>BPLQ01011886.1:0-23185 GCA_021605075.1 Caerostris darwini | reverse complement strand
TAATACACATTAAAAAACTTCACATACTTTTATAAAAATATTCGTATAAAATGGCGCTAGCTTCTTTCCTGCGTGTAGGTAAACGACGTCTAATTTTAAAGCGTCGTTTTAAAGGTAACATCTACTGTCAACAAACAGCAGCTGCAACTGATTTCCACGCATTCTGCTGTTCATTCAAAACTGTGCTCCTTTGCAGTCTAATTACAGACACGGGGAAGCTCAGACAGCGTCCTGTTTTCTAGGATTTGCCAGAAAACAGGTCCATCTCATTAATTAATTAGAAGCGGGCAGCATCGGGGGTGCCCAACAGCACCGTCGAAGACGCCCTCCGGAACATAAAACAGTGACTATCTTTCAGTGCAAAATGAATCTGTTGGTGAAATTAGTGATGGACCAGAGAACAACGAAACTGCCCGGAAGGAGAGATTAAACCTGGAATCAGTATTCCTAGTGATGAATAGTGGTTCTGAATCCGATACTCATGCTAAGGAATGTCTTTTAAAAATCATAAGGGTTCATTAATAAATGAATACATGTTCATAATTTCGGTGTAATGTTATTTATAAGCATGTTATTGAATATTCTCAAATACGTGACTTAAAGGTAATACGGAACATTTTCAAGTATAAATCTAAATATATAATTATCTACAATAAAGAAAATCCTATAAAAATATTATTAATTAAAAATGAGTTTGAATGTGCAGATATAATAATAATGTTAAAATATTTATATTTTAACATTATTAATGTTTATTATTATATTTTTATTAACATATTAACATTATTAATAACACATTAATATTTTTATTAACATATTAACATTATTAATGTTTATTATTATATTTTTATTAACATATTAATGTTTATATATTTATATTTTTATTAATACAAATTTAAATAAAAGTAACGTTAAAAATATAGAAATAGTGCCCTGTTCAATGATTTCTTCTCTTCTTTTTAGCGACCTGATGACCAATTGGCTAGCACTCAGGTCGTCTTTGGTACCACAAGCTTCAGGTGCTAATCCTGGCGGTAGCATGGATATTTGTGAGTGGTTCGGAATCCACCTTAAACTATAGGTTCTGGTCTAATAAGTCTAAAGTGTGTACAAAATTACCGTAGAGCGACTAACCAAACCAAATATCCCATCTTTAATTAGCAATATTTTAATCAATCATTTCATTCATAAATATGCCAAATTGTATTCATTTATTTTTTCAATTTCTTGAGAATAATCTTCAGCGTGATTAATAATCTTTATGTGTATATTTTACAAATCCCCAGTTGAATCAATTCGAACATAAAATACTTATAAAAAAAAACCTATTTAATTTTATTAACAAACAAAATATTCCCCTACCTTATAGACATATTTCTATTCTATACACTTGGATTTAATATTTTTTTTTTAATGTAAATTATCACTGCATTTCTTTGTTTGTGACGCAGTTATAAAATAAAATTAAATAGGTCTTTTTTATGAGTATATTATGTTCGAATTGATGCAACTGCAGATTTGTAAAATATATATATGAAGATTATTAATCACGCTGAAAATTATTCTTAAGAAATTGAAAAAATAAATGAATACAATTTAGCATATTTATGAATGAAATGATTGACTAAAATATTGCTAATTTAAGATAAGAGATTTGGTTTGGTGAGTCACTCTACGGTAATTTTGTACACACTTTAGAACTTTCTCACAACTATTGATTAGCAGTTTATCTAAAATTTTCATGGATATCGGATGATAATGTGGGGCCTGATGGCCGAGTGACTGACGATCGGCGCTACAGGTTTTGGGCTCGAGTTCCGGCGATGCCATGGATGTTTGTAGTGGTTCGGAATCTACTTTAAACCGTAGGTCCTTGTCTGATATGACTGTAGAACTGACAACCCACTCCATAGAAAGAAAAACGTTTCCTGTCTCGAAATCTGCTAAAAGGCAGACGACCTTCGCATAACATGGGGCTATTGCGCCACTGAAGAAGAAGGAATATAATAATAATGTACCGTAATTAATTCGGAATTTCTAAACTAATGTGCATTTGTAATGTACCAAGCTTTTTAAAGGATATTATGTGATGCATAGAATTTATTGAAATAAATCCATATATACTAAAAATGTAGATAACCAATGAATATGTAATTATTTTTTTACAAGTAGTAATACGTCAGTGATCTAACGCTCTGGCGCTCGGTGACACAGGTTTCGGATTCCAGTCCCGGCTGTGCCATAGATGTTTGTAGTGGTCCGAAATCCACTTTAAACCGTAAGTACGAGTCAAATATAACTGTAGAGCGTTCGGCGTAGGACAGACAACCCTGAACCATAAAAAAAAAATCCTCTCCTGTTTCGAAATCTGCCAATAAGCAGACTACCTTGACCCATCATGTGGCTGTTGCGTCATTGAAGAAGAAGAATTCCTCAAGACTAAAAAAATTATTTATTTTTATGTGCCCATTTCTATTTTTTTTTTTCATTAATAAATAAAAACTATTAAAAATATGATATTTTTAATACGCTTACAATCGGGCGTATAGTCCTACCCTGTAAAAAGAAAACATATCATGTTTCTTAATCTGCCAATAGGTAGACAGTCTTGGCCCACCATGAGGCTGTTGCGCCAATGAAGAATAAGTTAAAAAGTCAGTAATAATAAAAAAAAAAGGGTGTCAATCTATTGTTTACTACATCTATTTTTAAGCCTGTTACGTTTTTTTTAAGTAGTTTTAAAGTTAAAAAAAAAGCAATCTAACCGAAACAGCTGAAATATTAAAAAGCATTGATCCAAATATAACACACAATATTATATCAGCAATAAAGACTCCGTATAAAAAAAAAAAAAAAAAAAAAAGATTATCATGATTTTCTCAAAATGAACTAATCCAGACATAAGAGTTTTAAACTTTAAAAAAAAATTTTTTTTTAAGGATTGAGGCGCATCATTCTTCTTTTTTGTGTTTCAAAATTCTTTAAGACTACTTATTCATTACATTTTCTAACTTTTTTGTGCCAAAAGGCTCGGCGAATGCAATGAGAATATAACAAAACAAACTTTCTTTTCACTACACTTTACACATCACTGGACTCTAAATCTATACACACACATGCAGGCAAAGAATTCGGTCATGCATAACAATTTTAATATTATTTTATTTTAAGAAGGGATCATGCGCTTCTTGTCTGTTGAGATGACTTAGCAGAAAAAAGGGAATCCAGCTTTTACTTTCTCTGGCATTTAATAGTCTCAAAAGTGAGTGACGGGGTTTTCATTTAACAGAATTAAAAGAAAGTTCTGCTATATTTTCTTCTTCATACATGTATAAGTTCACATAAAAGAATGATTTTTATGCCTGTTGCTATTTTTGCAGGGTAATACATATATGGTATTTTTCTGGGTATTTTTCCAGAAAATTTTGGTATTTGGTATATTTCTTACAGAAAATCAGAAATAAAATTAACTTATAAATCGTAACAACGGTTAAATAACTGGTTATTGAAAATTCAGTATTAAATTATAATTTTATCAGCACATTAAATTTGTAGTAAAGTAATGCAATCGTCGAATTATTATTTTTAAAAGTAATAGTGTTAACATGAAAGTAATAAATGAATCATTTATTATTTCCTTTTCCAATAGTAGCTCATACAAGAAAGCACGCAGTTTGTCTGCTTAGATATCGAAAAAGGTTTATTATTTTTAAAATTGAGCTAGTGTTAAATAATGTTTTAAAAATAATTAATTTTAATTAATGTTATGGGACACATAACAAAATAAAGAAATAATTCATATATACTAAAAATGTAGATAACCAACCAAACAATAAAAAAAAAGCGGCTTGATGACTAATTAACTAAAATTCTGGCCTTTGGTACAACAGACTTCAGGTTCGATTTCTGGCGGTGGCATGAATGTTTGTTAGCGATTCGAAATCCACGTTAAACTGTTGGTACCGGTCTAATTAAACTAAAGTGCGCAAAAAATGACCGTAGAGCGACGAACCAAACTAACAAAAAAACCTTATTATTATTTTTTTTTTTTTTTTCAAGTAATACGTCAGTGATAAAAAATGATCGTCAATCTATTGTTTAGTTCTTCTTTTTTTAAGCCTAATATATTTTTTGTAGTAGTTTTAAAGATTAAAAAGCAATCTAACCGAAACAGCTGAAATATTAAAAAGCATTGATCCAAATATGAGACTTATTATATCACCATTAAAAGACTCCGTATAAAAAGAAGAAAAAAAGATTATCATGCATTTTCTTAAAATGAACTGATCCAGACATAAAAGTTTTAAACTTCAAAAAAAAATTTTTTAAAAAGCTTTGAGGCTTATCTTTTCCTTTTTCGTGCTTCAAAATTCTTTAAAACTACTTATTCATTGCATTTTCTAACTTTTTTTGTACCAAAAGGCTCGGCGAATGCAACAAGAAAATAACAAAACAAACTTTCTTTTCACTACACTTTACACATCACTGGACTCTAAATCTATACACACACGTGCAGGCAAAGAATTCGGTCATGCTTAAGAATTTTAATATTTTTTTTTTTTTTTTTTTTTTTAGAGAAGGGACCATGCGCTTCTTGTTTGTTGAGATGACTTAGCAGAAAAAAAGGGTACCCAGCTTTTAATTTCCCTGGCATTTAATAGTCTCACAAGCGAGTGACGGGGTTTTCATTTAACCAGATTAAAAAAAAAATTTGGCCATATTTTCTTCATGTATAAATGCACATAAAAGAATGGGATTTTATGCCTGTTGCCAAAGGCCAGAGCGTTAGCCAATTAGCTATCAGGTTGCTAATTAATGCAATGGAAGGATGGTAAAATAATATTTAAAGTAATATGAAATAATTCATACTATTGAAACTTATAAGCATTTTGATCCATGATTAAAAATAAACTTAATTTGAAATTTAAATTCATAAAAATGTATTGAAATTATTAAAACGCACGTTTCACATTATCATAATCCTTTGACAGCATTGTTTAACCTCACTTATAATAGCATAGCTTACTTAAATATTTAATGATCACTTACCCTAATTTCGAGCGTAAGATACCTGCATCTCCTCAGCTGTCTCTCAAAGTCAGTAATCAAATAACGCGGGGACAGAATCCAAGCACCCATCAATAAGCGCTTCCTCTATAATTAGATGCCTCTGACATCTTGCAGTTGCTATTTATCTTCGTGGCCATGAATCTTTTAATATCATATTATCATCTGCCAATGCATCCTAATCAATGTCATAATTACTTGATGAGGGATTTTAAAAAGTTTTTTCGTTATATGGATAAAATTTATATTTATAGAAATATTTTAAAACTTTTCAATACAGAATTATTTCTAAATTTAATAAAGCTATTATACTAAATATTATTTGGTATTGCTAGTCAATTTTATCAAATTTGTTAGATTTAAAGAAATTGCCGTTTTAGCTTTTCTTTTCGTTCTAATGCAGCTGACAAACACTTAGACAGTTTTCTTTGATGCCTTAAGGCAAGTGCAGCACCGACGTTATTCCCTTAGCATTACTGAGGAGGTATGTGTAGCTTGAAGATAAGCTACGGACGCGTAGTAACAATATCTCCGCAACGCTTTACGATCATGTTAGACCAGGACCTACTGTTTAAAGTAAATTCCGAACCACTACAAATATCCATGGTACCGCCGGGACTCAAACCCGAAATCTGTGATACCGAGAGCCAGATCGTTATCCCCTTGGCTATTCAGGCCCTGGTTGTTGAAGCTTTCCGAGTAAAAAATAATTGGAATAAAATAATAAGAAGAAAATTAAAATAATAGTATTAATATTAATAATAATAAAATTAAAATAATAATAATAATAAATTGTATAAAAATAATTTCTAGATATGAATCATATTTATTTTGGCGATCAAAGACGAATGAAGCGGCCTGGTGGCCAAGTGGTTAACGCTCTGGCATTTGGTACCATAGGCTTTAGGTTTGAATCTTGGCGATGGCGGGAATGTTTGTGAGTGGTTCGGAATCCATTTTGAACTATAGGTCTGTTTAGCCCTCGTGTGTACAAAATGACCGTAGGGCGACAAACCAAACCAAAGACGAATTAAAAGAATTTTATCATCAGTTTATTACGAAAATTGTTATTCTGTGCAATTCTGTTGAGAAAATAAACTGCAATATTCACTGAAATGTATGTTATTTCATAATTTTTCAAATGCAAACTTTATTAAAATAATCATTTACTCTAAAACTCTGATATTAAAAGTTATGTAAAAATTGTGATAGCGGAAATATTTAAAAAATGTAATAAAAATATTTTTTTATCCATGTTTTGTAAATATAGCAATTCTCATTTTGATTTTTTTCTCAATATATCATAAAAATATTTTAATAATTTTTTTTTCTTATTCTGCTTGACTGTAACATTTTAGATCAATTCCATGAACCCTTGCAGTCTCATGGGAGGAGGAATGTTGGCATCTTCTGTTGTGATGGAGCACCAGTGAGTAGAAATCTGACTTCGCCCGTGTCGTTGAAGAAGGACAGCAGTGCCTTTCAGAATGACTTCTTCGGGGAAACTACCCAACATTTTGGGAGAAAAACCAGAAAACTCCCAACAATAATTAAACTAACAAGACAAGATGCTGAACACTACAAACGCTATTGAGTCTCTCAATTTTTGAAACATTGCCTACAACAAAGTCTCCAGGGAATTGAACGTCAGTCATAATGCTCACCAGCGGCGCATGCTACCACTGAGCCACGAGTCGGGTAAACTTCAATAAAATTTTTTCAGTTTTAACAATTGAATTATTTCAGTTTAAATATTTTCGCTAATATTCAAGTACAGATAATTGCAACTCCTACCGCATACTTGATTCCTTTGTAATAATGCCTTTCTTGACAACTAGGCTTACAGCAATTTTAAATAAAGCATGCTGGTTACATATCATTTTACTTTAAGCCGCAGTTCACTGCCGTATTTGGGCTATGTAGTCCCCTACAATTAAAAAGGTTACGACAGTTAAATAAAAAATAAATACACACACATACACGCATAAGCACTCTCATATGTAAAGAACACAATACATCAATTCATGAAGCTAACGAGAACTGACATTTTGCGCAACAATATTCGTTACACATAAAATATCGCATGCATCATCGACTATCAAATTGTATAGCAAAACCATCATAAGATTCGCAATACAAAAACCCTAAAGCGCCTATGATTCAGATTTCTCAAAAAACGAAAAGGAAGAAAAAAATTCTTGGAAACTGAAAATCATTAGGCAAACACAAATATCAAAAGAGTGAACGGCCTAGGACTGCATTAACAAATAAAAAAAATAACACAAAAATATATACAAAATATGCAATAACAGGATGTGAAAAAAAATGTCCAGGAAAATCCTTAAGAACGACACGGATGTGCGAATATGAATATATATATATGCACACCCTCTCTCTATATACACTGAAGTGACAAAAGTCATGTGATACCTCTTAATATCGTGTCGGCCCTCCTTTCGCCCGGCGAAGTGCAGCAACTCGACGTGGCATGGACTCAACAAGTCGTTGGAAGTCTTCTGCAGGAATATTGAACCATGCTGTCTCGATAGACGTCCATAATTGTGAAAGCGTTGAAGGAACGAACAGACATGATGTCCCATAAATGCTCGATGGGATTCATGTCGGGCGATCTAGGTGGCCAGATCATTCGTTGGAATTGTCCAGAATGTTCTTCAAACCAATCGCGAACAGTTGTGGCCCGGTGACATGGCGCATTGTCATCCATAAAAATCCCATCGTTGTTTGGGTACATGAAGTCCATGAATGGCTGCAAGTGATCTCCAAGTAGCTGAACATAAGCATTTCCAGTCAATGTTCGGTCCAGTCGCACCAGAGGACCAAGTCCATGCCATGAAAAAACAGCCCACACCATTACGGAGCCACCACCAGCTTGAACAGTGCCTTGCTGAGGCTTCGTGGGGTCTGCGCCACACTCGAACCCTTCCATCAGCTCTTTACCAACTGAAATCGTGACTCATCGGACCCGGCCACGGTTTTCCATTCATCTAGGGACCAACCGATATGCTCACGTGCCCACGAGAGTCGCTGCAAAAATGTCGTTCTGTCAGTAAAGGCACTCGAAATAGCCCAAGAAAGCGAAATTTCTCCGCACAGTTCTAACAGACAAGTCCCTTTTACGTCCCACATTGATTTCTGTGGTTATTTGACGCAGTGTTGCTTGTCTGTTAGAATTTACGACTCTTTGCAGAATCTCGGTCGTTAAGTGCAGGCGGTCGACCACTGCGCTGTCCATGGTGGGATGTTATGCCTGAAATTTCATACTCTCGGCAACATTGACACAGTGGATCTGGAATGTTGAATTCCCTAACGATTTCCGAAATGGCATGACCCATACGTCTAGCTCCAACTAACATTCCGCGTTCAAAGTCTGTTAATTCCCGTCGTGCGGTCATCATCACGTCAAAACCTCTTCACATGAATAACTTGAACAGAAATGAAAGCTCTGCGAAAGCACTGCGCATTTATACCTGCTCTACGCGATGCTACTGCCATCTGAAAATTTGCATATTGCTATCCCATGACTTTTGTCACTTCAGTGTATATATCTATAGAAAGAGGGCCATGCCAAGTGTCTCAAAAATATCTAGTAAAAACGTAAAAATAGGTAAAGAGAACAGAAATAAGCATATTTTGGTGTGAGTACGGAAATGGCTTATGTTAGTGCAAGAACGTGAGGAATATATGAACAGCAGATAAGTGAGAAAGAAAGGCAAGGTCAAAAGAAATAAACATTCTAATGATTAAATCTTTTTAATAGGGAAAAAGTAAGTCTCGAAAAAGTAAACATCAACAATACTTAAAGATTCAAAGCGAGGGCAATGGGTTAGTGTTCAATGGCAAAATTGTCAGACATGCCATGAACATTTCTGGCCGCAACTGACAATCTGACCATTAGATCTTTATTGGGCACAATAAGATTTCCGTATTGTGTCCACAGATGAAATCAATGCATCTCAAATCTACTGAGCTGGTGGCCTCATTTAATCCAATGTGGGCTGTAAGTAGTTAGAATCGAAATAAATGAAGATGTGAAATAAACTGTGGCCTTATTATGTGTCAACCATTCCTTTGCCTACAGCTAAAGAAATATTGAGAAAAAAGTTCCCGTTAGATATCGTTTAAAAAGATGCCGTATGTGTGGTTTAGAAATTTGAGTTACATGTCTGATATTTTTGCTAACGTACACCAATGTATGCACCATCCCAATTTATTTCTGTTCTTTGAGTATCTATAGTAATAAATTTATTTACTAAAATGTTTTCTTTTGATAGGTATTCCATTACAAACTCCGCTTATGTCTGTCCCCTCTACTTGCTACATTTTTGACAAGTACTTTTAGGTACCCTATATATATATATATATATATATATACACGCAAGAGCCAAAACATTATGACCACCTGTCAATAATGAGTTGGCCCACCTTTGGCGCGCAACACAGCTTCAACCCGCCTTGGCATGGATACCACAAGTCCTTGGTAGATGGCCGGAGACAGATTGTTCGAGATGTTTAAGCAACGGTCACACAAATCCGAGATATTGCGAATTGGTGTCTTTGAACTCTGAGCTGCCGTCCCAGCACATCCCAAATGTGTTCTATCGGATTGATATCCGGTAAGTTAGGCGGCCAGGACATTAACTGGAATTCAGCATCATGTTCCTGGAACCACTCCAACATAATTTTAGCCTTGTGACAACGGGCGTTGTCCTGTTGGAACATTCCATTTCCAGCTGGAAAAAAAGAGGCCATGTAAGGGTGCAACTGGTCCGCAATGATGTTCAGAACCAACTGAAATCGTGACTCATCGGACCAGGCCACGGTTTTCCATCCATCTAGGGACCAACCGACATGCTCACGTGCCCACGAGAGTCGCTGCAAGCGATGTCGTTCTGTCAGTAAAGGCACTCGAGTCGGTCTTCTGCTGAAATAGCCCAAGAAAGCCAAATTTCTCCGCACAGTTCTAACAGACAAGTTCCTTGTACGTCCCACATTGATTTCTGCGGTTATTTGACGCAGTGTTGCTTGTCTGTTAGAATTTACGACTCTTTGCAGACGTCGCCGGTCTCGGTCGTTAAGTGCAGGCGGTCGACCACTGCGCTATCCATGGTGGGATGTTACGCCTGAAATTTCATACTCTCGGCACACTCTTGACACAGTGGATCTGGGAATGTTGAATTCCCTAACGATTTCCGAAATGGCATGACCCATGCGTCTAGCTCCAACTAACATTCCGCGTTCAAAGTCTGTTAATTCCCGTCGTGCGGTCATCATCACGTCAAAACCTCTTCACATGAATAACTTGAACAGAAATGAAAGCTCTGCGAAAGCACTGCGCATTTATACCTGCTCTACGCGATGCTACTGCCATCTGAAAATTTGCATATTGCTATCCCATGACTTTTGTCACTTCAGTGTATATATCTATAGAAAGAGGGCCATGCCAAGTGTCTCAAAAATATCTAGTAAAAACGTAAAAATAGGTAAAGAGAACAGAAATAAGCATATTTTGGTGTGAGTACGGAAATGGCTTATGTTAGTGCAAGAACGTGAGGAATATATGAACAGCAGATAAGTGAGAAAGAAAGGCAAGGTCAAAAGGAATAAACATTCTAATGATTAAATCTTTTTAATAGGGAAAAAGTAAGTCTCGAAAAAGTAAACATCAACAATACTTAAAGATTCAAAGCGAGGGCAATGGGTTAGTGTTCAATGGCAAAATTGTCAGACATGCCATGAACATTTCTGGCCGCAACTGACAATCTCACCATTAGATCTTTATTGGGCACAATAAGATTTCCGTATTGTGTCCACAGATGAAATCAATGCATCTCAAATCTACTGAGCTGGTGGCCTCATTTAATCCAATGTGGGCTGTAAGTAGTTAGAATCGAAATAAATGAAGATGTGAAATAAACAGGGGCCTTATTATGTGTCAACCATTCCTTTGCCTACAGCTAAAGAAATATTGAGAAAAAAGTTCCCGTTAGATATCGTTTAAAAAGATGCCGTATGTGTGGTTTAGAAATTTGAGTTACATGTCTGATATTTTTGCTAACGTACACCAATGTATGCACCATCCCAATTTATTTCTGTTCTTTGAGTATCTATAGTAATAAATTTATTTACTAAAATGTTTTCTTTTGATAGGTATTCCATTACAAACTCCGCTTATGTCTGTCCCCTCTACTTGCTACATTTTTGACAAGTACTTTTAGGTACCCTGTATATATATATGTATGTATGTACATTCGAAGTATAATGGATATTTTAAATATTTTTTAAAACAGAATATTCTTATGAAAACAATATAATCAGAAAACTCTATTTAGTTTTAAAAAGATATTTTGTACAATATTTTTCTTCTCTTCATACACTATACCATACATTAAGAAAGCGTCTATGAATCTTTTTATTGAAGATATATAATTGTTCTAATGACAATTAAAGTTAAATGGCAGTTTAGAACTTATTTTGCAACACATTATTGCAAGCATTGATTAACTTCAAAGAAAGATTAAGCATTTTTCTCTAGTCCTCTTTAAAATATTATTTACACATTGTAATCTTCTTTTTATTTAAAAATAAATTTAAGTTTATAGAATAAGAATATATTTTCAAATTTACTATTTACTTTTTCCAAAATATAAAAGAAACTTATTCCAAAAGTGACTTCAAATACAATATAACTTTTATAAAATAAAACAGATGGGAAGCAAATTTTGCAGCGAATTTGTCTCATATGAAGCTTACAATTATGCGAAATAAGAAATGCGATATTCAAATAATCCTTGCAACTCAGTAAATATTCTGCACTGAATACCTCGAGGAGCAAATGAGAAATAAATTATTGTATACGTTATTTACTTCTCTCTTGTGAGGCATCAAATTTGCAAGTACAATTTCCAATTATTCATATTTATTAAACTATATGCAAGAAAAGTTACACAAGCAAGTTTCGAGCTTCTTGAGACATTGCTTTATCTGAAAGTAAAGACGAAGTTTCAAAGAATAAACTAATGAGCGAGAAATAAGGTTAGCATCGAATGATTATTATCGAACAATTTCTAGAATAATAAATCATTGTCATATCAAAATCAAACAACAAACAATAAATAACTTAAGCAAACATTTTATTCTTAAAATAAACAATAAAATATTGTTTTATTTGGGTTGAAATATTTTTCTTCCATGCTTGTTGTGTTTTGAACATCTTACATACAAATTCCCACTACTTTGTTGGGATTGGTTCATTAAAGGAGCAATAATTCAGTGTGTCATTCTATTTCCTCTAGAAGAAAGCGGATAAACAATATTTTTCAGGCGGAATTCCAGGGAAATTCATTCTCATTTGTGAATTTTATGATAAGATTAAAACAGCCCAAGCAAAATTAGAATACACACTGTCATTATTGCATTTGCAAAGCATGCCATAAGAAAGAATCAAACTCTAGTCAACTCGCATGCAACCACTAAAACACAATTTTTTCCCTCGCATTAAACATCTGTCTCATAGAAAGTCTGTGCCTGTTAATTTGTTGAACATGTAGAGTGGTAAATGACATCAGGGATTAATTCCTTTTAGCGGTGTCCACATTTCATTTGGTTAATCGTTTTTCGCCTTCTTCACTTTCGCAACAACTCCGTGAGGGGCCAAGGCTTTCTGTAAGTAGGGTTAAGTAGCCAGTAGGACCAGTAGACCATGTTTTCTTTTTTACGGGGTATAGCTGTCAGCCCCACATCAGCACTCTGCAGTCATATAAGACCGGGACCTACTGCTTTAAGTGGATTCCGAACTATAAGCATCCATAATATACAGCTATCTGATGAGTATAGCTATCTATACATGGCTGACAGCTATACCACGTAAAAAGAAAGCATGGTCTACTGGTCCTACTGGCTACTTAACCCTATTGACAGAAGGCTTTAGCCACTCACGGAATTATTGTGAAATTGAAGAAGACGTAAAACAATTAGCCAAGTGAGATGTAGACTCCGCTAAATGGAATTCCTTAATCCCATGGTACCGCAGGGGCTCGATCCCGAAACCTGTGATGCCGAGAGCTAGTCACTCGGCCATCAGGCTCCAATCGTTTTTAAGAAAATTAAATAAAGAAATTTACTGGATTGTAATTTTATTATTAGTTTCATATCATTCCTTAATTAATTGCTAATAAACAGTCATTTATACTTATGTGATTTGGTGTTCCCATTTAATACATAATGAATAGTCAACTGATGAGAAAGATTATTACTTTCTGTGAGGAATTTTAAGGGTAATTGCAAAGGAGATTACAATTTACATCTCCAATGGGAATTGGCGGCCTGATGACCAACTGGCAAACGCTCTGGTCTTTGACGTTACAGATTCGATTCCTGGCGGTGGCATGTACATGTGTTTCTTATGTATTTCTAGAATTCAGAATATCTTGCAATGCATCTTTTCATGTGGGGTTACTTCTTGGCGGCCTGATGGCCAATTGGCTAGTGCTCTGGCCGCTGGCACCACAGGCTTTTCATGTTCGAATCCTGCTGGTGGCACGGATGTCAATTAGTGGTTCGGAGTCCATGTTAAACTATAGGTTCCGGTCTAATTAGCCTAATGTGTGCAAAAAATGACTATTGAGCGACAAGCCAAAACAAACCAATAGAGAATTGAGCATTCTTACATTGGATATTAGCACACACGAGTTCGTTTTTGCGAATATTATCAATTCTGATTTCACGGCATGTTAGAATCTAGAAAAAAACTTGAAAACTTTCATTTAGAAAACATATTTCCAATACTAAACTTATGGGAAAAAACCTTTTTTCTTAAAAAAATTCTAACTTGACTCTTGAAAGATGGTGAAATCAAATGAAAATAACTTAAATTTCTTTTACCATATCTCTTCGGGGTTTAGGGGGAGGGGGGACTCCTTATATACGATTCAGACCCTCGGCGCAAAAGCAAGGAAGAGGAAAAATCGTTGGGGAACTGTGTGCGAGTGCCGCAAATAAATAGTTGTGGATGAGGAAAGTGAAAGCCCCGTAACTTGTGCAGTTTTTGTATCGATGTTATTTCTTAAACTTGAGGCGAGAAGAAATAAAGGCCATAAGGAGAGACATAAGCAGCTGTTCGTCGTATCCCCCGGGGCGTAAAAGCGGAGGTTTTTCAGATATATTGATCACATTGCTTCATTTTTATGGCGTAGCTCGGGTTTTTCGGATGATGGCGAATATAAAAAAAGATGGGAAGTTGTTTTCATATGCAATAAGATAAATGCAATTATTAAATGTATTTCATAATACTTAAGACTTTTACAATTCCTGGTACTTTGATGAAAATTTTGTTTTGAAACCATGTTAATTAATAGACAAAATTCTGCACTTGAGATCATGAATAATGGCAATTCATTTATCGTATTAGTGTACAGAAATTTTTGTCTAATATATCGAATTGAATGTTTTTCATTATGGATATTTGTCTGTTTGTGCCTTTATATTCCTTACAATATATTGAGTGGTATAATGTTTTTCACTAAATCCATTATATTGGGCCTAATGACCGAGTGACTGGCGCTCGACGCCCCGGGGTTTGGGCTCAAATCATTGCTGGGTCCATGAATGAACGTAGTGGTTCGGATCCTACTTTAAGCCGTAGGTCCCGACGTCATATGATTGTAGAGCATCATGGAGCCAAATCTGACTTCTACCAACTATACTACACCACACCACACCACATCACATCACTGTGCCTGAAACTGAGTTGCCAGTTGCCCCTATACAGTTAGGGAATAATGTGGGTGAAAAGAAGACTGATTGGGCTCTGTGACGCTCTACGGTCATAAGAGACCGGAACCTATGACTTAAAGTAGATTCCGAACCACTACAAACATCCATGGGCACCTCCGGGATTCGAACACGATACCTGTGGTACCGAGCGCCAGAGTACTAGCCACACGACCATCAGACCACTACTCTTTTTCATTGGTCAAAACATCAATAATTTTACATTCGAAAGTGGGCCTGAATGGCCAAGTGTCTAGTACTCTGGGGCTCTTTTTGTAGAGGGCTACTTTTTGTAGAGGTTCGGAATCCGATTTAAGCCGTAGGTCCTGGTCTCATATAACTGTAGAGTGTCACTAAGCCAAAAACAACAACAATATTCGAAAGTAATAAGTAACTATAAAATTACAACAATAAAATATAGAAAGAAAATATATAATATTAAAGAAAATAAACAAATTTATTGCATTATTATGTAAGAATTTTTTTTTACATACGTAATATAAGAATATTAATTCATAAAGAAATATTTGAACGGATTGCAATTTGTACGAAAAAATTACAATCAACGAATGAAGCTGGAGATGCTTTATAATTTAAAAAACAGTGGAAAAAGTTATATTTATCATTTTCCAAAGCAAATATATCATCACATATATTGAAAAATCATTGCTACCATACTACTCTGCCCAAAAAGTAAGACTTTCAATTTTTTTTTTAGGTTGCTGACACTGTCCTTGACATCTGCGGGAAATTTGAGGTCAAAATATTCATTAGCGTTTGAGTTACGCTTGGCTTTGTGAGACGCTGAAACTGATTCCAACGAATTTAGAAATGTCTGAATTAATTGTGCAAAGACCTTACATTAAATTTTACTTCCGGAAACTTATAGAATGTTGCAGAAAGCATTTGGTGAGCATTCTTATATCGGAAAGAAATGTTTAGAAGTGGTATAAAGAGTTCAAAGAAGGCAGAGAACGCGTTGAAGACGAAGAGCCCTCTGGTCGATCATCAACCTCAACCGACGAAGCTCACGTCCAAAAAATTAGAGATTTGGTTCCTGCATACCCCCGATTTACAATTAGAGACCTTGCTGAGGATGTTCGAATTTCAAAAGAATCTGTCAATTCCATTTTGGACCTCAAACACGTCAAATCTCAATTGGTGCCTAAAACACTCAATGCGCCAGCTCACACTGCAAAATGAAACCCATGTTGTTCCACAACGACCGTATTCACACCGTGCGACTTTTGGCTATTCCCTAAACTCAAAAGATCACTGCAGGGACACAGTTTTGAGTCGACTGAAGAGATTCAAGTGAATCGCCGAGTGCTTTGAAGGCCATCCGTGCCGATGACTTTTTAGCATGCATTAAGGATTGGAAAAAAAGTTGGCATAGTGCATTGTGTCAGGAAGGGATTACTTTGAAGGCGATGAAATAAATTTAGAAAAAAATATTTACATAACATTTTGAAAAAAATAATAATTAGTCTTAATTTTTAGGCACAGTGGTATTTTTATAAAAATATTCGTGTAAAATGACACCGGCTTTCTCTCTAGTGTGCAGGTAAACTCAGGTCTATTAAAGCGTCGTTGTAAAGGTAACATCTATTGTCAACAAACAGCAGCTGCAACTGATTTCCACACATTCTGCTGTGCGTTCAAAACTGTGCTCATTTGAAGTCTAATGCTTTGCAGTCTAATTACACAGACACGGGAAAGCTCAGACAGCGTCTGGTTTTCAAGGATTTGCCAGAAAGCAGGTCCATCTCATTAATTAATTACAAGCGGGGAGCATCGGGGTTTCCCACAGCACCGTTAAAAACGCCATCCGGAACATAAAACAGTGACTATCTTTCAGTGCAAAATGAATCTGTTGGTGAAATTAGTGATGGGCCAGAGAACAGCCAAACCGCATAGAAGGAGGGATTAAACCTGGAATCAGTATTCCTGGTGATGAATAGTGGTTCTGAATCCGATACTTATGCTGAGGTATATCTTCTAAAAATCATAAGGGTTCATTAATAAATGAATACATACGCATAATTTTGGTGTAATGTTATTTATAAGCCAGTTAATTAATATTCCCAGATATATGACCTAAAGGTGATACAGGGCATTTTCAAGTTTAAATCCAAATAAATAGCACAATATCATATCAATAATAAAGAACTTCGTTTAAAAATACTGTTCATTAAAAATGTATTTTAATGTGCAGATTTAATAACAATGATTAAAAATTTATATTCAATTAAAAAAATTATTTCAAATTAACCCCTAGACAACACAACTCCTATATAAATAAAGTTTATAATATTAAAAAATATATATATATAAATAAAATTATTGCGTTATTATGTAAGAATTTTTTTTTATTTTAGCATACACAATATCTTAAAAATAATAATTCATAAAGAAATATTTGAACGGATTACAATTCCCAAACAGAAATTACAATCAATGACTTAAACAGGAGACCAACAATGGAAAACAAATGGCGAAAACAACATACTATACATCATTTTTCTAACCAAGAATACCATCACACACATTGAAAAATCATTGCACACATACTTTTATAAAAATATTCATGTAAAAGGACACCAGCTTTCTGTCTAGCGTGCAGGTAAACAAAGTCTAATTTTAAAGCGTCGTTTTAAAGGTAACATCTACTGTCAACAACCAGCAGCTGCAACTGCTTTCCACGCATTCTGCTGTGCTCTTTGCAGTCTAATTACAGGCACGGGAAAGCTCAGACAGCGTCTTGTTTTCAAGGATTTGCCAGAAAACAGGTCCATCTCATTAATTAATTATGAGCGGGGAGCATCGGGGGTGCCCACAGCAACGTCGAAGACGCTATCCGGAACATTAAACAGTGACTATCTTTCGGTGCAAAATGAATCTGCTGGTGAAATTAGTGATGGACCAGAGAACAATGAAACCGCATGGAAGGAGAGATTAAACCTGGAGTCAGTATTCCTGATGATGAATAGTGGTTCTGAATCCGATACTTATGCTAAGGAATGTCTTTTAAAAATCATAAGGGCTCCTTAATAAATGAATACATGTACATAATTTAGATATGATATTATTTATAAGCATTTTATTTAATATTCTCAAAGATATAGCTTAGAGCTAATGCCGGGCACAGTCAAATCTAAATCCAAATAAATTTCAAAATATTATGTGCAGATTTAATTAATGCATAGTAATTTGCAGATTTACTAACAATAATGAAAAATTTATATTTTCTTAAGCGAATCATGCCGTTGAATAGAAATATAATATCATTATGAATACAAAATTAAATAATAGTAACATTAAAAATATAAAAGCAGTGTCTTGTGCAATGCTTTCTTCTCTCATCTTTAGAGGCCTAACGGCCAATTGGCTAGCGCTCTGGCCTTTGTTGCTTTAGGTTCGAATCATGGCGATGTCATGGATGTTTGTTAGTGGTGCGGAATCCACGTTAAACTGTAGGTCCCGGTCTAATTAGCCAAATGTTTGTACAAAATGGCCATAGAGTGACAAACCAAAATCTCTCATCTTTAATTAGCAATATTTTAACCAATAATTTCATCCACAAATATACTAAGCTCCTTTCATTTGTTTATCCAATTTCTTGAGAATAATCTTAGGCGTGATTAATAATCTTTATATTATTTAGTTTTTGTTACAGACCCTCAATTGAATCAAATCAAACATAATATATACATAAGAAAAAACATATTTAATTTTATTTTAGACCTATTACACAAGCAAAGAAATGCAGTTATAATCTACATATTTAAAAAAAATTTAAATCCATGTGTATAGAATAGAATTATGTCTGTAATGTATTAGAACATTTTTTTAAATCTTTCTCACAACTAGTGATTAGAATTTAACTAAAATTTCATAGATATTGAATGATAATTTGGTGCCTGATGGCCGAGTGACTGGCGCTCGGTGCCGTAGGTTTTGAGCTCGAGTTTCGGCGGTACCATTGATATCTGTAGGGGTTTGGAATTTATTTAAACCGTAGGTTGCTGTCTGATATGACTGTAGGGCTGACAACTTTACCCCATAGAAAGAAACACATGTCCTATCTCAAAATCTGTCAAAAGGCAAACGCCCTTGGCCCACCATAGGGCTATTGCACCAATGAATAATAATAATATACTGTAATTAATTCGGAGTTTCTAAAATAATGTGCTTTCCCATGCTTTATAAAAGATGTTATGTGATGCCTAGAAATTGAAATAAATCCATATATACTAAAAATGTAGATAACGGTTGAATATGTAATTTTCTTTTTGTTCAAGTAGTAATACATCAGTGATTTAGCGCTCTGGCGCTCGGTGCTACAGGTTTCGGTTCCAATCCCGGCTGTGGCATAGATGTTTGTAGGGGTTCGGAATCCACTTTAAACTGTAGGTACCGGTCTGATATTATTGTAGAGTGTTGGACGTAGGACTAACAACCCTACACTATAAATAAAAAAAATCATCTTCTGTTTCAAAATCTGGCAATAAGCAGATTACCTTGGCCCATCATGTGGCTGTTGCGTCATTGAAGAAGAAGAATTCCTGAAGAAAATATAGGACTAAAAAAGTTATTTATTTTTACATGTTCATTCCTATTTTTTGTTTTTCATTCATGATTAAAATCTATAAAAAATATGATTTTTTTTTAATACGTATAAAATCAAACGTATAGCCCTACACCGTAAAAAGAAAACACCTCTTGTTTCGAAATCTGATAATAGGCAGATTATCTTATCGCAACAGCCCCGTGGCGCTCGCCGTATCATGGGGAAAGATAATAAAAAGAATATGGATAAAGAATAAGATAAAAAGTCATCCATAAAAAAAATAGATTGTCAATCTATTGTTTACTACTTCTTTTTTTTAAGCCTGTTATATTTTTTTGAAGATTAAAGAGAAAACCAACCGAAACAGCTGAAATATTTTTTTAAAAAAATCCAAATATGAGACACAATATTATATCAGCAATAAAAGACTCCGTATAAAAAAAAAGAAAAAAGATTATCAAGCTTTTTCTTAAAATGAACTGATCCAGACATAAAAGTTTTAAACTTTAAAAAAAAATATTTTAAAAAAGGATTGAGGCGTATCATTTTTCTTTTCTGTGCTTCAAAATTCTTTAAAAGTACTTATTCATTACATTTTCTAACTTTTTTCGTGCTAAAAGGCACGGCGAATGCAATAAGAAAATAACAAAACAAGCTTTCTTTTCACTATACTTTACATATCACTGAACTCTAAATCTATTCACACACACATGCAAGCAAAGAATTCGGTCATGCATAAGAATTTTAATATTATTTTTTTTAAAAGAAGGGACCATGCGCTTCATGTCTGTTGAGATGACTTAGCAGAAAAAAGGGTACCCAGCTTTTACTTTCCCTGGCATTTAATAGTCTCAAAAGCGAGTGACGGGGTTTCCATTTAACCGAATTAAAAGAAAGTTCTGCCATATTTTCTTCTTGATACATGTATAAGTTCACATAAAGAATGAGTTTTTAAGCCTGTTGCTATTTTTGCAAGGTAATACATTCGTATTTTTCTTACAGAAAATCAGAAATAAAATTAATTTATAAATCGTAACAAAGGTGAAATAAGTGGTTATTAAAAATTGAATATTGATAATTTTATCACCACACATTAAATTTGTATATAACGTAATGCAATAGTCGAGATATTATTTTTAAAAGTAGTAGTGCTAACATGAAAGTAATAAATGAATCATTTATTATTTCTTTTTCCAATAGTAGCACATACAAGAAAACCACTGTTTGTCTATTTGGATATCGAAAAAGGTTTATTATTTTTAAAATTGAGCTAGTATTAAATAATGGTTTAAAAATAATTAATTTTAATTAGTGTTATGGGACACGTAAGAAAATAATGAAATAATTCTATATGTAACTAAAAATGTAGATAACCAACCAAATAATAACAGCGACCAAAAAAAAAAAAATATATATATATATATATCATTTTTTTTTCACAAGTAATACGTCAGTGATAAAAAATGATCGGCAATCTATTGTTTACTGCATCTTTTTTTTAAGCCTGTTATGTTTTTTGAAGTAGTTTTAAAGATTAAAAAAAAAAGAAATCTAACCGAAACAGCTGAAATATTAAAAAGCATTGATCCAAATATTAGACACAATATTATATCACCAATAAAGGACTCCGTATAGAAGGAAAAATAAAAAAAGGATTATCATGCATTTTCTTAAAATAAACTGATCCAGACATAAAAGTTTTAAACTTCAAAAAAAAAAAAAAAAAAAAAAAAATTAAAAAGTATTGAAGCATATCTTTTTTTCTTATTTGTGCTTCAAAATTCTTTAAAACTACTTATTCATTACATTTTCTAACTTTTTTTGTGCCAAAAGGCACAGCGAATGTAATAAGAAAATAACAAACAAACTTTCTTTTCACTATACTTTACACATCACTGGACTCTAAATCTACACACACATGCAGGCAAAGAGTTCGGCCATGCATAAGAATATTAATATTTTTATTTTTTTTTTAAAGAAGGGACCATGCGCTTCTTGTCTGTTGAGATGACTTAGCAAAAAAAAAGGGTGCCCAGCTTTTACTTTCCCTGGCATTTAATAGTCTCAAAAGCGAGTGACGGGGTTTTCATTTAACCGTATTAAAAGAAAGTTCTGTTATATTTTCTTCTTGATACATGTATAAGTTCACAAAAAAGAATGAGCTTTTATGCCTGTTGCTATTTTTGCATTTGTATTTTTCTTACAGAAAATCAGAAGGAAAATTAATTTATAAATTGTAACATCGATTAATTAACTGGTTGATCGAATGATAATTTTATGAGCATACATTAACTTCGTCAGTACGTAAAATAATGCAATAATCGAATTATTATTTTTAGAAGTAATAGTGTTAACATACTAAATGAATCCTTTATTAATTTCTTTTACTAAAAATGTAGATAACCAATAAGTATGTAATTTTTTTTTTACAAGTAGTAATACGTCAGTGATCTAGCGCTCTGACTGTCGGTGCCACAGCTTTCGGGTTCCAATCTCGGCTGTGCCATGGATGTTTGTAGTGGATCGAAGTCCGCATTAAACCCGAGGTTCAGATCTAATATGACTGTAGAGCAATGGGCGTACGGTTGCAAACCCTACATCATAAAAAGAAAAAAAAATCATCTCCGGTTTCGAAATCTGCCTATAAACAGACTACCTTCGTCCACCATGTGGATGTTACATCATTGAAGAAGAAGAGTTCCTCTGAAAAATATAGGACTAAAAAATTATTTATTGTTGCATGCTCTTTCCTATTTTTTTTCATTAATAAATAAAAACTATAAAAAAATATGATTTTTTTAGTACGCATAAAATCGGGTGTATAGCCCTACAGGTAAAAAGAAAACATCTCATGTTTCGAAATCTGCCAGTAGGCAGACGGCCTTGGCCCACCATGGGGCTGTTGTGCCAGTGAAGAATAAGAAAAAAAGTTTGAAAAAAAAAAAAAAAAAAAAAAAAAAAAAAAAAAAGATTGTCAATCTGTTGTTTACTACTTCTTTTTTTATAAGCCTGTTATAGTTTTTTGAAATAGTTTTGAAGATTAAAAAAATCAAACCCAAACAGCTGAAATATTAAAAAGCATTGATCCAAATATGAGACACAATATTATATCAGAAATAAAAGACTCCGTATAAAAAAAAGAAAAAAGATTATCACGCATTTTGTTAAAATGAACTGATCCAGACATAAAAGTTTTAAACTTTAAAAGAAAAACGTTTTTAAAGTATTGAAGCGTATCTTTTTTCTTTTTTGTGCTTCAGAATTCTTTAAAACTTCTTATTCATTACATTTTCTTCACTTTTTTGTGCCAAAAGGCACGGCGAATGCAATAAGAAAATAACAAAACAAACTTTCTTTTCACTACACTTTACTCATCACTGGACTCTAAATCTATACACACACATGCAGGCAAAGAATTCGGTCATGCATAAGAATTTTAATATTATTTTTTTCAAAGAAGGGACCATGCGCTCCTTGTCTGTTGAGATGACTTAGCAGAAAAAAGGGTTCCCAGCTTTTACTTTTCTTGGCATATAATAGTCTCAAATGCGAGTTCAAAGTTTTCATTTAACCGAATTAAAAGAAAGTTCTGCCATATGTTCTTCTTTATACATGTATAGTAAGTTCATATAAAAGAATGAGTTTTTTATGCTCTGTTTGCTATTGTTTCAGGGTAACCATTTGTTTTTTTACAGAAAATCAGAAATAAAACACTATAAATCATAACAATGGTTAATTAGTTTCTCTTGTTAATCGTTA
>BPLQ01011884.1:0-323920 GCA_021605075.1 Caerostris darwini | reverse complement strand
GAGAGGTCGCGGTTATAACTGGTAACTGTGACCAGTAACTGTGGTCCAGTGCGGTAAGTAGCAGTTGCGGCGAGATTTCGAGACCACGAGGTGAACGCTAGGAGTGTCAGGCGTCAGATAAAAACAGACGGTCAGGGACCGGTTTTGGTTTTTAAATATCAATAGTATTGTAGAAGTAGCACAGGGGGCCAAGTGTATGTATGTATTCATAGTGTAAATAAAAGGATTAGTATTATTAAAAAGAGAGTATTCCATCCTGACACAACGAGCTGCTAGTATAGTAGCTAACACTTCAGAAGTGGGATTGACCCTGGAGGACCGGATGTGGTTAGCAGAACTCAAGGCCTACTCCAAGCAATTTAAGGTATGTGGCATGAATTTCTAGAAACTCAGTGTTGGTGCAAATTATTATTATTTTTTAATTTCTGTGTAAAATTCCTGAGGAGTTAATTTCTGTGTGAAATTGTATTGTAGATTTTAAGAATTGATTTGATTTTATGTGTTAAACTGTTAGGAATTGAAATAGTATGTAAAAAAATAAAAAAAAAAAAAAAATAAAAAAAAAAAAAAAAGGCATATCTCGCAAAAGCGAAAAAGATAGATTTAATTTCTTTAGCAGAAGAATTAAATGTAAAATTACCCGATAACGCAGTTGTTGTCGAAATTGAAGAGTTAATTACTAAAAGTGAATATTCTGATGAGGAATTCACGCGTGAATTACTAAAAACTATAATTTCTACTAGAGAAGAAAGGTGCGCGTTAAAGGAGCGGGAGTGAAAGGAGCGGGAGTTAAGGGAGCGTGAGTTAAGGGAGCGTGAGTTAAGGGAGCGTGAGTTAAGGGAGCGTGAGTTAAGGGAGCGTGAGTTAAAGGAGTGTGAGTTAAGGGAGCGTGAGGAGCGCGAGTTAGAAAGACAATACGAATTAGAAAAATGAAAAATACAAAATAGTAATGTGTTAAGAGAAAATAGAAACGTAAATGAAATTTCTAGAGATTGCAGGATAACTAAAATAATGCAACGCTACGAAATCAGCGATGGGGACATAAGTTTTTACTTAATATTGTTTGAACGACAAGCGAAACGTTTAAATTTAAGTCATGAGAATTGGGTTAGTCATTTAGTGAATTTATTGCCCTATGAGATTAACCAAATTATCGCAAGAGTTCCGGAAGAACTTTCGAATGATTATGGGTATATTAAAGATTTGTTATTAAAAAAGTTTAAATTAAGCGTGGATAAATTCAGACAAAAGTTCTTTGGGCACACAAAACTACAGAAAAATACATGGGGAGAATTCGCGTATGAGTTACAAAATTATTTCGATGAGTGGTTACGCGGCACTAATGTGAATGACTTTGATAGCCTTAGAGAGTTAATTATAACAGACCAATTAAAAAGAAAAGTTCCTATTGTAGTAAAAGAACATTTTGTAGACGAGTGGGTCAGAATAGTTAAGTCATCCGAATTAGCTGATAAACTTGATGAATATGAAAATGTAAGAAATGAAAGCGAATTGCCCAAATTTAAGAATTTAAATGTAAGAACTGAAAGCGAATTGCCCAAATTTAAGAATTTGAATCAGAATACGTATGAAAAAGAATGCAATTTTAGGCCTAGACAGAAATTCCCACGGAATGAGCCGACGGGGTGTAATAAAAGAACAGACCAAGAACGTTTCAAGAACGAATGTTTTACAACCGGAAGTTATAATAATAAATACTGCGGTTACACACAATGGCGGGGTCCAATTCAGAAAGATAAGAGATGCTTCGTTTGTAACACATTTTGCTAGAGATTGTCCAAAACAAAAATATAAATTTGATCGAATTAATAGAGAGCAGAATTTTAAATGGCGAGGTGAACGGAATGAAGGCAACCATGTATATAAAGGCTCGTGCTCACCAAGGCGACAAGATGCAAGCGACCAAAATTTGACCCATCACTAGCCTCGCCGCGGTCGCCTGAAACCGGTTTGCAGTTCGCCGTTTGGAGTTGCCCAACTTTCAACTCGAAGCGGTTTTTCACTAGGCGTAATGCTATTTCTGACGTTTCGCTGGGAAGGGGTCGAAAAAATTTTGTCGCTTGCCTCTTGGATCTTCACGTCTCTCGCCTTGGTGGGAACGAGCCTTAAAAGAGATCACAGCTTGATGACGGCTAGTGAGGGCGGCATGAGTAAGGCATCATCTTGCATTAAAATTGCGAGGATAAACAAGTGTCCGTTGGAGTTTGAAGCTCTGATTGACACTGGGAGCGATTCCGTCATTTGTAGGAATTCCGTAGCAAAGAGGTTAGAGTTAAAAATAGATCCAGCTTCAAACGTAATGTACGGTTTTGGGAATATTAAGATGTGTGCAGCGCGAGCGCTAGGAAAGGCGAAAGTAGATATTTCTTTGGATAGCGTTAAAGTAAAAGGGGTCGAAATGCTTATTGTAAGAGACGACGCTTTGCCGTACGAATTGTTAATTGGGAGATCCTTTTTAGATCGGGAAAACATATCGTTTGCTGGCATTGGAAATAAATCTCATGTTTGTTATGCAGAGGATAACCCGTTTGCTAACATGGAATGCGAAAGAAATTCAGTGAATTTTGTTAGAGCTCAGACAACTTTGGCGAATGACGGCTCAGTAAATATAGAGGGAAAAGAAGGGTGTTGTGATTCCTTGTTAGAAACAAAAGGTGGTGAAACTATAATTCCAATTAATAATATGGGGGATGGAAATGTATTATTGAAGGAAAATCAATGTGTAGGAACAGTAATTGAGTTAGACCCCAATTGTTTGGTTAATGAGGAGAGTTGTTACGTGGATGTATTAAAGGAAAATAAGCGCTTAATCGAAACGAGCGAAATTAGATTAAATGAAGAAACACCAATTGAGGATAAAAGGGAAATTTTACAGTTAGTCAATGAAGTTAAGGATTGCTTTGAAATGAAATTGAGTGAATTAAGATGTACGACATTCACTGAGTTTGATAGAATAGTTTCTAGATTAAACTAATGCACCAACAGAGCTTCAGAGTTTATTGCACCATGTCTTAGGACCACTATTGAAAATTGAAGCTTTGATTGAAAAGAAGTTTGATCTGGAAGTTTATGAAACGATGTCCGTTGACGAACAAGTCCTTATTCAAAGAGGTGATCCTGATTTGGATAAGACCATTTCCATTTCTAAGAAAAGAAAATTGGAAAGACAGAAAGACTTGGACTTGATAATGAAAGAAGTGAAATATAGACAATGCCTTAAACAAAACAACCAATAAGACTCCTTTCCAAATGCTACACGGTTACTCACCAACATCCAATGATGGGACTTTAAGAAAACAAGCTGATGAGAGTGCAGAAGGATGGACTGATCCTGCAGAGATTCAAACCTCTATTCGCGAGCGGATAGAAAATATGCAGGAAAAGATGAAGGATGCTTACGACAAGAAAAAGTGCGGAACTACCAGTTATAAGTCAGGGCAAGTTGTGGTTATGAAAAAGACTCCGATACAAACAGGAAAACCAACAAAGACCCAACCAAAATATCGAGGTCCTTTAATAATAACTGATGTGCTACCAGGCGATACCTACAGAGTTACTCAACTTGGAGAAAAGAGCAAAGGACATTATTACTCTACTACAGCACATGTAAGCCAATTAAAGGTATGGCCGAATCAAACTGACTCTGATAGAGAGGACTCGTCAGATGAATTTACTGACGTTTCAGGCAATGAACTTAGTGACTCTGACCTAAGACGTCATCTAAGACGTGCCTGTATAAAGACAATTTCCTACGGAAAATGATAATTCAATATGAGTGACTTGACTGACTTGGTTTAATTGAATTTACTTGATTTAATTGCTATTTACTGATTTTTATGTTGATTTAATTGATTTTATTGTGTTGCTACTGGTTTATATAAGTTTGATTTAGTTTTAATTCCAATTTGCTTACATTGAATTTAATTGACTTATATGTTGCTTACTGATTTTTATATGCATTGAATTAATTGATTTATTTAGTCATTGATGAGTATGTAATTAGATAATCATGTGAATAATTTCTAATGATGTTTATTATAATGATTACCTTATTTTATAACTTTAGTAGTTCATTCGAGGGCGAATGATTGTCAGGAAAGGCCGAATGTAAGGTTTAATTATAACCGCGAGAGGTCGCGGTTATAACTGGTAACTGTGACCAGTAACTATGGTCCAGTGCGGTAAGTAGCAGTTGCGGTGAGATTTCGAGACCACGAGGTGAACGCTAGGAGTGTCAGGCGTCAGATAAAAACAGACGGTCAGGGACCGGCTTTGGTTTTTAAATATCAATAGTATTGTAGAAGTTGCACAGGGTGCCAAGTGTATGTATGTATTCATAGAGTAAATAAAAAGATTAGTATTATTAAAAAGAGAGTATTCCATCCTGACACAACGAGCTGCTAGTATAGTAGCTAACAAATAATAATAATTAAACCTTACACTTCTATTTCCATAAATCACTTTTCTTACGAGTAAGGATCTCTCCCAATGAAACCTAGAGGATGATCAAATAATTCGAAGCGTTTTAGCAGAAGAATCTGTTCTCTGCTCTGAAGAATCTTCTTTGCGATTTCGGTAAGCACAGAGACACAAACAAAAGTAATGGATGAAGTTGAATTAAACCATTTTTAAAATTAAATAATCAAACATCTTTATTATCAGTATAGATTAAAGGGTTATTTCTGATGGTTGTAGTATTGAAAAATTATCTGTTAAAACATTATTACCATGAGCTGATTTGACAAGGCTGTTGTTCTTTTATTACTCCTCTAATCTTGGGCTGCGAGATGGCCAATTGGCTAGCGCTCTGATCTTTGGTACCACAGGCTTCAGGTTAGAATCCTGGCGAGGGAATGGATGTTTGTTAGTGGTTCGGAATTCACGTTAAACTGTAAGTCCGGTCTAATTAGCCTAAAGTGTGAAAAAAATGATCTTAGAGCGACAAACCTCTGATAGCCGTAACAAAAAACAAAAGATTTACCGGTAAAAACACTGTTGTGCGAAGAAATACTATATGTAAAGAAATCAGTGAAACTTTTTCTTAGCTGCGATTGAATGTTTGTGAGAAACCTCAGAAGCGAAAATGATTTTTTACACTGAAGTGACAAAAGTCATGGGATACCTCTTAATATCGTGTCGGCCCTCCTTTCACCCGGCGAAGTGCAGCAACTCGACGTGGCATGGACTCAACAAGTCGTTGGAAGTCTTCTGCAGGAATATTGAGCCGTGCTGTCTCGATAGACGTCCATAATTGTGAAAGCGTTGATGGTGCAGGATTTTGGGCACGAACAGACCTCTCGATGATGTCCCATAAATGCTCGATGGGATTCATGTCGGGCGATCTAGGTGGCCAGATCATTCGTTGGAATTGTCCAGAATGTTCTTCAAACCAATCGCGAACAGTTGTGGCCCGGTGACATGGCGCATTGTCATCCATAAAAATCCCATCGTTGTTTGGGTACATGAAGTCCATGAATGGCTGCAAGTGATCTCCAAGTAGCTGAACATAAGCATTTCCAGTCAAAGTTCTGTCCAGTCGCACCAGAGGACCAAGTCCATGCCATGAAAAAACAGCCCACATCATTACGGAGCCACCACCAGCTTGAACAGTGCCTTGCTGACAGTTTGGGTCCATGGCTTCGTGGGGTCTGCGCCACTCTCGAACCCTACCATCAGCTCTTACCAACTGAAATCGTGACTCATCGGACCAGGCCACGGTTTTCCATTCATCTAGGGACCAACCGATATGCTCACGTGCCCACGAGAGTCGTTGCAAGCGATGTCGTTCTGTCAGTAAAGGCACTCGAGTCGGCCTTCTGCTGGAATAGCCCAAGAAAGCCAAATTTCTCCGCACAGTTCTAACAGATAAGTCCCTTGTACGTCCCGCATTGATTTCTGCGGTTATTTGACGCAATGTTGCTTGTCTGTTAGAATTTACGACTCTTTGCAGACGTCGCCGGTCTCGGTCGTTAAGTGCAGGCGGTCGACCACTGCGCTGTCCATGGTGGGATGTTATGCCTGAAATTTCATACTCTCGGCACACTCTTGACACAGTGGATCTGGGAATGTTGAATTCCCTAACGATTTCCGAAATGGCATGACCCATGCGTCTAGCTCCAACTAACATTCTGCGTTCAAAGTCTGTTAATTCCCGTCGTGCGGTCATCATCACGTCAAAACCTCTTCACATGAATAACTTGAACAGAAATGAAAGCTCTGCGAAAGCACTGCGCATTTATACCTGTTCTACGCGATGCTACTGCCATCTGAAAATTTGCATATTGCTATCCCATGACTTTTGTCACTTCAGTGTATTTTCTATTATTTTCTTTAAGATGCCCAAAAAGGTTTTTAATTAAGTATGTGGGAAATTGTTTATTTTGGAAATTAAGATTTTGGAGGTGAATGGAGATTTCAGGAGGAAGTTCAATTGAAGGAAAATTAGAAATTAATGACGAGACATTATGATATCTCATCATCATTGGCGCAATAGCCCCATGGTTGTCTGCCTCTGGTAGATTTCGAGACAGGAGATGTTTTCTTTCTACGGGGTAGAGTTGTCAGCACTATGTCTTACAGTCATTAGACTGGGACCTACGGTTTAAAGTGGATTCCGAACCACTACAAACATCCATGGCTCGAACCTAATACTTGGCCCTCAGGCAAAGTAACTCGGACATCAGGTCAAATATATCTCCATTATACCGAATAAAAAAAGTTAAAGGGAAATATAATTAATGAAAATGCAAAATATGAATAAAATAATTAAAAAAAGGAAAAGATAAACAATAACATTTCATATATACTTATATATTATATACGAATCAATTAACTCGACCTCGAAACCATTAGGACATCGAAGTTATCTAAAAGATTGGTGAATTTTGACTGTCAAGAAAATTTTATGTTTAAAACGGAATAATATAGACTGCTTAATATAGAATCACTTTGAAAACATTAACAGCCTTTGGTATAAAGGGAATTGATCAGTTTCTCTATGAAGAATTGGGATGGGTGTCCATTTAGGTAGACCTGCTTCAAAATGCAATGCGGTATGATACAAGATATTGAGCCTTTGTATACCAATGTTACTTGTCGAAAAAAAAATTATGGAACCCATCCCTATGAGCTCCGGATAGTTGAATTTACAATTTTCATTAAGGGGCCTGATGGCCGAATGGCTAGCGCTCTGGTGTTCGGTACCACAGGTATCGGGTTTAAATCCCGGCTTTGCCCATGGGTGTTTGTAGTGGTTCGGAATCCACTTTAAGCCGTAGGTCCCGGTCCTAATAGGATCGTAGAGCGCTGCGGGGGCATTGTTACTCCGCGTCCGTGGCTTACCATTAAGTTGCACGCGCCCCCTGGGTAATGCAAAGTGAGTAACATCGGTGCAGCCCTTATGGCGAAGATCACGGTCTATTTGCCAGCTGCATTAGAAGAAAAAAAAATTTTTTTCATTAAATGCCGAGATATGTAACATGTATTAGCAGTAATCGCTTTAATAGAGTTTTTAATTTGTTTCTTAATTTTCTTTCTAAGTACCAAAAAAAAAAAAAAAAAAAAAAAAAGACCCACGCTGTTTAAAAAATAAGATTCTGGAGAAAAATCACTCCTAAATTACGAATTCTGTGCTGTTTCCACAGAATATTTGAATTCTAAATTTGGAAATGCTGAGGTGATGTTTATTTTCTATTAGAATTATTTAGTGCTACGTATTTGTCAAGTTTTAACAAAAATTTCCGAGTGAAACACCAAAATTTGTATCACTGGTAAACAATAAAATATCATCTGCTTAAACTAGATAATGGATAGTTCTGGAATAATTTCAAAAATATCACTCATGTAAATAGTAAGTACACAAAGTTCTTAAAAAGCTACCTAACAGAACGCCGCGAGTGGAACCTCATCGATGCAATTTCTCCATTTAACAAAAATATATTCCTGTTATTGATAAAGTTGTACAACCATTTCTCAGTCGATCCTGTGATTCCAAATTGCAAAATTTTGAAAATCAACCCGCCTCACCAAACTTAATTTTAATTCCTTCTATTAGCTCACACTGTCCTTATATATATCTTGTTCAAATTTTCAATCGTTTATAAAATACTTTTTATTCATCCACTCAAGTTCAAATACATTTTTTTTAACTTGCAGGGGATGACACTTGATGTTAATACAGTTTTTTCCAGTGTTCATTCAGTAATTAAATTTAATTAATTAATTTTAGTTTTTTTTTAGATTTAGGTTGCGTATATCTACCCATAGATGGTGCCAGATAAACTTAAAATTTTTTTAAATTATTTATAAAGGACTTTCTGCAATAGAGTGAAAAAAAAGTAGGAATTGACTTAAATTTTTTTTGTTTATATTATTTGATGTATATTGTGTATATGTCTAGTTTCAAAAACAGTAAGAAACTTTTCTTTTTTTTTTTAGCCTCAAGGATTTTATAAAAACTGCATGAGAGGATGGAATTCGTCAGTTTTTGAAAGTAAAAGAAGTCTAGGGCTCTTGAAGTCTTGGTGCCCCAATGATGGTGATGACTTATTACAGAAGTCATTGAAGCGCAGTATACTAATTAATCACATCTTCAAGGAACGAGTCAGAATAAATTAAACTGCTCTCATAATTTTTCTTAATGTTTATAAATTATTTCCAAAGTATTTTAAAATAAATAAACATTTTCGATTAAAATAAAAAAAACCCAAGCAACACATTTATTAATAAATCTCAATAGCGAAAATGCACAGAAATCGTATTTCTGGACAGATGGTTGTAGACACTGCAAATACTACAGGGTCTGTCATAACCGTCTTCCAACGATGTAATCATACTAGCTGGTAAGTAGGGAGGACTTAGAGGTGTGTTAGGCAATCCGCTACAATCACGAAAATGACAGAAGAGATTATGAAACATAAGGAGAATATTCTATTCGTTGGTGTTAGCAACAGTGAACCCGATTGACGTTTTAGAAGAATTCAGAGGGAAGTTCAAATGTCCATGAAAGTTACTGTGTGGTATAGGAATAAAACACATAGCACTAGTGGATTGTAAAAAAAGCTTCTTTCATTCGAAAACCAAACGCACACTGCTGGTGTTACATTTCTTTCTCCCTCCAGCCTGTTCACCCCATCCAGACAGGATGTTTACATTATGGGGCGCTGACTTCCACTGTGCTCGTGGAGCTATTTATTCATGAAGCAACACTAACCATTATGGAGAAGAGTAATGGTGTAGGCTGGTAAAATTAAAGTAATATTACAGCGGTGTTGCACTCAGATTCTTCAGGGTTTTGATTATCTTTTTATTGCAGTGATTGCAGACTTTCTATTCATGGAGGGCAAGGAATTCGCACAGTTGAAGTGACGTAGAGGGAAATATTAAGTCCTTGACATGGACTGCCTATTTCTTGAAATTTCTGAAAATAACCTTCAGCAGGAGACTATTGTACGTATGAATTGGCCAGGCTGAACTTGAACGCGATTGAATTTACTTAAGATGCTCTAGGATGTATTGTTGACTGAAACCGTTCTCTGTAACCGTCAGTGTTTTTGAACTGCGTTGACCCAGCAATGCACCTTACTGACCAATTAAAGTAACACGCACCATTATTTTGAATATGGATCACAGTGCCTGTTAAAAGTGATTTTGCACCATATTGAATCTGATTACACATTGAACTCATATATTTTTTTTTTTTACCATAGTAAGGATCAACCATTAACTTAACTCAAAGTTAATAGATCTTTCTTTCAAGGAAGGGTTGACCCTTACGTTAGACTTTGGACTTTGCGTGTTTTCTTTCGCCTGTTAGATTTTGAAACTGATAATGCGAGAGGGAGAAAGAAAAAAGGGAGTGTGCGGAGTCGAGTAAAGAGTTCCAGGCAGTACGGAGTGTACAATAGTTGAGTGAAGGTTCAAGGTAGTACAGAGGCTACAAAGACCCTTAAACAGACATGTTTTTAAGATGGTTTTGTAAATATTTGTTATATAATCTTATTTTGAGTGTTATGTGTTGCAGTTGTGCAGTGCTGTTTTAGCAAATTTGAATGACTATGGCAGCTAAACATAGGGTTTTTATTTTGAGAAATAATTTAGTTAGTATCCACGAACAACACTAAATGAAGACCATACGCATATCAGACCCTAACTTTCACTGCCATGTTTCCATTTTGTGCAGACAGAAACCAAAACAGAAAATAAGCTTATTATTTTTCTTATGTGCCTAACTGAAACACTGTTTGATTAGTGTTATAGTCAAATTTCATTGTATGCCAATGAATAAAAATTTTACAACCTCAGTTTTACAGAATTTTTCCTTAATATTTGTAAATCAATATATGTTTTATAATAATAAACACATATATAAATAAATCCTAATAAAAATCTGTTTATATTTTAAATATGGACATACATAAAAATCTATCTTTTGTTCTGCAAAATAAATAAATAACTATAAAATTCACTTTAGCATAAGTAATTTTTTTTGTTTGAGTTTAAAAAAAAAAAGAAAGAAAGAAAGATACAATGTTTACAGCTAGAGGCAGAACTGCTCTTCAAATATTCTAGAAATCATTTCAATTTCTAGAGTCCTAGAAAAAAGTTTCGGGAGAATGACTTTCTTTCCTACTCTGCATTTTCGCACAGAATGGAGGCAGACGCAAAGAAAAGCTTTAAAGGTAGCTCGAAGTATGTGTTTCAGTACACTTATGGCCGAAGGCAGAGAGCGGCGAAAGCAAGTATGAACGCAATGAAAGAAGAAATAAAAGGGAGCTTCAACGAAACCTAGAAATAGAACTTTTCGAAGCGTTCCTAAATGTTCCTGCATGCATCAGAAGGAATACTCTGGAGTCTGATAACTTCAGTGTGCGAGAGACAATCTCAAAGAAAGAATTTCGAACTTGAGTTATTTTTGAAATAAAATTAGAATATTTTTTTTTAAGTTGAAGTAGGAATAAGAACTTTTTTTTTTCATTTTACACAAATAAGATCATTGTACAAATTACAGATTTTAATTATTATTATAATTAATTTTTTGTACATCGATAGATGTATTAGATTCCAGCGTTTGAATGTAATATAGGTGAAAAACTTGAAAACTCTGACGAGACAGCCTGACTAGTGATACCTGATGCTTTACATTGTAAGTTGTCACAATCGCCATCTCTTTATTTCTGAAAGCAGTGAATCTAAACTGCTCGCGTTTCACTGAAGCACAAGTCAAATAACAATATTTATTGAGGATTTATTTTTCAGAAAAACTATTTACGAATATATTTAATAATATTTATTACATTTTTTTGTTATATTTACGTTTCTGAATCTTGACCCATGAAAGCCGCTAAGCTGATTGACTTCTTTGTTGCGTCTAATCCTCAGTGTCCTGCAGTGCGGGACGGACATTGTGTAATCTACTTATGGATGGAGGGGAGTAGCTTCTGTTGTGATGAAACACCCGTAGGTAGAAGTGTGATTTGGTTCCGTGTCGCTGAAGAAGGAGGGCAATGCCATACGGGAAGATTTTTAGTAGGAACTACAGCACGTATGAGAGGGATTGTTAGATAGCTCACACATAAAACAAACTCCAATAATATTCAACACAGTGGACTGTATGTAAATAAAATTCCTTTATTTAGGCAGCCATCAAACTCGAAGATGAACTGACCACACAACCTCTCTCTGGGGTTACACTTATTGAACTCATTTATTTATGCAGCCATCGCACTCATGGATGGACTGCCACACGCAACCTTTCTCGTTGGTTACAGAAATTCAACTCTTTTATTTATGCAGCCATCAAGCTCGTAGATGCACTGCTACACGACCTCTCTCTTTGGTTGCAGTTGCTCACCTCCTTTTACTCCTTTCAATTCCTTCTTTCTCTCCCTGGCCCTCACCCCCTGCCAGACACCCCACAGACAGGGTGTTTTTCTGGGCATAGGGCGTTGACTTCCCCTAAGCAGGGGGACCTGGGTTTCGACGTAACAGGGATATTTCGTTCAGAAACTGGTTAAGATGGAAAACTCCCACCACTAACGAGGCAAGATGCTGAACATCACAAACACCATGGAGTCCCCTCATTTTTTGGAACAGTGTCTACAACAAAGCCGCCAGAGGATTGAACCTCGGCCCTAATGCTGACTAGTGGCGCACGTTGCATCTGAGCCACGAGCCAAGCTGACTTGTTTGTAATTGATAATTTTGATAGATTAGCGTTGTTCCATAGAAATATCCGAGAATATAAAGCATGCAGAAGAACTTTCAGGAATATTTATCTCATGAACTTTCAGAACTTTTAATTTCTTTACAATTACAGGTGTTTTGGAGAAGGCACAATAACTTTTAAGGCATTAACTAACAGGAATCGAAGTCTTAGCCTCTTGCACTTGGTAGTGCTTACTATAACGGTGATTCTTGTGTTTCACTTACGTATGCTATAAATCATCACACAATGGGGGTAGAATGCTTGAAAAGTTGATAGAAGGTCGAAAAACAAAATTTGTTAAACAGATTTCTGTTTTTGGTTTATTTCTTCAAATGCTACAAATTTCTGCACCCCTTACAATTGCTATGAGTTTTGTGGGAGGAGGAGTTTTTCCATTCCACACACCCGGAAACAGACAAATTTATGAGGCAAAACATGTGCTCGTCAGAAGACGCTTGCCATTTGGTAATCAAACACATCTTTTAAGTACTAAAGAATTTGTTAAAAAATTATGAAAGACTAAAAAAAATTAACGGCATAATTTTGGTTATTAGATTATTACTTTTATTCTTTATCTAGACCAGGGGTGGCCAACCCAAATGATCTTGCGGGCCAGTTTGGAAATGCAACATAACTCCGCGGGCCGCATATAAAATTATATATCCCCATATCAGATTTAGACCCACTATAGACAATTCTTTGGAGTTAAAAATTGAAACATAATGAGCTATTATTTTGTGTTTAGTTATTATTTAATATATTACATAATAGTTATTATTTTTGTGTTTACTATTATTATTACACGTAAACATAGATAATGTAATAATAAGTGATACTAAACGCACCTTGTACAGAAATATCTAACACTAAAAATGAAATATAAAAAATATAGGAATATAAACGAAATTAAAAAAAATTAAATCATTAAAAAATATTTATTTTACTAGTACCTCATGAGTTCGCAGAATATAATTTAATTATTCTGCGAACTCATAACAGTAAATTCATAAATAAAACAGGCGATATCTATTATATATTCTCCAGGATATTATTTTAAAATCAAAGTTAATTTTTTCTCATAATTTCGACAGTTAATTTTAGAATATATGGATGCATACATAATATATATATTTTTAATACACTGGTTACACTACTTTTGGGCATTATAAATTAAATATATTTTGTAAAAGTGTGATAAATCTCACAGGCAGAAAAATGTTCAATGCGGGTCGCGGGTTGGCCACCCCTGATCAAGATATTTCTTTTTATAACAAATTTTTTTTTTAAATTAAATAAATTATATCCGTTCAAAAACATTTAATTCAATACAGTTAATCAAAAAAATTTAACCAACTAAAACAATTTAATTTAACCTAATCTTTTCAGTTGCATTAATATGCTTATCAAATTTCACGATCAACTCATCTATTTTAAATTAACTTTTTTCGATTTTGGAATTCCATTTTTGACTTCTTTAAATAAAATTTTTGCTATTAACTCAATCACGTTTTCTCCGAAACAGATTTCAGTAACAAAATCCATTCGTATTTCTAGTTCCAAGAATTATTCAGTTCATTCACTGTTCCATAAAATCTTTCGGAAGAAGATTTCTCGCCTAATGATTTAGCATCCTCTTAGTGGCATCCAATCCTTCCATGAATTCTGGCCAATGGTGGAGAGCGCTCCAAATTGAATCTTCCGCCATCTTGAAGTCCATTTCCTGAACTCGGATCCATTAATCTGATCACTTTGGTGGTCAAGCAAGGCATTATTTCTTGATTTTAGACGACGTAGCCAAAATTGCTCAATTCTACTCGGTTGATGAAAGACATTGGGTGGTAAATCTTCTTACTAACTTTCTTATATGGCTATATATTTTATGTGATGGGAAAGTAATTATTATTAAACGCCAGAAATATTTACTATGCCAATTATTTACATTCGTGAAAACCTAACTAGTTTCTGAAGATATATGGTAGTCATAAGAAACCAGTAAAAAATATTTATGGCATTGATTTGTTTTGGTTGGCTATTTAAGATGAGGACTGATGGACGAGTGTCTTTGGCGCTCGGTGACACAGGTTTAGGGTTTGAATCCCAGCGGTTTGGCTAATTAGACCGGGACCTACAGTTTAACGTGGATTCCGAACCACTCCCAAATTGCCATGCCACCGCCAGGATTCGAATCTGAAGCCTGTGGTGCCAAATGCTAGATCCTGAAGGTGCCATGGATGTTTGTAGTGGTTCGGAATCCACTTTAAACCGTAGGTCCCGGTCTCATATCACTGTAAAAAGTAGGGCTGATAATCGTACCCCGTAAGAATAAAACGTCTCTTGTCTCAAAATCAGTTATGGGGCTGTTGAGCCAATGATGATATTGATTTAAGATAATTTACAGTTTGGTCAAAGATCATAAAGTTCTGTGTCACATGATTAGATTATAGTAAGATTTTATTAATGTAAAATAAGTGGCTTATTGTTTATTTAAATAAACTAATCTTAATTTATTAAACTTGAAGCAATCTAGTGATTAAGTCATTGGGTTTTTTAAATAAGGAAGTTCATTTCCAAGCATGACATAAGCAGCGAATTGTAATTTCTCATATTTAAGATGGAAGTAAATTTTGGCCCGACGCGTGGCTTAGTGGCAACGTGAGTCGATGGTGGCAGCATTAGAGCGGAGGTTCAGTCCGCTGGAAGCTTTGTTGTAGACACTGTTTCAAAAAACGAGAACACTTAATGACCTTTGGGATGCTCAGTATCGTGCCTCGCTAATCGGACTAGATGGTGGGAGTTTTTCCGGGTTTTCTCCCATACGATAGGCAAATGCCAGGTAGTTCCTCCCTAAAAGTCCTCCCGGAAGGCACTGCCCTCCTTTTCAGCTACTCGGAGCCAAGTCAGACTTCTACCTACCCTTCATCCAAGACTAGACTTTTCATGGGATGTTCGTCCCGCACTGCAGGACACTGATTTTGTTTGGTTTGGTTTGAAGCTCTACAGTCATTTTGTGCACACTTTGAGTTAATTAAACCGGGACCTACAGTTTAACGTGGAGGCATTAGACATACACAGTTAAATTTACGAGATCCCTTACATGTCGCCTCTATTGCAATGCATAAACGACCAACGCCTATCCACAAACATGGTGCTCCCTTAGTAAAGCAATCAATGAGCTTCAACAAATTTTAAATCAACCATAGCAGCATTAATATTTCTGCATTAAAATACATTTGAATATATTTAATGGGTGATGTCTACTATTCTTATATTAGCCTACTGTTCTTCATCACATAGATAATCGCTTAGTAATAGTAATAATTAGCTTAGTTAAAAAGTTTATATCGCAACGATTTACAAAAAAGAGAATTACATTTAGTATAATCATCTGCCATTTTCTCTTAATTATGTATGTTTTATTATCATGTATTTTTATTATGTTATTATGTTTGTTTATTATGTTATTGTTATGTTTATTATTTTTTTATTTTATTATTATGTATTTTTCTTTTAATTATGTCAATTAATTAATTAATTATGTTAATTAATTAATTTCTTTTAATTTCTTTTTTTTTTTCAAAAAGATCAGTGAGAACGTGTGTCAATGGATAGTGTGAAAAAAAATTCTTAATTTTGCAAAAAGTGGTGCCAACATTTGAACAAGGTTAGAAAGTTACATTTTAAAATAGTGTAAATTTAAAAAAAAAATTAAGTTGCCTATAAATATTATGAATAATAGTAGTGTAGCTTTCGACATTAAACTGTAGACCCTAATAACAATAACTCAATACCTCAATAATAACTACCTACAATACTTCTTATTTAAGTTTATTAATTCTTTGAATTATTATTATTTTCTTTTTTCTAAATAACATATTTAATTGCATTGTTATTTGGAATAACAGATTTAGTTTTTAAAAATATCTTCTAAGATTTAAATAAATCTACTTTTTTTTTTTAACATTGCGTATCATAATCCATTAAAAGTTTATAAACTTTCAGCATCATAATTTAAAATTGCTTTTATTTTAATTATACATATCCTTTTTTTTATAATTTCTCCTGTTAAATCAATCTAAATTATAGCTTTGAATATAATTGCATTCATTATTAAGGAAGTTTTATTAACTTCTGAAGAAGGTGTATCTGCTAATATTTGTAAAAATTATCTATGAATTAAACTATAATTAACATACATATATGATATAAGTCCCCCATTTTTCTAAAACCGAACAAGTAATCAAAATTGAAAACTCTGTGTATATATATGATTCATTATAAGGTTTGAGAAGATTGATTTAGTGTGACAAAGATCTGTGGCTAGGAATGACAGTTTCAAATTGCTGTAGCAATTTTCCCAACGGAAGAGTTTTGGCATTTCATTCCCAGGAGAGAGGAATGTATATTCTTTGACAAGTACATAATAGCAACCCATTACTCAAATTTGACAGCAGAAAAGCAGTGTTATGGGTAGTTATTACATGCAATTAGTGTTTTGTACTAATGAGAACAATCTGTCACTCCAATCTGATAGCAGATATTCGGTATTATGTATAATGACGAAATTAGCGAATGTCTGTGCAACCTTCACAAGTCGAAACGATTACAGATGGTATGTGGACTACACCATGAGTGGTTGCATCGTGATTGGTGATAGACCATGAGCTGAAAAAGTTAAACTGAAAAAGTTATATATATATATATATATAGTGCTTGTAAATAAAATTGAAGTTTTCAAGTGTTCCCATGATATTGAAAACGTATCTCTGCTTTAAGCCGTTATAGGTCAAATATAGGCCGAGACGTCACATTGCCATGGACTAGGGATCAATACTGATCCATCAAAGAGATTTTTTCTCATTATATACTGCTGAGAAAGATGATAGGCACTTAAGCAGAAATGTTTCTTCTTATCTATGAAGCTGTGAACATTTATTGGAAAAATTAAGACTATTAACTCTCGAAATATTAAAGCCTTAGAGAGAGACCAATTGAATAAAAGAACGTGACTTATCAAAAAAACATGCTTACATTGCGTCTTGTACAAAACCATGCCATTCCGACTTCTTAATATTTCATCGATAGTTTTTTTTCCCACCAACTACAAGAAGTTTTAACAGACTCAAGAAATCAGACTTTTTTTCTTCTGTATGTCTCTTGACTTCTTGTGAGAAAAACATAGAATAAAGAACTTTTCATTTCTTTACGATTTCCTTTTTAGGTCCTAAAAAGGATTAGATTCGCCCGGGGACTTTTTTTTTTTTTTTTTTTCGGAAAGGGAAAAGATAAATTCCCTACTTTCGTTTGGCCAATAACTTTAGCGAGATTAAGGTACTTCGAAAGGGGAGATTAACTGTCTGTAAAGAAAAGAAGATGAAGTCTTTGCGATATCAAAAGATCTGAAGAAGCAATAATTTTTTTTCTTTCAACTTCTTTCACCCCTTCTTTCCAGTTTTTCGCTATGAATAAATTCGCTATAAAGAGGTAGATCTGGCAGTAATAACTTCCGAAAATGTTATTTTTGTGAATGAGCTTTAAATTGCACACTATTTGAGTTTTAAAAGGGATCAACATATCTCTTTTTTTTTTTTTTTTTGAGAGGGAGGGTTGTTGAATTTGGATTTAGAGGAAAAAAAAAATAAAGAAATAAAGAAAAATTACCCCCGATATTCAATAAAAACAGGGAAAAAAAATATGTTAAAGTGCTATTATCAATTGTCGTTTAAGGATTTTATTGTTTTAACATTTTTTAATGTCAAATGGTATATAATAATAACAACAAGGATAATCAGATAAGAAGGTCAAGGATAATCAAGGATAAGAAGATTTTTTTAAGAACGTATGTAAAATATGTTTTTTAGCTAAAAATGAAAATATTTCCACGCGTTTTTTATTAGATATTGTAGTGTGCAGCTTGGGCAACCAGATTGTAACTGGTGTGGTTGGGTTGAGGTACTTGAGGTCACAGATTTGAGAACTCACATCTTTATTTACACACGCACAAATATCACACAATGATCAAATAATTATAAAAGTAACTTAACAAAATATAAATTCAAATTTATACTTATTATCTTCCGCTTATATGAAATTATTTATTTAAACTAATTTGATAAAATTTTTAATGCACTTCAATAAAATTTTCTGCTGCGTAGTAATAATCTATTTGGTAAGCATTTTAAAGTATTACACACACACACACACACACACACACACACACACACACACACACACACACACACACACACACACACACACACACACACACACACACATGTATATATAACTTTAAAACGCTTATGTATATATATAATACTTTAAAACGCTTACCAAATAGATTATTACAACGTAGCAGAAAATTTGACTGAAATACATTATAAATTTTATCAAATTTTTTACATCAATAATTTTATATAAGCGGAAGAATAAATAAAATAACATGACATACTAAATAAAATAAATACTATATATACCTAAAGAGCGCATAATGATTGAAATCCTTTTGACAGTAAATTCTCTAAAAATAATTTTGCTTAAAATGCATTTAAAGTTATTTAAATGTGTTTTAAAAAGATTCTTTCTATGATTATATAGACATTACATAAATATTACATTGAATAGTATGAAGAAAAGAAACTCAACCAACTTATTTGTCAATAAATATTTAAAAATGCTTCTTACTTTATTTGAATCTGTATACCATTCTTTGATATTTTTTACCTTTTTCTGCAGTAGTAAAAAATATGTTCTTTGCAAAACATTTCCGTCGCATTCGATTCGCATCAAAATGTTCCATGCAACCCATTATTGCCATTTTTTGTCTCTATTTCATGAATTTTTTTTTTATGAAGTGACTTCTTTCTGAGATATGCAACACTTACTTTTTGCGTGTCTCTTTGCAGTTTGGAATATGTCTTACCTCTAAAAGCTTTTCTCCCTCTGCCATTTTCACAAGTCAAAATCTTTTCCGAGATGCAAAAATTTATTTCAAGATCCATTTTTAGAAATAAAAGCAACACTTCATTTTTTTTTTTTTTTCCATAAAATATTGTTTTTTTTTTTTGCTTCAAACGCAGCAACTTCAAACTGAATTTTTAAACGTTATTTAATTTTAATAAATCGTAAATTTTTGTAAAGTAAGAAACACTTTTTTTTAGTGTGGCTTATTAAATGCAGCTGGTAAACACAGACACCTTGGTGTTGGATGCCTTAAGGCAAGTGCTGCACAGACGTACTCACTTTGCATTACCCAGTGGGCGCGTGTAACTTGAAGATAAGATGCGGAGTAACAATGCCCCCGCAACGCTCTATGATCTTATTAGACCGGGACCTACTTTTTAAATAATTCTTCCGAACCACTACAAACAACCATGGCACCGCCGGGACTCGAACCCGAAACCTGTGGTACCGAGCGCCAGAGCGCTAGTCACTCGGCCCTTCAGGCCCCAATGTGGCTTATTAGGTTAAATAATTCTTCAGCTTAACGATAATTTATTTTATTTCAAAAATTTCCAATCCAATCCGACTTACCAATAAATAAAAAAAACAAACAAACTATAGACATTTATGTAATTGTTGTTGTCCTAATGCAGTTGGCAATATAAAGTTCATCGTTATGCCATAAGCAAGGACTGCACCTCTGTTACTCATTTAGCACTACCCAGGGCGCACGTGTAGTTTGAAGATAGGTTAGTTTTGTGTACTTGTAAATATTAGGAAATGTTTCTATTGTTGTTGTTTCTTATCCCACTTGGTCTACAGCAACATCTGGACCAAGCCCAAGAACCCATATGGTCTCATAGAAGGAGGGAAAAGGAAGGCAGCTTCTGTTGTGATGGAGCCCCCGTAGGTAGAAGTCTGACTTGGCTCCATGACACTAAAAAAGGAGAGAAGTACCTTCCGGGAGAACTTTTAGGAGGAATTAACCCGTATTTGCTTATCGTACGGGAGAAAATACGGAAAATTCCCACCAGGTTGTCAGATTAGCTAGTCAAAATGGTGAATATCACAAACGCCATCGAGGCTCCTCATTTTTTAAAACAGTGTCTACAACAAAGCCACCAGAGGATTGAACCTCCGTCCTAACGTTTACCATACGGATACCTAATGCAACCTCTTGACGGATTGTCTTAAAAAGGATTTTGGTGAAGAAGAAATAAAGTTCTGCGACCAGTCGACCGGAAGTGTTATTTTTCTGAAAGTGACAGGATAGGCCAGAATTTCCGTCTGTTTTCAAAGTGAACTCCTTGTGATTTCGTGTATCACGCAGTGTGATAATTAAGGTCGGGCGCAGACCAGTGCATTGAATTCGTCGTACAATCGATAACTCTGAAAATCTCCATCTTTGATTGAACTGCACTTGTGATAAAATTTATATTTTTAAATTGCATTTCTTTGTATAATAATCCAGAGTTCATTATTTGTATATATATATATATACACTAATATAGTGCTTGTCAATAAAACTAAAGTATTCCATTGAATCTGAAAGTGATCCTCTTCTTGAAGCCGTTATAAGTCTAATATAGACCGAGACGTACATATATACATGAGAGCTATTAACTCTGCTACAAGTGTTGGGTTTCGAATCAAATTGGCACACGATAAAAACTCAACCTTCTATCTGCAAGAGTGCTTCAAGCTCGCTGAAAGAGATCCTTTGCATTTATTGCTTAAAAACTAACCATTAAAAGTACATGAACAGAAACTTCTCAAGCTGTTACTATGCACCCTTTTCTAAAACTCTGAAGTGACCATTCTCCTAATTCCCCCTCGTCTTAAAGGAACAACAAAGAAAACCCTTTTGCGCCTGATGAAGAAATTAAATTACTTCTGCCTATATACTCACTCATTTCCCCTTGCTCATTTTCTTTTAATTAAGCAACTCGGATTCCCTGTTTTCCTTAACCAGTCATTGATTCCACCACTTAATTAAATAGCGATTCCATCCTATCGGGTCCCAGAAAATAAGTGATTTAACTTGTTGGTAATTTGAAGCGAATCCATGTAATTACGTTACCTAGAGGAGGAAGATGCGCTGGGACAAAATATTTAAGTTTTCATTGACAACACTGGACAGGAATTTTTTTTTGTATGTGCGGATGTGGAATAAAATCGAAGCCATTTAAAATAATTTTGAAGCCGGAGAATTATGATCAATAAAATGCAATTAGTCTCACCACTCGCCGAGGGAGTTGTGTTTTGTCTTGTTGACGCTGATTTACTTTGTGCTTGGCTTCACATTCATAATTAATTCATGTAAATATCCATGGTGATTAATACAACTAAGTAAAATACAAATTTTTACAGCAATTTTATAAAGGTAAAGGTTATATATATTCCCTAGGGGGAGGGACAAACAAAGCATAACTATACTTTAAAACTAATGTATGACATGCTTTTAAATAGCATATGCTTTTTTTTTGTATACTTCATTTTGGAAATCAGATACTTATGTACTAAAGTATAGCTCCTTTTTTGACGTGATAATTACTTCATTGTCAAAAATACTCGCAAGCTATAACATTTTCACTGCTGTCATTAGTATACATTAGGGTCCGGTGAATTGGTAATTGCCTTGGTCTAGTAAAGTTAGTTATTCTGTAGTTGGAAATTCACTTTTTTATTTAAAATACTATAATTAGATGAAACGTTTAGCTGACATAATATCAATTATTTCTTAAAAGACAGCACTATAGAAATTATACATATTGTAACGTCTCGGCTTATACTAGACCTATAACGGTTTCTAGAAGAGGGCCGATTTCAGGTTCATGAGTACACTTTAATTTTCCTTTACAATCATTGTATATAAGTACAGAAGTCTGAGCTATTACAAATTATTATTTACCTGAAAGAGTTCCTTGTATTTATTGTTTAAAAAACTAACCATTAAAAGTACTTGCGCAGAAACTTCTCAAGCAGTTACTATGTACTCTTTTCTAAAACTCTGAAGTACCATTCTCTTAATTAATCCTCATCTTAAAGGAACAACAAAGAAAAACCCTTTTGCGCCTGATGAAAAAATTAAATTAATTCTTCCTACATACTCACTCATTTCCCTTGCTCATTTTCTTTTAATTAAGCAACTCGGATTGGGCCCTGTTTTCCTAACCAGCCATTGATTCCACCATTAATTAAACAGTGATTCTATCCAATCGGACCCCAGAAAAATTAGTGATTTAACTTGTTGGTAATTGAAGCGAATCCATATAATTACGTTACCTAAAGGACGAAAGATGCTTTGGGACAAAATATTTAAGTTTTCATTGACAGCACTGGACAGGAATTTTTTTGTGTTTGCGGATGTGGAGTAAAGTCGAAGCCATTTAAAATAATTTTGAAGCCGGACAATTATGATCAATAAAATGCAATTAGTTTCCCCCTCGCCGAGGGAGTTGTTGTTTTGTCTTGTTGACGCTAATTCACTTTGAGCTTGGCTTCACATTTATAATTAACTCATGTAAATACCCATGGCTGTTAATACAATTAAGGAAAACACAAATTTTTACAACAATTTTATCAAGGTAAAGGGCTATATATACTCCCTAAGGGAGAAAGAATTAGTGCTCAGCTATATTTTAATGTATGGCATGCTTTAAAATAGCAAACGCCCTTTTTTCTTGTACATCATTTTGTAAATCCGATACTTATGTATTATAGTATAGCTGCTTTTTTTGACATGATAATTACTTCGTTGTTAAAAATTCTCACAAGCTATAATATTTTCATTGTTGTCATTAGTATAGATTAGTGGTTGGTGAATTGGTGGAAGTCTTGGGTTAGTAAAGTTAGTTGGTTTGTTGGTTGATTGAAATTCACTTTTCTCTTTAAAATAATTAGAAGAAATGTTTAACTGCCATAATATCTATTATTTCTTGAAGATAGTACGATAGAAATTGTACATATTATAACGTCTCAGCCTATACTAGAGCTATAATGGCTTCAAGAAGAGGGTCACTTTTAGGTCCATAGGAACATTATATATATATACTAGTATAGTGCTTGTAAATAAAAATTAAAGTGTTCCCATGAACTTGAAATTGGTACTCTTCTTGAAGCCATTATAGGTCTAAAATAGACCGAGACGTTACACACAGGAGCTATCAATTCTGCTTGGAGTGTTTTATTTCGAATCGAATTGACACAAGATAAAAACTAAGCCTTCTATCTGTAAGACTACTTCAAACTCCCTGAAAGAGAACCTTGCATTTATTGTTTAAAACTAATCATTAAAAGTATACTCAAGCTGTTACTATGTACCCTTTTCTAAAACTCTGAAGTGACCATTCTACTAATTCCCCCTCGTCTGAAAGGAACAACAAAGAAAACCCTTTTGCGCCTGATGAAGAAATTAAATTACTCCTTCCTACATACTCACTCATTTCCTCGCTCATTTTCTTTTAATTAAGTAACTCGGATTCCCTGTTTTCCTAACCAGTCATTGATTCCACCACTTAATTGAATAGCGATTCCATCCTATCGGGTACCAGAAAAATAAGTGATTTAACTTGTTGGTTATTTGAAGCGAATCCTTGTAATTACGTTACCTAGAATAGGAAGATGCATGGGAACAAAATATTTAAGTTTTCACTGACAGCACAGCACAGGAATTTTTTTTGTGCGTATGTGGAATAAAGTCGAAGCCATTTAAAATAATTTTGAATATGGAGAATTATGATCAATAAAATGCAATTAGTTTCCCCACTCGCCGAGGGAGTTGTGTTTTGTCTTGTTGACGCTAATTCACTTTGAGCTTGGTTTCACATTTACAATTAACGCATGTAAATACCTATGACAGTTAATGCAATTAAGGAAAATACAAATTTTTAAAGCAATTTTATAAAAGTGAAGGTTATATATACTCCCTAGGGGAGAATGAAATAGGGCACACTATATTTTAATGTATGGCAGGCTTTAAAGTAGCATACATCTTTTTTTTTTGGTATATTTTATTTTGAAAATCCGATACTTGTGTATTAAAGTATAGCTGCTTTTTCCGACATGATAATTACTTCGTTGTCAAAAATACTCGCAAGCTGTAATATTTTTCCCTTTGGCCATTAGTATAGATTAGAGGTTGGTGAATTGGTAGCTGTCTTGGCTTAGTAAAGTTAGTTTTCCCGCAATAAGAGTCTAGAGGCTGACTGGAAATTTCTCCTCAACGCTATTGTGTTCTTGCCAGTCTGTAGGGTGAAACATAGTTACATAATTTTTTTTCATTGTCATTTTAGTCATCCCTACTACACCGAAATTTCTGATGTTGATTTTTGTAGATGATAAGGTTTCCTTCTTTGTAAAAATAAACTCTAAACTGCTTGCTATCAGACTTACTGAACGCCTCAAAGTACTTGATAGCTGGTTCAATGCAGAGAAATTTGCAATTAATATTTAAAAAATGAGGCAGTTGCTCCAAAATAAACAAAGACCACAAAATCAACAAGTCAATTGTATTTCTCACTAAAATCATTTCTTGAAATGATAACACTATGCACATTGGAGTCTATTTAGCCCAACACCTCACCTGAAAAATGTATTTCGCCTACAATCCCTGTGTAAAATTTACCCTCTTATCAACCGCCATTCTTCAATTAACAGGGAAAATAAATTTCTCTTATACACTTCATTACTATGAAACATTTTTACATACGTTTGCCCTATCCGGGCTTTCGCCGCAGTCTGCAATTTTAAAATTCTTAATACATTCCAACGTATTTAAATTCGGCGCATTACAAATGCAAAGGGATTCATGAGAAATAATGAATTTCACAATGCTCTAAACCTTCCTCTACTCGAAGATTATGTTAAATATATTTTAACTGAGTTTTTCAGCAGTCTCAAAGGACATGAAGATTTCCACAATCCAGGAAATTATTAATATATTCCTTACAGTACCATTAAATGGCGTAGCAAGATTTTGCTTTAATTGCTGAAAGTTGAAAGTTCGTCTTTTCTTATTTATCATGAATTACTTTGTTTTTAATTAGTTTTAAAATTATCTTCTCACAAATTTATAAATTCTGGGTAATTGATCATGTGCTGTTCTTTTATTTTCCAAATATTGGAGAAGAAACTTCCTTCGAGGTTAATGAGCTCCAAGATAAATTAACTACCTGAAAATTGAATTCTCCCACGATATATTGAGTGTCATTAAAGACAGCCACATATTTATTTTTAATTTTACCATAATGAAACAAAATAAATATTTGAGTGTGCTATTTTTGTTCTCAATCATTTAATAAAATTTGGATAAATTCGAAATGGATACAAATATTTAATTTTTAAACTGAAAAAAAAAATCACTTTCAAGTTTACATGAATCATATATATCATGAACAACTCACGACCAAAAAATTAAAGATTTCGTGGTTATAAACCGTCGATTTTCAATTAGAGATCTTGTTGATGATTTCAAAAGGATCGGTCAATTCCATTTTCGGCCTCAAACGCGCCAAATCTCGATTGGTACCTAAAACATTGAATGCACCAGATCACACTGCATTGATTCTTCGTGACTTTTTCGCCAAAATGAAATCGATATCGTTCCACAAATACCGTATTCCCATTGTGCAACTTCTGGATATTCCCTAAACTCAAAAGACCACTCCGGGGACACCATTTTGAGTCGATTGAAGAGATTCAACGTGAATCGCCGCGCGCTTTGAAGACCATCCCTGCCGATGACTTTTTAACATGCATTGAGAATAGGAAAAAAGTTTGACGTAAGTGCATTGTGTCCGGAGGGGATTACTTTGAGGGCGATAAAATAAATTTGGAAGAATAAATAAAGAGTTTTTGAAAAAAAAAATTGGTCTCACTTTTAGGGCACAGTAATAATATAAAAGTTTTTTTAACTCTTAATCACTATATTACGATATTCAAATAAAATTATATAACAAGCATTTCATTAAAAAATGTCATACAGTAGAACTTAAGGATTAATTCAGAAACTATTTTTGAGGTATCTTTTTCGTTATTTAATTAACGCAATTTTTTTAAAAAATAAAATAAAATGTAAGTTGGGATTATATGTATCACTTTCTTTGCAAATTACAAAAATGCCGCCACAAACATATAACACATATCAAGAAAGCCTTCCAAAAAAACCTCTTTTTGGTTGAAAACTTATTCAATGGGGTTTTATAGTAACCAAATTACTGCCATCAGAAAAACAGACCTGTTTCAAGAACAAAATAATGCTCTTTTGCATTTACATAATTAAAGCAAAATATGTATCTAAAAACACAGAAAAACTGAAGCATAACCATAACAGAACGCAGCTTAAAAAAAAAGATGATTGAACTCCACCAGAAAGCGAAAGAGATCCGAAGCTGGAATTCCGCCAGCAGAGAATAATGTTATTTATCAGCAACGCATAATTTTACAAGCAAACGGAATGCGCGGAAATATCTTCCATCGGAGCATTCTTTTCAACTTATGTTCACCATTAATAAACATACGTCTAATGGGGAACAAAATAACACAATAAATTTCCACCAGACCGAAAATGCGAGTTTCCTTTAACATGATCGATGTGGATTTTTGCTGAAAAGTTACTTTCTCCGTGGAGTTAAGCCTAACAGAGAGTATTTTTTAAATTGAAAGTTATAATATGGAGCTGCTTATGAAGTAAGGTTGGAAGCAATGCAATAATTTTAAATTTGTTTTTAGTTTTATGATTTTCGACGTTTCAGTTGTTGAAATTTATGGAGTTTTTTTTTAACTGTCGCCAAATTTGTACTTATGATTAACAGTTGTTTTAGATTTATCGAACAGCAAATTATCTATTTAAATTAGTTTAAAATTTTTTTTGTACAACTCTAATTTATTTTGTATTTAACTTTAAAATTAGAGATAATTCCTTAAAAATTAGACATGATAAATTAGAGATAATTTTTAAAAAAATTAAAGGTAATAAATTAGAGATGATTTCTCGCCACAGTATTATATTATATTCGAAAGAACAACAAAAAACTATACAAGTTTTTGTGAAATTTTTTTTTTACATTTGCTGTATTTATTTGATATTTGGTCCTTTAGCATTGTAATTCATTTCTAATTCACGCTGTATGTTAAACTGTCACTAATTTTGGTTATATTTTTAAAACAGATAATGTTTCCTAGAATCAACGACTGTAAATTATTTTATTAGATCAATCTAGAAGAAGATGCACCTGATTTGTAATCATATCTTTCACCTATGGAAAAAGAGATAAAATTCAAAAGATTTCAACTTTACAGAAGAATATAAAAGGTTTTTATATCCCAATTAACGATGCCTTTTTATTAAAAAAAATGTCACTCATTAGAAGATAATGGCTAATTCAGAAACCACTTTTGAGGTATCATTTACGTCATTAAATTAATACAAAATGCTTTTTTAAATAAAATAAAACGCAAATTTGGATTATCTGTATCACTTTCTTTGCAAATGACAAAAATCTCGATACAAACATATAACACATATCTAGAAAGGCATCCAAAAAAATCTCTTTTTCCAATTCCTTCTATTAGCTCACACTCTCCCTATATATATCTTGTTCAAATTTTCAATCGTTAATAAAATAGTTTTTATTCATCCATTTAAGCTCAAGTACATTTTCTTTGAACTTATAGTGGATGACACTGGATGCTAATACAGTTTTTTCAAATATTAATTCAGTAATTAAATTTAATTAATTAATTTTAGTTTTTTTTTAGATTTAAGTTGCATGTATCTACCAATAGATGGTGCCAGATAAACTTAAAAAATGACTGAAAATTATTTATAAAGGACTTCCTGCAATAGAGTGAAAAAAAAAAAAAAAAAAAGTAAGAATTGACTTAAACATTTTTTTTTTATATTACTTGTTTTGATTGAAAACATATTCAATGGGATTTTATAGTAAGTAAATTACTACCAGTAGAAAAACAGACCTGTTTCTAGAACAAAGTGCTGCTTCTTTTTCATTTACATAATTAAAGCATCTAAAAAAACTAGAAAAACGGGAACATAATCATACCGAACACAGCTTAAAAAAAAAAAAGATGATTGAACTCCAGCAGAAAGCGAAAGAGATCCGAAGCTGGAATTCAGCCAACAGAGAAGAATGTTATTTATCGGCAACGCATAATTTCACAAGCAAACGGAATGCGCGGAAATATTTTCCATCGGAGCATTCTTTTCGACTTATGTTCACCATTAATAAACATCTGCCTAATGGGGAACAAAATAACACAATAAATTTCCACCACACAGAAAATGCGAGTTTCTTTTAACATGATCGATGTGGATTTTTGCTTAAAAGTTACTTTCCCAGTAGTGTACTAAGCCAAACAGAGAGTAATTTTTTTAAATTGAAAGTTAGAATATGGAGCTCCTAATGAAATAGGGTTGGAAGTAATGCAATAATTTTAAATTTGTTTTTAGTTTTATGATATTAGATGTTTCAGTTGTCGAAATTTATGAAGTTTTGAATTGTCGCCAAGTCTGTATGATTGAGAGTTGCTTTTAAATTTATCTAATAGCAAATTATCTATTTAAAGCAGTTTGAATTTTTTTATTGTACAACTCTAATTTATTTTGTCATTAACTTTATCTATCAATATCTCTCTCTATATATATATATTTATATATATATACATATCGCCCTGATGGTCGAGTGACAGGCGCTCGGTGCCACAGGTTTCGGGTTCATGTCCCGCCGGTGCCATGGATGTTTGTAGTGGTTCGGAATCGACTTCAAACATCATAGGTCCCGGTCTAATATCGCTGTTGGCCGTAGGACTGACAATAAGACCCCGTAAAAAGCAAAAAAAAAAAAAACTTTCTGCTGATGCTTCTTTACATAAAGTTAAAAATATATATTTTAAATCACTATTTTGATAAATTTTTTGCTTTATTTTCGTTTTTATATCCTAGTATTTTAATGGGACAGATGGCCGAATGACTAGCGCTCTGGTGCTCGGTGCCATGGATGTTTGCAGTGGTTCGAAATTCACTTTAAATCGTAGGTCCTGGTCTAATATGACTGTTGAGCATTTAAAATTTGGCCAAGGAAGAAAAGTTATTGAAATTTTTACGCAACTTTACAAATTTGAGACTCATATAAAAATAATATGCGTCAAATAAAATTCATGGTCAAAATCATTAAATTTTTCAAAATAATGTAGTGATATCACTTTAAAATAGCTTAATATAATTTCATCATTAATCAAGAAATAAATTAAATTTAATGAACCATAAAAAATATAAGCTTTATAAAAATAAATTATAATTCAACACTTTGAAAACTTTCAGTTATGGTTAGAAAAACTTATCATATTCAAACTATTTAAATTTATATTTCATCATAGATAATGTAATGCACATTTTCATAAACTATTAAAGAACTATTTTATTAACTATCCTCCGCCAATGATAAGATCTTACTAAATTTTCGGTGAATCACAATTAATGGAGAATCTGTCACTGACAGCCATAATGCCTCCATTGTTCTTCGTAGTCCATGGAAGTCGGTCCTTTTAAAAAATTTAATATTCTTACGCTAATGCGTTCATTATGCAGTTATTCGGGAGAGGATCCTGTTCCTGCAGTCAGGAGTCGAATAATTTGCATAAAATGAATTATTCTCTTCTCCTCTGAGATAGCTTGATTATTCGAATTCACTTATCTGCAGACAGTTTCTCCTTTTTTTAAATTTATTAGTGACGTCATTTTAAAATAAGCTCGCCAGGATTGTCTTTTCAGTGAAAAGTTTTAAGATTCAAAATGCAAAATTTAGCATCTTTATCTTTTGAAATATTGACTTCTATTGTAGAATAATAATTCGATATAAATACCATTATCTATTTAGCTAGAAATAACAAGAAAATTTTAAAAATCTTAATTAGAATATATTTTTTATGAAAACTACAATTCTTCTTAATATTTTAACATCTGTTTTCAATTGTATAGATTTATATAGATAGATGTAAAGAATCAGTTCGAATTCATTTTTATTTTCATAAATTACCAAAATTGGGAATTATTCTTATTTGTTTTTTTTTCTCCTATCAAGTGCTATCTGTATTTTGTGTGCAATAGAAATTGTGGTTTATCCACTTTATCCCACTTCGTCGACAGCAACATGCAGACCAAGTCCATGAACCCATGTGTTCTCATGAAAGTTGGGAAAGGGGGGTCAGCTTCTGTTGTGATGGAGCCCCCGTAGGTAGAAATCTGACTTGGCTTCGTGTGACTGACGAAGGAGGGTAGTGCCTTCCATGAGGACTTTTAAGTTAACTACCCTGCATTTGCGCATCGTATGAGAGAAAACCCGGAAGGCTCCCAGTATACAGTCCGACTAACGAGACGTTGTTGAACATCACAAACATCAACGATTCTCCTCGTTTTGTGAAACAGTGTTTACAACAATGCTGCCAGCGGAGTGAACCTCAGCTCTAATGGTCACCAGTAGTGCACGTTGTCACTGATCGAATTGGGCACAATAAGACTTAGATACATATAATTATTTGTAATTGTAACTGTGATTCTTTCTAGCACAGCAAGAGCTTCTCTTGTGGAGAAATGGTCAGTAGGCCTCGAGACTCTCACCGGAGATGAAGTACAAACAACCCGTCCTTCTGCAGAGAAACGTTTACTTGTACTTTCTCCCGAGAGGTAATATACTCACATGGAGAGGAATTATATTTCGCGCATCCTGCGCGCACCTGAGTGTCTTTATTTTCGGCTTAGAAATTGAATCATTCCACGAATCTATAATTATCTGTCTTTAAATGTGTTAAATATTGTAGTATGTCTCTAATTGTATGTGTGTGATGTTTGTGCGTGTTTAAATAAAACTGTGAGTTCTCCAACCTGTTATTCAAGTCTCAACCCAACCACACCCAGTTACAATCCAGTAGCTACACAACCTGCCCACTACAGCATTCAAATAAATTCACTACATTTTTTCGAAAATATTATGCATTGTATAATATATTTTTTATACGAACGAAATGTCATTAGCCTTTCGACGTCTGCTTTTAAGTGTTTATATTCCGACTGTTTTATTTCCAGCTTTATGATCCTCATTTTCAGAAACCTTGAATTAAGCAGCATTTATTTACATTTCTTTACTTTAAAGAATCATAAAATATATGAGGGTTAAAACCAATTATTATTTTTTTTACTAGAAATAACAGAAGGGTTCTCTTAAAAATATTTTTCCAAGCAAATGATATTTACTTTGACTTTCAACATCTGTTTTTAAATGTTTATATTAGGGTGTTTGCCAGCTGCATTCGAAAAAAAAAATGTTTATATTAGGATGGTTCGGCTCCTTCATTATTATGGTATTCATTCTTATAAATACACAAAATAAAGAATTAAGTGTTATTTAAGTTTCTTCTTTCTTTTTGTAATATATATTATAAAAGTAATAAGATTTTGATTCAAATAGCGATTAACTTCCTTTTTACTGAAGTTTAACGATAGTTTTCTTCAAAATATTATACTTAGAATATGCCTATTATGCAAATGTTATTGATATCTCTTTTTTGAAAAACTTTTAATAGCTTTGTATTTAGATTAAAACTATTCGACTTCTGCATTTTAGGTTTCGTATTTTCATAAATTTTCGAAATGAACAATATGAACTATTTACTTTGAATATTTAGAAATATTTTTGAGCTGTTTACGTCCCCCGTCCCATGAATGCTAAATATATGTTTTGGAATAATAAGAATTCTATTCAAATAACTATTTATTAATTTCTGTACAAGAAATATCAAGGAGCCTTGTACACGAATTGCCATGCTAAAAAGTGTATGATGAAGAATTGATATCGGCATTTGTTGCTAAGCATTTAGATTTAGGTTCTTATATCTTCGATTATTTTAATGATTTAATTTAATCATCATCATCATCATCAGTGGCGCAACAGCCCTATAGTGGGTCAAGGCCGTCTGCCCATTAGCAGATTTCGAAACAGGAGATATATATTTTTTTACGGAGTTGGGTTGTCTGCCCTATGCCCAACGCTCTACAGTCACAATAGACCAAAACCTACGGTCTAAAGTGTATTCTGAACCACTACAAACATCCATGGCACCGCCGGGACTCGAACCCGAAGCCTAGGGCACCGAGAGCCTGAGCGTTGGTCACTCTGCCATCAGGCTCTGATTTAATTTAATATGGCTTCTTAATGTCGGGCCAATGTCTTTAAACGTCATTCATCACTATAATAGCCTATATGTAGCAAATTCAGCTTTCCCTAGGGTGCCCCACAGAATAAATTAGACCTCAATTTTCCAATGTAGGTAAGGGTTAGAATAGTCCCACTGTAGCCCATGCATGCCTACTAAACGGATACCCAGAGCCTGTGGGTATAACCGAGTTGGGTAAAGTCAGACTTCTTCCTTTGTGGTCATGTCTTTGTGCTGCAAGTTCAAGGATAAAAAGAACTATAATTTTTACTCCTTTATCATGACTCGTCAACCGATTCTTGTACTTGGTTTAGATGTTACTGTCGATCAAGTGGGGTAAGAAACAACAGTAGACCCTCACTTTTCAATAAAAATCCCTGATCCGATGTTATGTGGAGGTTTCTCACCTTCTTCCTTAAAAACATTCTGGCCAACGGATTTGTTGTGTCTATTTCTGGAGTAAACTTAGGAGCTGTAGCTTAGATTTTACTTGTCGGTTTTGGAATCCGGACTCCACTAGTTAGGAAACCCAAATACACCAAGCCACTCAGGCCCATTTGCGACTATAAACATCTACATCTTTGATAAATACATTTCTTCATGAAGTAATAAAAGAAAGTTCATTATACGAATAATAATAAATAATATCTTCCAAGTGGTTATTACTGTTAAGCAAGGAAATAAAATTGTTAAATGTAAGTAAAAAATCTGTTTCAAAAGTTCAGAAAACTTTGTAAATTTAGTTCTTTATTATTTATAAATCAAGTTAAAATTAATAATCAATTATGGATTTGAAAAACAAAATGTAAGTTTAAATTTATTTTTTCATTAGAACATTTTTGTAGTTTGATTTATTATAATAGATGTCGTCCTTTAAAAAAATCCTAAAGATACTCAAAATCTTCTAAAAATAGATCTAAAAACAGCTCCAACGCTAAAATTGCGTTAATTTCATTATTAGTTGATGACATATGTATATAGATATGAAAAATATGCGAGGTGGCTATAATTGGGCCACTTGCTACAAACAGCATTCTACAGCTAAAACGGAGGAACGGATTGTAACCACATTTGGTATACAGACTAAACATGAGATGCACTCAATGAATTTTGGAAAAAAAAAATGTCCCCTAGGTGGAGCGTTTCATAGAAAAACTATAAATTTAACAAAATACCAACATTTTTTTTTCTTTCTAATGCAGCTGGCAAACACTTAAACAGCTTGGTCTTGGATGCCTTAAGGCAAGCGCTGCACAGATGTACTCACTTTGCATTACCCAGGGGGCTGGCGTAACTTGAAGATAAGCCACAGACGCGGAGTAACAATGCCCCCCGCAACGCTCTACGATCCTATTAGACCGGGACCTACAGTTTAAATTGGATTCCGAACCACTACAAACATCCATGGCACCGCCGGGACTCGAACCCGAAACCTGTGGTACCGAGCGCCAGAGCGCTAGCCACTCGGCCATTCAGGCCCTCACAAAATACCAACATGGAATACATAAACAATCTGAACATTTATTGAATGGTTTTTAATCACCTTGTCATCGAACCACATTTAAAAAAGGGAAGGAAATAAATAACAGTAAAGAATGCCAGGAAAGAATACCAAATATCACGAGAGGAGTCCAAACGTGACAATAAAAGACCAAATATCACATGAGGAGTCCAAATGTCAGAAGAGGAGACGTTGTTAATCTTGTCCACGTCGATGCAATGAAAGATGCTCAATCTGATTACCCTCATTCACCTGCAACATTTCAAGACAATGGACAATGTGTTTAACAGCAGATCGTAGCTGATCAGGTGTGATTCTTTGTACTGGAAGTCTAATGTAGTTCTTTAAGACATCCAACGCCGCAACATCTCCAAGAAAAAACAGATTTTTTTAAGAGACCCCATAACGAGAAATTACTCTTTAGATTCGGCAAACGTGGTGGCTAATAATAAACAAAGGACCGACTAATAAAACGTTCATCCGTGAAGTATTTTAGCAAAAGTGCCTTCACGGATGTACGAACATGTGATGGTGCACCATCCTGCATGAAAATTGCCTGTGCTGGAGTTGAGGCACAACAAACTTCTGTAGCATATCATAGTATCAAGGACCCATAACAGATCATGTGAAATGACGTAGAGTTATATAAGAGAATTTTATCATACATCCATGGATTTCCCTTAGCCGAAATCGATAATTTTGTGTGTTAAGTGTCCCATTCAGGTAGTAATGTGTCTCGTCGCTCCACAAAATATTCCAGGGCCATTCTGTTGAGAAAGCAAATAGTGAATGCAAGTCGTTGTGACTAGTCCATATCAAGCATCTGTTGGGTCTGGTGGATCTTGTATTGGAAGAAATGAATTATGTTTCGGAACACTTATTGGGTGGTTTGTAAGGAAAGCTTGTCTGTCGAGTTACTGCATGTGCGCTACTGCCTCTAAAATCATCCGTGAGTGTTCGACAACAGCCTTCTTGACAATATCAGCAAATATCTATGTGGCAGGTTTACGACATCTTCCAGATAGAACTTCTAATTTCCTGATCTCTACAAATCTCTCAATCATGGCCCGGATCTTTTAGTAAACATTGGTCCACACCATAGTTTCTGTATGCCACGAACTTCAAGAACCGCAGCAAAAGTATTCCCCTTGATTTCGTAAAACAGATTTACCAATAACGCACTTTCAACTAACGGTACTATCATAGTGACAACTGGAAACATTGGAACGAAGTATGACAATTTCTGCAAATGTTTTATCCTCAGGCCTGTTGTGTATAGCGCTTCTTTTTCTTTACACGCATGCACATGCCAAGGTTTTTTTTCCCACGAACCAACTATTTTTCTCGGCTTTACATTTTATTTCTTATAAATCTTTTTCTGAATTGTATATTTCGCGTTGATTATTTTATTTTGTTAAGTTTAAGTTTTTCCATTATATTTAACAAAATTTCATTGTTGGAATAAATTATTTTTCGGGCGCATCTCGTGCATAATTTATATTCCAAATGTGGTTCCAAATTATGCATACAAGTAGTTGTTTATCGAGTTAGTTTAATATAAACTTAGTAATGCCATTATAAACTTAACTTAGAAGTTAAGTTTATATTAAACTAATTGTACTAAGTTAGTTTAATATAAAATTAACTTAGTTTAAACTTACTTTATACAAATTAGTTTAATTATAACTAACTTGTACATCAAGGTATGGACAAATGTATTTCTGTACATTAAGTGATAAAATAAATTATGAGTTCAGTGAATGTTGTGAACATGTGTTAATTTTTTCTGTATCGAAATATGTTACCAGCTGACATATTTTAAATCTGTACAAAGACACCAGAAAACTTAAATAATACTATTAGGTAATTAATATATTTTTAAAATATTCAATTCGCATCTCTCCTTAATAAAAATACTTTTGTCGTTGAAATCAAAATTAATAAGTTACATAATTTAATCTAGTAGAATGTTGAGTAATGCCATTAATTCTTTCAATTTAATAAACTTATTGCAGATTTCATGTTCCAAAGCATTTCGTATCAAATAACTGAATTAATATAAAGAAGTCTTTTCTTCGTATCCATTTTAATGCTTTTTTCGAAAGATAAACCAAAAAGAATTTCACAGATTGAATTCATAATCGTCAAGAATTCAATTAAATTAACTCAACTGAAACGGTACCATTTTTTTTCTTCTCTTTCTTTCTGTAGAATATTAATTTTCTAGAAAGTGTATGCTTTCTGTCCGTTTTCGCTGGCTGTAAAAATTTTTGTTCGCTTTTTCTTTTTTCCGTTTGGCAATATTGAATTTAATTAGATGCTCGCTCGCCATTTTTTTAGTGTTGCCATCGCGAGCTGGATAATTAAATCTAGAAATCTGTCCAGAAACGAAGTCTCGAGTGCTGAAAATGACAAATTTGATAAATGCTTGTAAAAGTAATAATTATACGCAGGTCACACGGTAATGAAACACAGGTTGATGGGATCTTAATTAAAGAATTATTATTTTCAGAATGTTTTATAGAATTTGTATGGAGTGAATTGGATAGATACAATAAAAAAATTATTTTCATAACATATACTATACCGATCAGTAATATCTTACTTAAATAATAAAATTTCAGATTATCCATGACAGTGATTATCTGTTGTCATATTTGAGTGACAGGTTCTTCTCATTAGTACAAAACACTAATTGCATGTAATATAAATATCCACAACACTGCTTATCTCATGTCAAATTTGAGTGACAGGTTGTTCTCATTAATACAAAACATTAATTGCTTGTAATTAAAATACCCACAACACTGCTTATCTGCCGTCGAATTTTAGTGATAAGTTGTTGTTATGTACTTGTTAAAGAATATACATTTCTCTCTCCTGGGAACGAAATGCTACAATACTTTTCGTGGAAAAATTGCTACAACAATATTTTTTTATACATGACATGCCATATCGAATATAACCGTCTGTTTAAAATATTCAAGTAATTTTATCAAATGATTATTTATAAAAATTGAATATACTATGATTTAAATCAAGCCAGAAGATCGTGTTAGAAATTAGCAAGGTTTTTTTTTCCCTCTAATGCAGCTGGCAAACACTTAGACAGCTTGATCTTGGATGCCTTAAGGCAAGCGCTGCACAGACTTATTCACTTTGCATTACCCAGGGGGCGCGTGTAACTTGAAGATAAGCCACGGACGCGGAGTAACAATGTCCCCGCAATGCTCTACGAACCTATTAGACCGGGACCTACTTTTTAAAGTGGATTCCGAACCACTACAAACAACCATGGCACCGCCCGGACTCGAACCCGAAACCTATGGTACCGAGCGCCAGAGCGCTAGCCACTCGGCCATTCAGGCCCTGAAATTAGCAAGTTAATTTAGAGAAAAGTTATACTATTAAAAATAGCTCAAACTTTTTTTTTCTATCATAAAAATATCGCAGAACAGTAAATGAATATTTCATTATTTCGTAGATTGAAGACGACAATGAATCAAAAAGTGAAAGCAAATCCCTGATTATCCGATAAGAAAGCTTATACAGTTGAATTGGCAGTCCAATGAGAAATGTGTATAAATCCCAAAAGAGTTCTAAGAATGATTCAATAAAAAAGGATATTTTGGCGATTGGCAAGGAATAGAAAATTTCGAGTTTTATTTCCCAGCTGAATTGGGGAGTCAAGAGCAAGAACTTGTGCATCGAACCTTTTTTGGAGGAGTCAGAATCAAGAGTCGGTTTAAAAATCCTATTCCCGACTCTTTTATAAAAATAATTTTTAATATTCAAACATTCTAGGAATCAATGTTAAAATTAAATATTAAGGTGGCGTGCCAAATGCATCTTTCAATAATGCAATTAGTAGTAAAGACAACTACTGGTTTAGCAGCATACCAACTAAGTGTTGAGAGACTTTTATCAGCATTGTAGGTTGTAAAATGCTACCTTGGATCAAAAGATCTAATAGAAGCTATTTTAGTATTAAGAAAAATATAATTTAATATTTAATAATTAACAAATTAATAATTATCAATTTAATAATTAACAAAAATTTAAAATTTTTGTGCTTAAAATGTTTAATTTTTTTTTGGCATGTCTTCAATTATTCTATAAAACTTTGCAGTCAATTAATTTAGTATTGTTATTTTTATAGGGCATATAATTTTTATAACGATATCTTTTAAATTAATGCAAATATTACAACTGTAAATTAATATAAAATACATTATTGTAAAAACTTTTTAACAGGCGTATGAGTTCAATGAAAATTAATTAAATTTATTTTACTAATTTTCTGGGCCTGAATGGCCGAGTGGCTAGCGCTCTGGCGCTCGGTACCACAGGTTTCGGGTTCGAGTCCCGGCGGTGCCATGGATGTTTGTAGTGGTTCGGAATCCACTTTAAAACGTAGGTCCCGGTCCTAATAGGATCGTAGAGCGTTGCGGGGGCATTGTTACTCCGCGTCCGTGGCTCATCTTCAAGTTACACGCGCCCCCTGGGTAATGCAAAGTGAGTAACGTCTGTACAGCGCTCGCCTTACGGCATCCAAGACGTCCATGTCTGTTTGCCAGCTGCATTGGAAAAAAATTTTTTTACTAATTTTCTAAATCGATTAGAAAAGATAATAGAGAGTTTTTGCATACCGTACGTTAGTTACCGTAGGACGTCCGTTAGCTTTTTCTCCCTAGCGAGCATGCTCATAGGAAATTATAAAATTAGTTCATAAAATTACGAAAGAGGTATAGGATTCGATTTAGGAGTAAGAAATTTTTTGTGCGATCCCCACCCCTTTTTCTAGGATCAATGTAATTACTGAGAATACATTTAAGTTACCGATTTCAATTATTGAGAACGCATTTCAATGGTTTCTGTACAGTTTTAAAACAACCACAACAGAATATTCAAAGCAGTATGCTGTTAGAAATTGCAATTCTACTATAGATCTAAATTTTTGTATAAAATGTCCATGTATATCTCATTACTTTTATTGATCCATAGTACTATTGATAAATTTGTTACATCCATTGCAGTCATTGCTGAAACTCTGATGAAACTTATAATAACGTGAGTAAAGCGTCTTGCATCGTAATAATCGCTGCTAGTGGATTCTCAGATTTCCATCGGAAATTCGAGGACGATTGTGGCAATGAGGGTAAAGTGACTAGCATTGATCAAACAGGAGTTTTTCGGAATTTCTTCCATATGACAAAACACGAAAGCCTTTAAATGTTCTCCCAGAACCAACGTCCTCCCACCATCGCCCACTGATGTGCAAAAAAAAGTGACAATTTATTTAGTTTTTCGCAACTTAATTGTATGCTCACTTTTTTTCTTTGCTACTGTAAAAAAAAAATAGAAAGGCGAACATGGGTCTCAAAGTCGCTTCAAGTTAAGAAATAATCTATGCATATATAAGTAGTGTGATGTGGGACAATTAGATCAGAAATAGTTCTCTCTTTTTTTATAAGCTAAAAAATGAAAACTAATGGAATCCTCAAAGATAAAGGTTCAGAATAAAGTTGGACAAGTTCTTATTTGTAGAAGCATTGATTTACGTACGGCAAATGTTACTGTAGTGACGTGCTGGTCTATTATTGGTCAGATTTTCTCACTTCACATTATTTTTTAAATCTACCAAATGTATGAACAGAAGTGAATAGAAGGTGCATAAAAGCTATCAGGCCAGTGAATCTGGTTGGCTGACATCGAAATTCATTTTTTGAATTTCACAAAAAACGATGTTTTTCAAACAGGTCATTTTGAAAAGCCTTTATAAATCCTTATTCATGGCTATTTGTTTCATTTGCCATTGAATGTAATACAGCTAACTATGAACAACAACATTGCGCTCATTAAAATACAGTACATACCACTGATGAGTTGCAGCCATTAAACAAAATGTTGGTAGAAGTCTGTAAAAGTGGTCCGTAATAAATATCTAATAGTGTGGCAGAAAGATAACCGTGGGTTTACATTCAGAAAATGAGATTTGATTGAAGTTACAGATGCACGGCCTTCAGCAACTAAAGAAAATGCTTTAAAATATTTTTTGAATACAAGTTTTTATGATACAACAATTGAAAACACTAATGGAAATAAAATGGAAAAAACGCTCTGGAAACCTAAAATGAACCATGGAAAAATACGCAAAAGATAAACTTAACAAGTTTAAAGTAACAGATAATTTCAAAGAAATTATAGTGGCTTTTAAAATGACGGTAGGAAAAGACGTACAAAAAAAAGCTAGAGTCATCAAATTCATGTCAGAAAAAGGTAGAAGTTTTTCCTCCAAAGAATGCAAAGAAAGGAACACATTTGAAAGTTTGATGTTACACAACTTGGAGAAGTTGAAGGATTTACTGCGAGGTAGTAAAAAGTCAAGAAGAGAGGAATTCAGTTGAGAAGTTGTAGCAACAATTTTTCTGAAAAAAGTCAAACAATCTCAGGAGCTAAAGAAAGAAATACTGGAAAAGAAAAGTTTGCCAACTGGTGCCAAAAAAAACTTATTCACAAAAGAAAAAAAGGAAAAGAAAAACTTTTCAATATCTTTGCCAATGGTGATGAATGAGACGTGGGACTAGATGTTCCATCAAATTTAAAATTAGCTACTATATACGGTCAGAATTTTATATTATATAACATATAATTTAATTTAATAATTAAAAATTCTTTACATGTATTTTTTTCTTACCTTTCCTTTTCTTACCTTTTATAATTTTTTATTAGAATAAAAACAAAACAAAACAAAACAAAAAACCCCGCTCGTATTGATTTACGTTGTTCATTTACAACTTTTCATAAATGGAGGTTTGGCTCTACGGTCATTTTGGGTACATGAGGGCTAAACAGACCGAGACCTACAGCTTAAAGTGGATTCTGAACCACTACAAACATCCATGGCAAAGCTGGGTATAAATGGAGGTAAAAACATTATTTTAAATGACTAAAATAGGCCAGTGTCATGATAAATCCAAAATCAGTGAAATATAAACAGAAAAGGAGCTAGCAAACTAGACATAATTCCTTCATTTTGTGGAAATTCAGTATGGTTTAAAAGTAATTTCTCAAATTCCTGTATACAAGAGTTTAAAATGTTTGATAAATGATAATGTTTCATGTTTATTTCCAAAATATTTCAAAGTTGTTATACTTTCCCATTTCTCCAACAAAGTATTCACAAACAGCACATACAAAACGGGAGAACATTTAGGGGTATCACATATTTGCATGTCGTATGTAGAAAACTCAGAAAATTCTCAACAGGCTGTACAAGTACAATAGGAAGTGCAATTCTTATTTCCTATACATACATTTTTTCTAAAAGGAAAAAAGGGGGAATACTCTAAAAGGATATGTATACTCTTTAAAATTAAGTATTAGAAAGTAAAAATTTGTGATTACAGTATTAATACGAAATTAAGTTCAATTTTTCTTAACATATATTCTACAATAGAGTTTTAAAAACTATAATTATGAGCCTTCTTTATTATGAAACAATTTTTAATGAGCAAACATTGCTAAAATATTAAAAAAATCAAATAAATCACAACTTTTTATTTTCGATAACACTTGTTACAGTTTAATTTCTTCAACTCCTTTTATATTAAATTTCCACTAAAGTTGCTTATCAAAATAATAAAAAAAACCTGTCAGGACAGTTTCTTAATATATTTTTTTACTTTCTGAATTAGATAGTAATCTTACTTAAATATTTTGTACCATTTTTTTTTCTCTAGCCATTACACACCAAATGTTCTTGAAATATTTTCACTAAATTAAAAATGTCAGCAAAGAAATGAATTGCGAAAAAACAACAGGATGAAAATTCACGTCTTGGAAATAAAAGTTAATTGAATGGCCAAGTCAGTAAGCTCTTCAGCTTTTTAAAGTATGCTCTAGTGCGATTTTTTTCAATCTCCTTTTTTAATCTTTTTTTTTCAGAAGTGAAGTAAATAACTTTTTGTACGCGTTTCTTGGAGCTACAAAAAGTTCACTCGTAGATGAATGGCTTTAATTCTAAATGTTTATTTTCACGCATTTTTGCTTTCGAGTAAAGAAACTTGCTGACGTAGTTCAAAGGATCTGAGAGTTCCTTTTTTTTAGTATGAAAAAAATTTTTGAGTAGGATCTCGTAACAGATTAAAAAAACACACACATCATTCAAGTTTAACTTTGCTTGGAGAATTCAATGTCAATTTTATTAAAGAAATGTGTGAACTTTTCTCTCAAGTTTAATTTGGAATGCTTGTGCAAAAAACTTTTCTTTTTCAATTCATAATAAAAAAGCGTGTTTAAACTCATTTAATAATATTTTTCCTCAAATATTTCTTTCTTTAACTATTAGAGGTATGCGAAATTGATTTGTTGAAATTGAGGATTTTTAGAAGAGTCAACATTATCTATGGTAAATTATGAAAGCCTGTTTGTTGAATACATAAATAAGAACTGAAAACTTTGACTTACTAAAACCATTTTATAAAGTTCTGCTCCGTACTATAGGTGACTAGGATCGAACCTGTAACCTCGTCCTTTTTTTTTTCGATGGGCCCTGTGTTCTACTTATGTATGTCATCATCGATATACGATGATGACAAAGGAACATTGTCTTTCCGAAGAACTGCCCACATTTGCCTGTCATATAAGTTAAAATCTAGAAAAGTTTGACTAATAACATGGAACATTTATACATGGTGTCACAATTTTATTTGATTGTAACCGCTTTTTTTGTTACTGTACATCTTTGCACCTTGAGTACCAAATATGCATACCATGATAGGCGAAGGTTTGGTTTGGTTTGGTTTATCGCTCTACGGTCATCTTGTGCGCACTTTGGCTAAACAGACTGGCACCTACAGTTTAAAGTGGATTCCGATCCACTACAAACAACCATGCCATCGCCAGGATTCGAACCTGAAGCCTGGGATACCAAAGGCCAGAACACTAGCCACTTGGCCACCAGGCCGAATGATAGGCGAAGGAAGAAGGAAATTAATTTAAAGAAGGAAATTTACGCATCGATATTTGAGTGTCATATGGATAAAATTCTAAAAAAAATGCATGTTGACAGTCAATGCTAGACGTTAGCACAACCTGTAATAATTGCCATTGAGTCTCAGTCTGACTATTAATATGGACCTATTAATATGGTTCTGTTACAATATATTGTAACAGAATCGCCATCGATTCTCACCGGGTTTTTTTGTTGATGTTGTTGCTGCTGTTCAACAGCTTTTATTGTGCTCCTCATATGCATACCCTGAAAACAGCTATAGAAAGAAATACTAACTCTTAGGATTTGTGTTTCGAACAGTATTAACAAGATATTAAGTTCAATTTGGGCCAACATCCTACAATAGAGTTTTAAAAACTATAATTATCAGCCATTTTTATTATGAAACAACTTTTAATAAGCAAACGTTGCAACGATATTTATAAAAATAAATCGCAACTTTTTATTTTCAATAACACTTGTTACATTTTAATTTTTTCAATCCTTTTCATATTAAATTTCCACTTGCTTCTTTAACAAAATAAAAAATAGCTGTCAGAAATGTTTCTTAATTTTTTTTTTTTTTACTTTCTGAATTGGATAGTAATCTTACTTAAATATTTTGTACCATTTTTTTTAACTAGCCATTACACACCGAATGTTCTTGAAATGTTTTCACTAAATTAAAAACGTCAGCGAGGAAATGAATTCAGAAAAAACTGGATGAAAATTCACGTCTTGGAAATAAAAGTTAATTGAATGGCCAAGTGAGTAAGCTCTTCTGCTTTTTAAAGTAGGTTCTAGTGCGATTTTTTTTTAATCTTCTTTTTTAATATTTTTTTCACAAGAGAAGTAAATAACTTTTTTTCGTACGTGTTTCTTGGAGCTAAAAAACGTTCACTCGTAGATGGATGACTTTAATTCTAAATGTTTATTTTCACGCATTCTTGCTTTCAAGTGAAAGAATCTTGCTGACGTAGTTCAAAGAATCTAAGAGTTACTTTTTTTTCAATGAGAAAAAATAATTCTGAATAGGATCTCGTAACAGATTAAAAAAAATACACCTCATCTCAAGTTTAACTTTGCTTGGACAATTCAATGTCAATATTAAAAAAATGTGTGAACTTTTCTCTCAAGTTAAATTTGCAATGCTTGTGTAAATAACTTTTTTTTTACTATTTATAATCAAAAGTCATCTTTAAACTCATTTAATATTATTTTTTCAACAAACATTTCTTCCTTTAACTATTAAATGTATGTAAAATTGATTGAATTGAATTGTTGAAATTGTGTTAAAATTGATAATTTTTAGAAGAGTCAACAATATCTACTACTGTGACCAAAAAGTGAGACCAATTTTCAATTTAAAATCCCTGGGGCTTATGGAATTTCAATTTTTTTTCTTTTTTAAGTTGCACTGTCCTGTTGAAAATTTTGGCTTACTAAATCCATTTCTTGAAATTCTGCCCCATACTATAGATGACTAGGATGGAACCTATAACCTTGTCCTTTTTGCCAATGATTGTGTTTTACTTACGCATATCATCATCGATAGACGATGATGACAAAGGAACATTGTTTTTCCGAAGAACTGCATGCATTCGCCTGTCATATAAGTTAAAATCTAGAAATGTTTGACCAGACAGTTTGACTATCAATATGTTTTTATACATGGGGACACAATCGCCATCGATTCTCACCGGAGTTTGGTGGTGTTGCTGATGTACATCTTTGTACCTTGTGTTCCACATATGCATATCTTCATAGGCGACGGAAGAAGGAAATTATTTTCCAGAAGGACGTTTACATATTGATTGTCAAATTGAGACTCAATGGCAAGTATTACAAGTTGTGTTAACGTCTGGAATCGACAGTTAATAAGCAGATTTTAGGATTTTTATCCATAAGACACTCAATACCGATTCGATGCGTGTACTTCCTTATGAAAATAAATTTCCTCCTTCACTTGCTTATAAGGGTACGCACATGTGGAACACAAGGTACAATGATATACAGCACCACCACCAACAACAAAAAAAAGTGGAGATCGATGGCGTTTATGAATAAACGGTTCATAATAATAGTCAAACTTTTCTAGATTTTAACCTATATGACAGACAAATGCTGACTCCGAAAGACAATGTTCCATTGTCATCATCGTCTATCGAGGATATACATAAGACGAGGTTATAGGTTCTATCCTCGTAATATATAGTATGGGGCAGATTTCTATAAAATGGTTTTAATAAGTCAAATTTCACATATCTTAAATGTTGAACAAATAGGTTTTCATATTTACCATAGATAATGTCGACTCTTCTAAAAATATTCAATTTCAACAATTTCAAATATATTTAGCAGTTAAAGAAAGAAATATTTTGGGAAAAAAAAAGTTAAGTAAAATAAGCTATTTACACAAGCATTCCAAATTAAACTGGAGAGAAAAATTCACACATTTCTTTAATAAAATTGACATTGAATTGCCCAAGCAAAGTTGAACTTGAATGATGTGTGTGTGTTTTAATCTGTTACGAGATCCTACCCAGAATATTTTTTTCTCACTGTAAAAAAGAAACACTTAAAAACACATTTTTTTTAATCTGTTACGAGATCCTACCCAGAATATTTTTTTCTCACTGTAAAAAAGAAACACTTAGATCCTTTGAACTACGTCAGCAAGATTCTTCACACGAAAGCAAGAATGCGTGAAAATAAACATTTAGAATTAAAGTCATCCATCTATGAGTAAATTTTTTTGTAGATCTAAGAAACACGTACAAAAAGTTATTTACTTCACTTCTGAAAAAAAGATTAAAAAAAAATAATAATAAAAATCGCACTAGAGCATACTTTAAAAAGCTGAAGAGCTTACTCACTTGGTCATTCAATTAACTTTATTTCATCCAGTTGTTTTTTCTCAATCCATTTTCAGACTGACATTTTTAATTTAGTGAAAACATTTCAAGAACATTCGGTGTGTAATGGCTAGTTAAAAAAAATGGTACAAAATATTTAAGTAAGATTACTATCCAATTCAGAAAGTAAAAAAAAATATTAAGACATTTCTGACAGGTGTTTTTTTTTATTTTGATAAGAACTAAGTGGAAATTTATTATAAAAAATGGTTTGAGAAAATTAAACTGCAACAAGTGTTATCATGATTTTTTTTAAATATCGTACTAGTTTTTGCTTATTAAAAGTTGATTCATATTAATGATGGCTCATAATTATAGTTTTTAAAACTATATTGTAGGATATATGCTGACCCGAATTGAATTTAATTTCTTGTTAATATTGCTCGGATCCCAAATCTTAACTTTCTAATAAGTAGTATTTCTTTCTATGGCTATTTGCATGGTATGCATATTTGGAACACAGTACAATGATATACAGCAGCAACAACAACGACAACAAAAATTGATGAGAATAGATGGCCATTGTGACACCATGTACAAATGGTCCATATTGATAGTCAGACTAGCAGATGAAACTTTTCTAGATTTTAACCGATATAACACGTAAAGATAGACAATTCTTCAGAAAGACAATGTTCCTTCGTTATCAACGTCTATCGATGGTAATATATATGTGGGAACCCAGGTTCTTTGAAAAAAAAAAGTCGAAGTTGTAAGTTTGATTCTCGTCATTTATAGCATGGGGTAGATTGCTTATAGATGGATTTAGTAAGTCAAAATGTTCATTTTTTTAATCTTGTGTTCAACAAACAGGCTTTTATAATTTACTACAGATAATGTTGACTCTTTCTAAAAAACTTCAATTTCAACAATTCAATTCAACCACTTTCATATATATTAGTAGTTAAAGAAAGAAATATATGTGTAAAAAATATTAAATGAGTTTGAACAAGACTTTTGATTATGAATGAAAAAAAGTTATTTACACAGCATTCCAAATTAAACTTGAGAGAAAAGTTCACACATTTCTTTAATAAAATTGACATTGAATTGCCCAAGCAAAGTTAAACTTGAATGATGTGTTTTTTTTTAATCTGTTACGAGATCCTAGTCAAAATTTTTTTCATACTTAAAAAAAAAAAAGTAACTCTCAGATCCTTTGAACTACGTCAGCGAGTTTCTTTACTCGAAAGCAAGAATGCGTGAAAATAAACATTTAGAATTAAAGCCATCCATCTACGAGTGAACTTTTGTAGCTCCAAGAAACGCGTACAAAAAGTTATTTACTTCACTTTTGAAAAAAAGATTAAAAAAGGAGATTGAAAAAAAATCGCACTAGAGCATACTTTAAAAAGCTGAAGAGCTTACTCACTTGGCCATTCAATTAACTTTTATTTCCAAGACGTGAATTTTCATCCTGTTGTTTTTTTTTCAATTAATTTCCTCGCTGACATTTTTAATTTAGTGAAAACATTTCAAGAACATTCGGTGTGTAATGGCTAGAGAAAAAAAATGGTACAAAATATTTAAATAAGATTTCTATCCAATTCAGAAAGGAAAAAAAAAAAATTAAGAAACATTTCTGAGAGATTTTTTTTTTTTTTTGTGAGAACTAATTGGAAATTTAATATAAAAAGGGTTGAAAAAATTAAACTGTAACAAGTGTCATCGAAAATAAAAAGTTTTGATTTATTTTTTTAAATATCGTAGTAAAGTTTGCTTATTAAAAGTTGATTCATACTAAAGATGGCTCATAATTAGAGTTTTTAAAACTCTATTGTAGGATATACGTTGCCCCAAATTGAATTGAATTTTTTGTTAATATTGTTTAGATCACAAATCTTAAGGTAGTAACAGGTAATAGTTAGTAATAGTTAGCAGGTAGTATTTTTTCTATGGATATTTTCTGGGTATGCATGTGTAGAACACAGTATAATATTGTACAGCAGCAACAACAATAACAACAAAAATCGGTAATCGATGACGATTGTGGCATCATGTAAAAATGGTCCATATCAATAGTCAGACATAGACTTTGAGACAATTGTTACAGCGTATGTTAACGTCTAGCATCGACAGTCAATATGCAATTTTCAGGAATTTTATCCATATGACACTCAAATACCAGTGCGCTAACGTCATTTTGGAAGACAATTTCCACCTTCCTTCGACAATCAGTGTATGCATATGTGGACTCATACAAAGTAGAAAGATGTACAGTAACAACAACTAAAAAAAACCCGTTGAGGATCGATGGCGATTGTGATACCATGTATAAATGGTCCCTATTGATAGGCAGACTAGCAGATGAAACTTTTCTAGATTTTGACCAATATAACTCGTAAATGTAGGCAGTTCTTCGGAAAGACAATGTTCCTTCGTCATCATCGTCTATCGATGGTAATATACATGTGGAACCCAGGTTCTTTGAAAAAAAAAAGACGAGGTTGAAGGTTCTCATCATTTATAGTGTGGGGAAGGTTTCTAATAAATGGATTTAGTAAGTCAAAATGTTCATTTGTTTAATCTTGTGTTTAAAAAACAGGCTTTTATAATTTACCCAGATAATGTTGACTCTTTCTAAAAAACTTCAATTTCAACAATTCAATTCAACCAATTTCACATATGTGTAGTAGTTAAAGGAAGATATATATAAATATATATGAGTAAAAAATATTAAATGAGTTTGAACAAGACTTTCGATTCTGAATGAAAAAAAAAATGTTATTTACACAAGCATTCCAAATTAAATTTGTAAGAGAAAAGTTCGCACATTTCTTTAATAAAATTGTCATTGAATTGCCCATGCAAAGTTAAACTTGACTGATGTGTGTTTTTAATCTGTTACGAGATCCTACTATGTTATTTTTTTCTCCCTGAAAAAAAAAAAAGCAACTCTCAGATCTTTTGAACTACGTCAGCAAATTCTTTACTCGAAAGCAAGAAAGCGTGGAAATAAACATTTAGAATTAAAGTCATCCATCTACGAGTAAATTTTTTTGTAGATCTAAGAAACACGTACAAAAAGTTATTTCTTTACTTCTGAAAAAAAGATTAAAAAAGAAGGTTTTAAAAAAAAATTCTCACTATAGCATACTTTAAAAAGCTGAAGAGCTTACTCACTTGGCCATTCAATTAACTTTTATTTCCAAGACGTGAATTTTCATCCAGTTGTTTTCTTTTTTTTTTTTTTTCAATTCATTTCCTCGCTGACATTTTTAATTTAGTGAAAACATTTCAAGAACATTCGGTGTGTAATGGCTAGAGAAAAAGAATTGTACAGAATATTTAAGTAAGATTACTATCCAATTCAGAAAGGAAAAAAAAATATTAAGAAACATTTCTGACATACTTTTTTTTATTTTGATAAAGAACTAAGTGGGAATTTAATGTAAAAAGGGTTGAAAAAATTAAACTGTAACAAGTGTTATGGAAAATAAAAAGTTGTGATTTGTTTTTATATATTGTATTAATGTTTGCTTATTAAAAGTTGTTTCATACTAAAGATGGGTCATAATTATAGTTTTTAAAACCCTATTGTACTATATATGTTGCTCCAAACTGAACTTAATTAATATATATATATATTAGTATATAAATAGAAAATCTCCATTGTTATGCAACCTGGTGACAATTTTGTGGGTTTATCGCATAAGACATGCAAATGCGCGATACCCCTAAATGTTCTCCTCGAAGACGATGTACTCCTGTCGATAGGCTTTTCGAGTATCAGTACAACATGAGACCGATTATCAGCAACATAAATGCCATCGATGTACAGAAAAATCGTTAATTTAACTTATTTTTCAAAACGGAAGTGTTTGTTTACATTTTTATTACAGGACGGTTATCCTTAAAGGTCCCCTCAAGACAGTGCTCTCCCTCTGTGCCTTTTCAGTAGGCTGTTCACAGTACATACAGAGAAACACATACATACGAGTATATTAAGGAAACGAACATATAATCCATTAATTATCCCATCCATTTTAAGGAGAGAACAACCTTGATCGTTAAGCATATCAATTGAGTTGTGTATGTAGTGTTTCGTCATGTCAGTAATGTCATTTCGTAATGTAGTATTTTGTAACACACACGCACACAGACACAGACACACACACACACACACACACACACACACACACACACACACACACACACACACACACACACACACACACATATACATATATATATACACTGACGGTAAAAAAATCCCAATGCCAATAAAAAACTATTGTAAAAGTAATGAAATTTGAACAATGCATTTGCTTAGTTAACATGTTTAATCTATTAAATTTTAAAGATCCCAGGTTAATTTAAGATAAAAAAATGCATTCCAAATATAAAATGCTATTACATTAATAGCCGGTGTAACCTCCAGAATTTTTAATGCAAGCATGCAAACGTGCATGCATTATGTCATACAGGTGTTATTTTGTGGCATGGAGTTCCATGCTTGTTGTACTTGTTTTGTCAATACTGGAACAGTTAGTGCTGGCTGTGGATGATGCTGGAGTTGTCGTTCAATGAAATCCCATACGTGCTCAATTGGTGACAGATCTGGTGACCTCGTAGGCCAAGGTAACGTGTTGACAATCTGTAGAGCACGTTGCGTTACAAGTATGAGCAGCGGTATGAGGGCGAGCATTATCCTGTTGGAAAACTCCTGCTGAATGCTCCTCCTGAATGCTGTTCGTGAATGGCAGCACTACAGGTTGAATTACCAGACTGTCGTACAAATTTGCAGTCAGTGTGTTTGGGATAACCACGAGAGTGCTCCTGCTGTCATAGGAAATGCACTCCAGAAATGACTCCAAGAACATGGTCCAGTGTGTCTAGGCCGTGACAATCTGGTTGCAGGCATTCCCCTGGTCTCCTTCTGACCAACACACAGTCATCACTGGCACCAAGGCAGAACCTGCTTTCATCCGAAAACACAACAGACCTCCACGCCGTCCTCCAATGAGCTCTGTCTTGACACCACCGAACGACACGGACTATCGCAAAAGGCAGTGGATTGCACGCTACAGGGGGCCTTGCTCTGAGCTGTCCTTGAAGAAACCGATTTCTAACAGTCCGTTGTGTCACTGGGTACCAACTGCAACTCGAATTTCTGCAGCAGACGCAGTGTGATGCACCGCAACTGTGCGCCGAATACGGCGGTCTTCCCTCTCAGTTGTGCTACGCGGCCGCCCGGAACCCGATCTTTTTGAGGCAGTACCATCCCTTAACCATTGCTCCCAACAATCATGCCCATTGGATACATTCCGGCCAAGTCTTTCTGCAATATCGCGGAAAGAAAATCCATCTTCTCGCAGCCCTATTATACGCCCTCGCTTAAAATCGCTGAGCTATTGATAATGGTTTATTTGTCTTCTTAAAGGCATTCTTGGGTAACATCAACTCAATATGTCACATTTCAAAGCTCAATAACGCTCACGAACTTTACAGCACGCATTTAAACCAAACCTGATTTGCATGTTCCGAGTGGCGCTAGTAGCTCTACACTTATGCGAAAAGCGTGAAAATTGAATCGATGTCATCTTTCGGATGCATAAGTCCGCGTACAAATTTTCGTTTATCTAACATAAGTCTTTCTTGGTGTTGGGATTTTTTTCGTCAGTATATATATATACACTCATGTCCATAAATTAAGGATAATTCAGAATCACACAGAAATTGAACTCTAAAATAAAAATTTCAACTGTAGAATTATCACACACATCTTGAAGAAGAATATGCAAATTACAGGAAACCACCAGATGGCGCGGATAGTACGTCACAATGACGAGAGTGTAAGACAGGGGTATATAAGGAATAGTGGCAAAGAAGTAAAATTGTCCACAAGCGCTTTAAAAGCCTTTCAGTGCAATAACCGCATAGTTATGGCACAAAGGAAGCATTTGGATGATTTTTTACGTGGTAGAATTATCGGACGACTGGGATGTGGACGTACCCAGCTGGAAGTATCCGAGGAACTTGGAATTGCCCTGAGTGTCATCTCCAGGCTTTGGCAACGATTCCAAGATGATGGTAATGTGAGTAGATGTTACAGCACAGGTCGCCCCCGAGTTACAACGCCGAATGAGGACCGGTATTTAGTAGTTACTGCCAAAAGAAACAGACGGAGCACAGCATCAGACCTGTCTCGTCAGCTCTCTTCAGCTACCGGTACGACAGTTTCAAGGCAGACCGTGTACAGACGCTTAGGGCACATTGGTCTATATGCTCGTAGGCCTGTCAGATGTGTTCCACTTACCGCAAGTCACTGTCGCCTGCGATTAACCTGGAGTAGAGAGCATGCATTGTGGGCACCGCAACAGTGGTCTTGTGTGATGTTTTCCGACGAGTCCAGGTTTAATTTGCAGTCTGATTCTCGTCGGACTTTCATATGGAGAGTGCCAGGTACCCGTTACCCCCAAGAGAACACCATTGAACGACACCGTTACGGTGGTGCAGGATGGCTCGTTTGGGGAGGAATTATTCTTGGTTCCAGAACTGACCTGCATGTTCAGAGTGTAACGATGACAGGCCACATCTATCGGGATGTCATTCTGGAACAACATGTACGTTTGTTTCGGGGCGCCATGGATGCTGAATTTCTGTTTATGGATGACAACGCCCGTCCGCACCGTGCAAACATTATAGACGAATGCCTTCAATTGGAGGATATCACCTGTATGGATTGGCCAGCATACTCACCGGACCTGAATCCAATAGAGCATGTGTGGGATATGCTTGGCCGACGAATTGCAGCCCGTCAACCCCTTCCCACCTGTCAACCGGAACTTCGGAGGGCATTGCTTGATGAGTGGTGTAATATTCCCCAAGATCAGATTGATAATTTGATACTCAGCATGGCTAGGCGTTGTAAGGCCTGTATTGCATCGTCCGGAAGACATACTCCATATTAACCATCATACTAACCATGTTATGCTGTTTTTGGTAAATAGGTTCTTTTTTGAAATTTGCTCCAAGGAGTAAAAATCGCAATTTTTATTAATTATGTCAAACATATAGCATCTTTTTTGCTCTTTACCTTTTGTTTAATAAATAGACTTTACAAATAAGTCAAATTTGTTTTGCTTCCGTCTCTTTCTTTGCCTGAACTTCATTATCCTTAATTTATGGACATGAGTGTATATATATATATATATATATATATATATATATGTGTGTGTGTGTTCTTAGGCGTGTTACAAAATACTACACATCTCAATTGATTTATTCATCATTAAGTTATAGATTTCAAACACTTCGATATAATATTTCAAAGGATATAGTAGTTAGTTACTTAAAACTAAACTGAATTTGCAAAAATTTCATTTTTGCGCAAATCTATTTAAAGTCCCACAATGTCAAAGTCAATATTATTTTATTTTTATTCGTATTGATTTTTTACGATAACCAGTTTTGGTTTTGAAACATAAAGAGTTAGATAGAATAGTTGAAGTTTATACGGAGATCCTCGGACGCGAAACGACCTCTAACTCCATCTTAGTTATATTGGGTAAGTTGCTGTGGTCTATATCGCCCTTTATATTTTCAAAGAAATGAAAAACATTTAAAGATCTTTTTTACCTTAAAAATATATAATTAATTCAATAAATATGTAGCCCGACTCGTGGTTCAGTGGCAAAGTGTGCCGCTGGTGAGCATTAGGGCTGAGATTCAATCAGCTGGAGGCTTTGTTGTAGACATTGTTCGAAAACACGAGGAGACTCGATTGCTTTTGTGATGGTCAGCATCTTGCCTCGTTTTTCTACCAAATGCGAGGTAGTTCCACCTAAAAGTCCTCCCGGAAGGCACTGCACTCCTTCTTCAGCGACAGGAAGCAGAAATCATAATTCTACCTATGGGTGCTCCATCACAACAGAAGCTGCACCCCCTTCCTCTTTTCATGCGTGATACGACGACGACAACAATTAATAAGTAAAATAAATTAAGAAAAGAACAGAATAAAGGAGCCAAGATTCAAGTCGGTACTTTCAAAATATTATTTTGCAGATATCATTAACATATTCATCGATCGATATTATTCATTTCCTTCTATTAGCTCACACTCTCCCTATAGACATCTTGTTCAAATTTTCAATCGTTAATAAAATACTTTTTATTCATCCACACAAGTCCAAATACATTTTTTTGAACTTGTAGTGAATGACACTGGATGTTAATACAGTTTTTCAAAGATTAATTCAGTAATTAAATTTAATTAATTAATTTTATTTTATTTTAGATTTAAGTTGCATATATCTACCAATAGATGGCGCCAGATAAACTTAAAAAAGTGAATGAAAATTATTTATAAATATGACGGAGTGAAAAAAATATAGTGAAAAAAAAAACAGTAGGAATTGCCTTAAATTTTTTTTTTTTTTTTATATTACTTTTTTACATATTAGATCAAAATTAAAAAGAGTGAAAAAATTTAAATGGCAATATTTAAAAAGTAAAAACGACCATTGGACACTGAAGTTCAGTAAATCAAGATGGGGAGGGGGGCGATACTTATCCCAGAGAAGATACTTAAAAATGAGCATATCAGGGAATCATTTTAAATTGATAAGAATTGCGCGTGTCCTCCTCCCATTTTTTTTCCTCCTCGATAAATATCACAATCAAAATTCTGAAGAATCTTTAAAGCAAAATTGTCAATATTATTTAAAAAATTACGAAAGTTGCAAAGGGTTTTCAAAAACAAATTGCCTGAAATTGCCCCAAATTGCAAATGCCTAGAAAGGGATGTCTGATATCATCGTTTCTGAAATACCATGGTGAGTTAGTCATCATTGAGTTTGCAACCAGTATTGAACTTTATAACTTTGTACTTCACACGGGAGAGAAGATTTATGCTCCTCTCGCCCCTATCTTAGTAGTCAATAATTGCGTTTCTACCATAGATCTCATTCACTTGAATAACTTCCTCATCCTTTCTCCATAGAATCACTCCTGGAACTAACCTATCATCCTAACACCGTCATTACTAACTTTTCCGTTAAATATTATCCACTAGAACTAACTAGGAATGTTTCTAAGAATTGGATAAACGTTTTTGATAACTTAAATGACACTCCTTTGGAAAGACTCGAGCTTGAATCATGAATGATTAACGCTGTAACTAATGATTAACGCTGTAATGAAAGGAATAACTGAACATATTCATTCTGCCTGTAAAGTATGTTGTTGTTATTATTGTTGTTACTTATCCAACTTGGTAGATATCTAATCTAGACCAAGCCCACGAACCCATATGGACTCATGGTTGAAGGGGAAGGAAGCAGCTTCTGTTGTGATGGAACACCCGTAGGTAGAAGTCTGACCTTTGCTCCGTGACGCTCTTACAGTCATATGAGACTGGGACATACGCCTTAAAATGGATTCCGAACCACTACAAACATCCATGGCACCGCCGGAATCGAACCCGAAAACTTTGGTACGGAGCCCCAGAGCGCCAGCCACTCGACCATTCAGGTCCGCCTGCAAAGTATGCTACGTTTAAAGTAGTATTGACATAGAAGAGGTAATTTATGAAAGAGAATGGGATGGAACAATCCTCTCTTAATACGTTGGAAAAAAAAAGAGAGAAAAGGCAACGAGGCATAGAAATTTTGGCAGATGCGCCATAGATTTCAACTGAGATGGAGGTCCGGTTGTCATTAAGTATCTAAAAGATATGGGAACGGCAACTGGCGTATGAGTCAGCTGAGTTTAGTATAAATTTGTGTCGAGACTTTGTTAATTGCATGAAATACTGTGAGGAAGGTTCACTGTCGATCATAAATCCTTCACAGTATATAAAGTTGTAAATAAAACTATATATGTAATTCGAAAAGGCCCCTGAAGGTGATTATGTGAGGAACAACACGGAAAAGCACAACATTGCTCGCTGCCTATTCTCTCTCCTCTAAACTTGTCAAGAATAAAGATATTCGCTTTATTCTTTCTTACATTAAAAAACTCTTTGCAGAACATAATAGGGTATTTATGCGTTAACACCTTTTTTAACCTCTAAAACTAATTATAATAGTGACCCAACCAAGCGTTGATGAGAAAATATCTATTTACAATCAAAATTATTGGACCGATCAACCACAGACCCTAGATACGACTGGAGGCTCTATCTGGTAGGCAATTGCTCAATTCAAAAATAGACTTCATAAGATTAGCTATTTTAAGGATTCAAATTCGATGGCAACCATTGATGAAGACAAATCAGAAATTTTAGCAAATAGCCTCCTTGACCAGTTCCAAATCAATTATCTTACTAACCCATTCACAAAAAACAATGTTAAAGCAACTGTATTTAACTGCGCTCTGTTCTTAAACAAGATAAGATCACCCCATACCAAGGTCTTCTATATTTATGACTATATTTAAAAAATTTAGATTATAAAGCTCCTGATGTGTATATCATTGCTAACGAAATGCTAACAAAATCTACCATTCAAATTAATTTATCGAATAGCACTCCTATTTGACGTATTTTTTAAACTTTCCTCAGTCCTGAAAAACTGAGATAATACTTCAAATTTTGTAATCCGTTAAAGATCCCTCTAATCTTTTTAATTACAGACCTGTCTTTTTATTACCAACACTAAGTAAATTTACTAAGTATATTATTCTTAAATTAAATCACATCTTAAGACAAACTGAACTTATCAAAAAATCCATCAAGTCGTCTTATTAGATATTGCTAAGGCCTTTATAGGATCTGGATATATGGTCTAACTCATAAACGTCATGCAGGCATATTTCCTGGTTTATCTAATTCATATGATTGATTTCCATATTACTACAAGATTTACTGTATATTACTTTTATTATTACTAAGGGTTCATTTGTATATTACTTTTATAGTTCGAGTCAACATCTACAATTAGGCACATTATCGCAAAAATACCTCGGATAGTTAGACCTATTCTCATCAATGACATACCTAAAATTAATTTAGTCATTCTTAGCCTTTATGCTGACAGCAATGCTATTTTAATTAAATCTTGTATTGATAATATTTCAGAAATTATTTTAGAACATTGGCTTACCAGATGGAGAAATAAAATTAATGTAGATAAAACAGAAGCTGTTCACCAGAAAATATGTTCAACCTTCTACCATCTCTACTTTGGTAAAAAGTAGTGATAGTAGAAAAGTAGTATCTATTGACTGATCTACTGAAGCAAAGTAGCAAGCAATTTTTTAACATTAAATGAAACTGTCTTCGAAAACATTAAATGAAAATGTCTTCGAAAATGCCTAAATGCATTCGAAAACATTAAATGAAAATGTCTTCGAAATGCCTAAATGCATTCGAAAACAGAAAATACATCCTCTCTTCAGAAAACAAACTAATTATTTGCATTTACTATATGCGTCCCATTTCAACTTATGCAAGTCCGGTTTGGGCTTCTTTTGCCAATTGTCATATAAATTGTATCCGAATGCTACCAAACAGAATTTAAAATAATTATTGATTCAACCTGGTTTTTCAGAAATGGCGACATCAGGCTTTCTTTTGAAAAATGGGGACATCGGTATCAAAACTTTATTCTTAAGCACGTAAAAAATTTTTATAACAACGTCTGTCTCATTAATAACTCTGTTTTCAAAACTTGTCTAGCTGCGAGTACTCTCTCCTCATTAATTTTAAGCGCCCTCGGACAGAGGTTAATAACTTCATCCTCCCTAGAATTAATGCAAGGACTAACGTTTGGGGGGGGTCGCGAAATCAAACCCTTGCCCTGCACTAATTCCCCTCAGTCGTCGTTTCTTTCACGCGGGCGAACTATCCACCCTTTTTGGGAACATCCCTTTCTCTTTTATTTTGTCTTCTGGAATTATTATTTTTAACTTTTATTATTTAAACAAATGTTTTATTGTTCCCTTCAAACTTTTCTTTTATTTCTTATAAACTGTTGTTTGGTACTTAACTTATATTTTAATGCCTAGTTTTAATATACTTTTTTCTTTTGTTTATTTTGCACAGCACCTTTTGGTCTTAGTTCACTTATGCATCTTGTATGAATCTTTTGATTTAAATAATATCATGTTTTTTCACTTCCAGTCATGTCTCCTCACCAACAAGACCAAAATTTTAAGACAAACACAATTTTTAAATCAGAAAGACAAGGAGGAGTTATTGGCAACTTCATTTTCTTATCCTGATTCAAATATTTGAATATCGTGATTTCATAATAAGGTATATAATTTTTTAGCTGATGTTATTTTTCTAAGACTATTTCTTCAAAAACATTTGATGTGAAATCAACTATAAAATCAGTATGGGCAGCCAGTTCCAGATTTATAATGTTAACATCTTCAAAAACCTACATAATTTGGAATATACATATATCAGAGCATAGAGGACAGTTAAAAGATTTTAGTGGGAAGGAGTAGGGGGTAGAAGAGAGTTGGCCTAGAATCTGCTCAGTTCTCGTTGTTATATCTCGGGAACCAGACATAATACAAGATTTATCAAGGGCTCATTTGAAAGGTTTGGGAATGATGTAACTATAATAAAAGCCACTATAAAATAAAATTTATAGGCATGAAATTCAAAAATTTGGGAATGTCGGCTTATATTCAATGAAACATATTGCATAATGTAGAGGGACTCAAGACGAATCCAAAATTCATATGCAGATAGACACCGGGAGTACTGGGCTCGCAGTTGAAATTAGCGGATGCAACACTCGTATTGAGGCGTTAAGAGTGCCTAATATGAGTGACGTCATTAAGCTAATGGATGTAAATGATGTGGATCATATTATAACTGTAGAAAAGCCTACGAGCGTTGATTTCAAGAGGGCCACTGTATATAATAATGGTTCTATTTCAATAAATAGAGTTTTTGCATAACTGCAACCTCACGTTTTCACAGACACCATAAATACAGGGTACACGGTCGAAGTTAGCGGAAATGACACTCGCATTGGGACGTTAAGCGTGCCTAATATGAGTGACGTCATTGAGCTAATGGATATAAACTCCCTTTAAGAGGGAATCCGTTAAGAGGGAGATCAGCTTTCTTCACTTCTCATCGCAGTGGACACTTCCTCACCCAATAGCCTATCACCAATCACGATGCAGCAACTCATGACGTAGTCTATTTACTAATAATAATTGTTTCGACCTTTGAAGGTTCTCTAATTTCATGATATACTAGACAATCGCTAATTTCATGATGTACCATCATCCATGACAATGGCTATCTGCTGTCAGATTTGAGTGATAGGCTGTTCTCATTAGAATAAAATGATAATTACATGTAGTGTAAATATTCGCGATACTATTTATCTGCTGTCAGATGTGAGTGATATGTTGTTATTATGCACTTGTTAAAAAATATACATTCCTTTCCCCTGGGAACAGAAATGTTATATTTCTTCACGTGGGAAAAATACTACAATATTTAAGATCTACTATGTATAGAAGATTGAATTTTAATCATTTATGAGAGAAAAATTATATTCGTTGATTGTATGTAATAAAAAAAATTCCAAGATGTGTCTCACGTATATGTTTGTACTGCACTTCTTGCTAATTACTATTCATGTTTGTATAACAGTCAAACAACCCCATATTTTTCCAAGAAATCCTCAGATATGCGGAATTTATTTAGAATGGCGTTAATTTTTTTAAAAATCTTCCCTCAAGTAAAATAATCATGGATTTGTAATCTATGAAATTATAATCATAATGTAATGTCTATCATATAATCATGTGTAATTTTAATCATAATCTATGTAATTATAATTATAATTTGTAATCTATTCTAATATTTTTTAAATTATTCTTTTTTTCTCCTAAAAATTGTAATAATTAATTTTAGAAAATATATTATTTATTCTTTTAAGAAAAAGAATGAAATGTTAAAAGAAATAAAGTATAAAATTTTTTTCAAAAAAAAAAAAAAAAATAAAATATATATTTCTGTCTGCAGCTGTTTTGTTATGGTTACAATTAATGTTGTGTTTTTGTCTCCATCTAAAACATCTATTCATTTCCATCCCAAATATTGTGGAAATATATATAGAAAGAAATTTATAGAATGATATTCCCAGAAGATACATGTCTTTAACTGTAGATATTATGTAATGTTTTAAATTTTTAACAATGTCATACATGTTTACATAAATTTTTAAAAATTTAATAATTGTTTATTTATTCCCTACTTATTCTCTTAAAATTTTTCTACTGCTTTTATACAAATGAAAAAATACTGTACAGATATTTTTCAATTTATAAAACTGTATTTGTTTATATTCAATGCCTATTTTATTCGCGGCCTGATAGCCAATTGGCTAGCGCTCTGATCTTCGGTACCACAGGCTTCAGGCTCGAATCCTGGTGGTGGCAATGGATGTTTGTTAGTGGTTCGGAATCCACATTAAACTGTAAGTTCCGGTCTAGTTAGTCTAAATTGTGCACAAAATGACCGTAGAGTGACAAATCAAACCAAACCTATTTTATTCAGATGTATACAATATATATTTACCAATGCCATCTGTTTATTTTTATTTGAAAAAAAAAATTTTAAGAAGCATATTTGGTGGAATTAAATGTGATAATTATTAGAGAAGAGCCAACTCAGAAATTTACAAGCTATTTAAAGACCCAGATATCATTAAATTGATAGCAATACAGAAGATTAAATGGGCAAAACACTTAATAAGATTAGATGACAATAGATTAACTAAAAAGCCTTTTTGGCTAAACCGTTTGGCGACAGAAAAAAAGAGGATGACCAAAATTTGGTGGATTGACTGCCTGGAAAAAGACTTGAAAACAATTAAGGTGATGAATTGGAAAACCTTGGCCAAGAACAGGACGGCATGGAATAGAATTATGAAGAAGACCAGGGCCCATGTGGGACTGTCGCGCCATTAAAGAAGAAGATGATGTGTTTATCTTAATTATTGAAAATATAATATTTAACTATTTTTAATTTTTAAAGCTTCTCTTTTATTTTTGTGATGAAGAAAAGTACAATAGAATTATTATTCTTTTATTAACCTGCTTTTGTTGTTATTTTATTTTTTTATTTCTATTTCGTATTTCAAGGAAATATTAAAAATTTGTAAATTTTACTTGCTTTTTATATAAAAATTAGAATTTTTTTAATGAAATATTAAAAGTAAGAAATGTATAAAAAATTTATTATTTTTGTGCCTTCGTGCTTTAACTAGGTTATATTTATTGTAACCATTCTTCCTCCTACACAATGGCAACTTTAAAACTGTAGGTCCCTGTCTTATTAGCCCAAAGTGTGCACAAAATGAACGTAGAGCGACAAACAAAACAGAAGTTACACAATGACAAGAGTGGGGTCCAAGAGAAATGGTCAGTCGGCTTCGAGACTCTCACCCGAGAGAAAGTACAGCGCAACTTGCGCTACAGCTCAGAAATGTTTAGTATAGAGCAAATATAGAAGAGAGGAAATATATTTAGCGCATTCCGCCGCATTAGTTGACCTACAGACTTTCACCCGGAGAAGAAGTATATTTCGTGCACCCTGCGGGTAGCCGAATATCGGGTTTTGACTTAGAAGTGGAGTCCTTCACAGAAACTATAATTATGTGTTAAATATTGTGTGTCTCTAATTGTATGGTGTGGTGTTTGTGCATGTGAGTTCTCTAACCCGTGCCTTAAGTATCTCAACTCAACCACACTCAGTTACAATCTGGTTACTCAATCTGAACACTACACTATATATTTATTTATAATAAATCTTTTTACGTTTTGTATCATGTTTTATAATAAAATAAAAGTGTATTGAGATTTTCTAAACTTACTATTAAATAACTACCTAATAAATTTATTTCTATACTTTGTAGATTATTCTTTATTTAAGAAAACAACATATCAAATATATTACAAAAAATACATTTTAATTCATTTTTATCCTAAATATTTGTTACTTTTTAAGGATTTGGCTTACTTTTATATATTTTTTTTCTTTTTTGCTTTACAACTTTTCGTTCCATTTCTTGTCTTTTTTCACTTTCTATCAAGTTATTTTATAATGATGTAAAAGTTAAGAATTTTATTAGATAAAATCTTTCTGTATCTACAGTGATGGAATTTTAAAAGTTAAGCAGTAATATATAAATAAACATTGTAATTTTTTCCCAACATGTTACATATTTATTTTTTGTATATTTTTATAATAATTTGAAATATGGAATTACTGTAGTGTTTCTAAATAAATGTGTTTGCTTTCTTAGAACATTGTTCTTTATTCAATTGCATATTGTAGGGAAAATTTAATATTTTCATCATTATTATGTATTAATTTTAAAGATTTACTTTATAATTTATTAATTGAGATAATTATATTCATAATAATAAGTTTGATGTTTTAAATGCACATGAGTAAATAAATATTATCTACATAAACAGATTAAATCGATATCTTAATAGATTAGATATTATTTTTTAAAAATTAGAAAATTTAAAATGTATAATTTTTTTAAAAAGTATTTAATTAATTTTTGTATTAATTAAGTTAATATTTTTATATAATAATAGTTAATATTTTTGTATTTGTATAATTAATATTCCAGCATTTGTATCATCATATCCTGTATAATATTCTGTTTCATTTCATTGAATTTTAGTTTTATAAATTGAGGTAATACAAATAAATTTTAATACAATTTAAATCTGAAATTTAAAAAAAAAAAAAAAAAAAAAAAAAACCTAAATATTCTCAAGCCTCATTTCTTTCATCTGCCTCTGGCCTTTGGTACCACAGGCTTCAGGTTCGAATCATGGCTGCGACATGGATGTTGGTTAGTGGTTCGGAATCCACTTTAAAATGTAGGTCCCGGTCTGTTTAGCCCTCGTGTGCACAAGATGACCGTGGAGCGACAAACAAACCAAACTTTTCTCTGCATTCTTTTAAATTATGTTATGATTCTTTAGAACTCATTGTAATTTATATATATATATATCAAGTTACAGAACTCTGATTATTTTGTACTATTTCAAAAAGTGTATTTAATAATGTGTTATATAGTCAATAAGGAGAAACACTATTATCTGTTAGAAGAGTTAAAAAAACTATTTTCATCTCTTTTTTTCTCTTTCTATATATGACACTAAATTATAATTATTTATTCATTTTTTATTTTCTTCTTTTCTTATATTCTACATAGATACGAGAAACTAGAAAACTAAGAATTAAATTCATCCCGTTTAAAAAAATGTTAATTAATTATTTATCTAAAGCACATCTCATTAAGCCCCTCTCTTTCCATGAATTAATGAACTTTATCTACTATATAATATAATGCCTAGTATTAAAAGAAGTCTTTTTTTATCACCTCATTCCCCATTCTTTATCTGAAAGCTATCTCATGTAACTTAGCACCCTTGTCATTTATTTTCTATTCAAGTTGCTGATTTTGTATTTTTAGGGATCTTGCAACAGATAAAAAGTCCCTTTCTTCTCTTAGAATAATAAAGGAGTTCTTAAGATGTCATTGACTCAGTTTCATCTTCCAGAATGTTTTTACAGATTTAAAGTGCTCCGAAAGTTGCAAGCTAACTGATTTCGATTCAAACCCTTCATTTTTACGCATTCACTTTTTAAATTATTGAATAAATTTTGCTTTATGTATTCAACAAATGTTTAACAATCATTTTAATAAATATTAAATACAAGGTTTTAGATATTTAAAAAAAGTTTATTAAAAATTGTGCTAGTTAATTCTTTTATGATGCAAGTGTATTATTATATCACCATAGATATATATCACTATATTCACTCATGTCCATAAATTAAGGATAATGAAGTTCAGGCAAAGAAAGAGACAGAAGCAAAACAAAATTGACTTATTTGTAAAGTTTATTTATTAAATAAAAGGTACAGAGCAAAAAAGATTCTATATGTTTGACATAATTAATAAAAATTGCGATTTTTACTCCCTGGAGCAAATTTGAAAAAAGAACCTATTTACAAAAAACAGTATAACATGGTTAGTATGATGGTTAATATGAAGTATGTCTCCCGGACGATGCAATACAGGCCTTACAACGCCTAAGCATGCTGAGTATCAAATTATCAATCTGATTTTGGGGAATATTACACCACTCATCAAGCAATGCCCTCCGAAGTTCCGGTTGACAGGTGAGAAGGGATTGACGGGCTGCAATTCGACGGCCAAGCATATCCCACACATGCTCTATTGGATTCAAGTCCCGTGAGTATGCTGGCCAATCCATACGGGTGATATCCTCCAATTGAAGGCATTCGTCTACAATGTTTGCACGGGGAGGACGGGCATTGTCATCCATAAACAGAAATTCAGCACCCATGGCGCCCCGAAACAGACGTACATGTTGTTCCAGAATGACATCCCGATAGATGTGGCCTGTCATCGTTACACTCTGAACATGCAGGTCAGTGCTGAAACCAAGAATAATTCCTCCCCAAACGAGCCATCCTGCACCACCGTAACGGTGTCGTTCAATGGTGTTCTCTTGGTGGTAACGGGTACCTGGCACTCTCCATATGAAAGTCTGGCGAGAATCAGACTGCAAACTAAACCTGGACTCGTCGGAAAACATCACACCAGACCACTGTTGCGGTGTCCACAATGCATGCTCTCTACTCCAGGTTAATCGCAGGCGACAGTGAGTTGCGGTAAGTGGAACACATCTGACAGGCCTACAAGCATATAGACTAATGTGCCTTAAGCGTCTGTACACGGTCTGCCTTGAAACTGTCGTACCGGTAGCTGAGGAGAGCTGACGAGACAGGTCTGATGCTGTGCTCCGTCTGTTTCTTTTGGCAGTAACTTCTAAATACCGGTCCTCATTCGGTGTTGTAACTCGGGCGCGACCTGTGCTATAACATCAACTCACATTACCATCATCTTGTAATCATTGCCAAAGCCTGGAGATGACACCCTGAACGATTCCAAGTTCCTCGGATACTTCCAGCTGGGTACGTCCACATTCCATTCGTCCGATAATTCTATCACTTAAAAAATCATCCAAATGCTTCCTTTGTGCCATAACTATGCGGTTATTGCACTGAAAGGCTTTTAAAGCGCTTGTGAACAATTTTACTTCTTTGCCACTATTCCTTATATACCCCTCTCTTACACTCTCGTCATTGTGATGTACTAGCCGCGCCATCTGGTGGTTTCCTGTAATTTGCATATTCTTCTTCAAGATGTGTGTGATAATTCTACAGGTGAAATTTTTATTTTAGAGTTCAATTTCTGTGTGATTCTGAATTATCCTTAATTTATGGACATGAGTGTATATAACATGGGATAACTGGTATAAAATATTACACAGAAAGCAAGACTCAATTTATAATAATTCAGTCACGTGAATCTTATTATATTGTTACTATGGTTACAACAACAACAACAAAAAAGACTGCAATGTACAAAATAAAAATAAAATCTTACAAGTAAAATATATATTAAAGAAAATGTTATGGCTGTAAAAAGGTTACTGTTCATAACTTCATTTCTTGTTAAATGTCTTGATAATGTTATTACCTAAATAAGTCGATTTTACGTAAAATGAAATCGATTCTATACAAGATTTCTTCGTCTTTTTCTTCTTCATTGGCGCTGCAACCCCATGGTAACCCCCCCCGTATAACCTGTACAGTAATCTGCAGTATTACAATTTTATTATTTTTAGTAAAAAAAAAACCATCATCAAAACGCAATATATTTTTTGTTTTGCGTATTCAAAGCAATAACATTTTTTTTCAGGGTCTGAATGGCTGCGTATCTAGTGCTCTGGAGCTCGGTGCCACAGATTTCGGATTCGAGTTCCGGCAGTGCCATGGATATTTGTAGTGGTTTGGAATCCGCTTTAAGCAGTATGTCTCTGTCTCATATAACTGTTGAACGTCAAGGAGATAAGTCAGATTTCTACCTACGGTTGCTACATCACAAAAAAGCTGCCTCCTTTCTCTTCAACCATGAGTCCATATGAATTTGTGGGCTTGGTCTAGATGTCTACCAAGTGGGATAAGAATCAACACAGCACACACATTTTTTTCATAAGTCCCTAATTTAAAATATCACGAATCCTCTAAAAGAAGTTACACATTTATTATATATATATTTTGATCAAATTAATTTTCCCATAACTATTTCCATCACATAAAATAACAGTTTAATGTTTCAATAATATTAATTATAGATTATTATTATTTTTTTTAAAGATTGAAGAAAAATTTGTTTTCATCTAAGTGTTAACAGAGTTTTATTAGATGTAGATATCTATCGGTTATTTCTACCTATTTTTTTTAAGGAACTGTGCTTTAGTTCCATTCAAGTTAAAGTAAAAGACCAGTTAATACAATTAACATAAAAATCACCCCTACAAAGCGAATCCAGTCAATATCTTTTCAAATCCTTGCCTCATCCAATCTCAATTTATTCTCTAGCTGCAAGAGCCCTGGGGCACAATTTCGCAGAAAGCTCTTCTTCACACAAATCTGGAAAAGCCTGTAAATCCTTCGAGCAGGGGCCGTAAAGAAACGCTCTTGACTTTTACGGGCACTCCCGCCGAGATATGGAACAGGATACTTGTCCTGAATGTGGATGTCCTTCGCTCGGAAGTAAAAATAACGGGGAAGGGATTTTCTGGAAAACAATAACAAGAAGGGCTTATTTATATTCAAATAAAAATGAAAAACGAATTTATTTTTATTTTTTTCGTTTTTTCTACCAACGTCAGTCGGAAGTTATGTTGGATATTCCGGCGCATATTACTTGAAGGATATAAAGGACAGAAGCCAAGTTTGGATTTAATTATTTCAATAAATAGAATGTATCACAGTTTACTTAACGTTATTACATTATAATGGCATAATGTGGTCATGGTTTGAATGTCCAGAATCCGATTGTAGAGCTTTCATCACTTGGAGGATATAAAAAGCGACAAGTTTGGATTAAGTTATTACAGTAAATATAATGTTGGCTAGCACTGTGTCGCTCGGAACTATAGGATTCGGATTTGAGTCCATGCGGGGCCATGGATGTTTGTAGTGCAAAGTGTTTGTGTGCAATGTTTGTAGTGTAATTATAATAGGAGATGTTATCTATAACATGAGTTGTTGCATTGTGATTGGTGATAGACCATTAACTGAGAAATGTCTGCTCCAATGAGAAGTGAGTGGAACTGACCCCCCTTTTTGACGGATTGTTTTAAAAGGAGGGTTTTTTTTTTGAAGAAGAGAGAGTTCTGCGACGAGTCGACCAGAAGTGAAGTTTTCTTTTTTTCTCTGAAGTGACTGAATAGGTTGGAGATTCAACCTATAATGATCTGTGTTTAAATGTGTTAAATATTATATGTCTCTAATTTTATGTATGGGGTATTTCTGCGTGTGTCAATAAAGTTGAGAGTTCTCCAGCATGCGCTTCAAGTATCTCAACCCAATCACATCCAGCTAAGATTTGGTTGCCTAACCTACGCACTACAGTATAACCATAACATTATTTTTAGTAAAAAAATCGTCGTCAAAAAACAACATATTTTTTATTTTACGCATTCAATACAATAACATTTTTTTCTTAAATTCATAATTTAAACTATCATGAATCCACTAAAATAAATTAAAAATTTATTATATATTGTGATCAAATTAATTTTTCCCGTAATTATTTCCTTCACATAATGATTACTAATTTAATATTTTCTAATATTAACCATAGATGATTCTCTTTTATTGGTAGATGAATTTTTCATAAAAAAAACAAATCAATTTGAATTTGATTAGTTGCAGATTTCTATCCATTTTTTTCGAGGAAGTGTGCTTTAGTTTCTAAAAGTCCAGTTTAGTTAACTAAAAGTCCAGTTAACACAATGCTCATAAAAATCACTCCTACAAAGCGACTTCGGTCAATATCTTTTCCAAATCCCTGCCTCATCCAATCTCAATTTATCCTGTAGCTGTAAGAGCTCTGGGGACACAATTTCGCAGAAAGCTCTTCTTCACGCAAATCTGGAAGAGCTTGTAAATCCTTCACTCAGGGGCCATAAAGAAGCGCGCTCGACTTTTACGGTCACTCCCGCACTAAGATATGGAACAGGATACTTGTCCTGAATGTGGATGTCCTTCGCTCGGAAATAAAAATAACGCGGAAGGGTTTTTCTGGAAAAAAATAAGCTTGGTATAACAAGAAGGGTTTGTTTATATTAAAATAAAAACAAAAAACGAATATATTTTTGTTTTGTTCTATTTTTTTACTTGCGTCAGTCGGAAATTATGTTGGATATCCTGGCGCATATTATTTGGAGGATATATAAAGCGACAGAAGGCGACTCAAGTTTGGATTTAATGATTGCAGTAAATAGAATGTATCTCAGTTTACTTAAACTGTAGTGCATTATACCATACTGTGGCCATGGTTTGAGAGTCCAGAATCCGATTGTGGATATTCTCTCGTCACTTGGAGGATATAAAAAGCGACAGGTTTGGATTAAATTATTGCAGTAAATATAATGTTGGCTGGCGATCTGGTGCTCGGTGTCACAGGTTTCGGGTTGAAGTTCCGGTGGTGCCATGAATGTTTGTAGTGGTTCGGAATCCACTTTAAGCCATAGGTCGCAATAGAATATGATCGCAGATCTTTGTCTTGAGGTTTACTCAGCCCTCGTGGTTTCTCGCTAAAGTGAGGCTGTATATTACCCTTAACCAGGGATGGGGTCTTGTGGACCTAGTGTAGACTTTCCTGCACTTGGGGATTGGTAACGACCACAATGCAATAGCATTTTTTCTTAAGTCCCTAATTTAAAATATCACGAATCCTCTAAAAGAAGTTACACATTTATTATACGTATTTTGATCGAACTAGTATTCTCAAAATTATTTCCTTCACATAAAGATTACAAATTTAATGATTCCTAATATTAACAATAGATTATTCTCTTTTTTAATTTCTACAATTAGTTCACACAATCTCTCTATATATATCTTGTTCAAATTTTTAATCGTTATTAAATACTTTTTATTCCTCCATTAAAGTTCAAATACATTTTTTTTGAACTTGTAATGGATGACACTTGATGTTAATACAGTTTTTTCGAATATTAATTCATTAACTAAATTTAATTAATTAATTAAAGTTTTTTTTTAGATTTAAGTTGCATGTGTCGACCAACTAATCCAATAGATGGCGCCAGATGTAAGAAGAAAATTTAAACTTTATTTATAAAGGACTTTCTGATATATAGTGAAAAAAAAGTAGGAATTGACTTAAAAATATTGTTTATTGTATTACTTGTTTATTAATAAATGAAAACCAATTTTTCATTCACAATGTTAACCAAAACACATCAATTTAAGTTTGATTAGTTGGAGATTTCTATAGAATATTTCTACCTATTTTTTCAAGGAACTGTGCTTTAGTTCCACTCAAGTTAACTAAAAGTTCAGTTAACACAATGCTCATAAAACCACTCCAACAAAGATAATTCAGTCAATATCTTTTCCAAATCCCTGCCTCATCCAATCTCAATTTATCCCTCAGCTGTAAGAGCCCTGGGGGCACAATTTTTCAGAAAGCTCTTCTTCACACAGATCTGGTAAAGCTTGTAAATCCTTCACGCAGGGGCCGTAAAGAAGCGCGCTCGACTTTTACGGGCACTCCCCGCTAAGATATAGAACAGGATACTTGTCTCGAATGTGGATGTCCTTTGCTCAGAAATAAAAATAAGGCGGAAGGGGTTTTCTGGAAAACAATAAGCTTGGTATAACAAGAAGGGTTTGTTTATATTAAAATAAAAACGAAAAACGAATTTATGTTTATTTTTAATCTATTTTTGTACTAGCGTCAGTCGGAAATAAAGTTGGATACACCAGCGCATATCACTTGTAAAAGTATGTAATATATATGTGTGTATATCACTTGTATGTAAAAAGAGACAGAAGTCAAGTTTGGATTTAATTATTTCAGTAAATAGAATGTGACACAGTTTACTTAAACTGTATTACATTATAACATTAATTATTTACATTATAATACCGCATTGTGGTCATGGTTTGAGGGTCTAAAGACCGATTGTAAAAAAATCTTTTTTTTCCTAATGTAGCTGCAAATACAGGGATAGTTATCTTTATGCCAAAAACAAGCGCTGCACAGATGTTACTCATTTAGCACTACCCAGGAAGTACGTATAGCTTGAAGATATGCTACGGACACGAGCATCTAATATGATCGTAATAGACACTCTCTACGATCATATTAGACCAACACCTACGGTTTAAAATGGATTCCGACTCATCAAACACCCTTGGCACCGCTGGGATTCGAACCCAAAACCTGTGGAAACCGCCAGAGCGTTAGCCACTCAGCCATCAGGCCCGACTGTAGAAATGTTGTTGCATAGCATAATAACAAGAAATGGGGATAGTATTGAGTCTTCTCATAACCTTTTTCCTACTGCAGTAAATGGAATATATCACAGTTTACTTAAATTGTATTACATTATAATTACTGTATTAGTATATTATATTAGTTATTTACATTATAATACATACTGTGTCAATGGTGAGAGTCTAGAGACCGATTGTCAAAAAACTGTTGCATAGCATAATTACCGGAAATGGAGATAGTATTAAACCTTTTCATAAGCTTCTTTCTGTTTGTTGTTGTTGTTGTTGTTTCTTATCCCACTTGGCTGGCCAAGCCCACGAGCCCATACGGACTCATGATTGAAGGGGAAGGAAGCAGCTTCTGTTGTGATGGAGCACCCGTAGGTAGAAGCCTGACTTTTGCTCCGTGACGCTCTTACAGTCATAGAAGACCGGGACCTACGGCTTAAAGTGGATTCCGAACCACTACAAACATCCATGGCACCGCCGGGATTCGAACCCGAAACCTGTGGCACCGAGCGCCAGAGCGCTAGACACTCGGCCATTCAGGTCCCAAATTTGCCAACGGCACGCAGTGTTCCCAGGTGGTCACCCACCCAAGTACAGACAAATTTATTATCGTAATATATAAGAAAAGTGGATTATCTCGTTTAAAATGTTAGTAAGGCCTCGCATGTCTCCCCAAACAAAATATAGCCAACGGGGAAGAATTCAAAGTAGATAAATCCTCCTTCCAAGGAAGGGTTGATCCTAACGTTAGACTTCGGACGTTTCTTTTTTTGCCCGTTAGACTTTGGAACCGATAATAGGAGAGGGAGAAAGAGAAAAAGGGAGTGTGCAGAGTCGAGTAAAGAGTTCCAGACAGTATGGAGTGTACAAAGACCCTTAAACGAACACGATTTTGTAAATATTTGTTATACAATTGGTTTTTTTGTGTGTTATGTGGCGCAGTTGTGCAGTGCGTCTTTGTAATTTTAATAAATATGGCAGTTAAACATCGCGTTTTTATTTCGTATCCATAAACAATACTGAATCAAGACCATACGCATATCTGGCCCTAACTTTTACTATATTGATCTCGGAAGAGCCGGGACATAATTGCAAATAATTTAAAAAAATTTTTATCTCAAAGATGTTAATGTAGAAGAATGGAAATTGTGCATTTTAAGAGCTAATATAAATAACGATATAAAAATTACAGAATTTTATCTTTTTCTAAAAGAAGACCAATAACAAAATATATTACCAAATACTGAAATAGAAAATTTAGTTAGAAAATAGAAAGAAAGTTTTTTAGAAATTTTGTTAGAAATTTTCAGAAAAGAAATTTCTAGTTAGAAATATTTATCTATTATGATTTTCTAACTGCAAATTGGAACTCTCTTTTTAAAAATGAAAAGAATAAAAAATGAATTAATAAGTACACTGCTTCAAGGAAGTTTAAATAGTGTGTCTTTGATGGTGATAGAAATTGCTTTGTTAAGAGAAATAGAATTCGAAACATTAATCAATGATTTCACTAATGGAAAAAGTGAAAAGAAAAAGAAAAGTGTCTCTCTTTTCAATTAATTTTTATATCATTCGCTTGCATCTTTTTAATAAATAAATAAAAATACAATTAAAATACTGTTTCTGTTGATATTCATATCCATACTAATACAGGGGATTGATTTGGACCACGGGGGTGAATTTACTCAATATAATAAAAAATTTCCAAAGCAAACCACATGTCAGAAATGACATAAAATGTTAGCTTCTTTATATAAAAACTCTTTCCATCTGATAGACTTTCTACGGAGAAGAAATTTTTTATGTCATTCTCTATGTATGGCTTATCGGGGAAAGTTGCTTTTTTCAATGGGCACATTCACTCCTGTGATGGAACATGGAAGTCGTAGCTCATATCAGCTCCTTGTATATAAATCCGAAACTGGGTTTGTTTGTTTGACATTATTTTACGATAAAAACTACTGAGCCGATATGATTATTTGACAGCCATTTTTTTTCGGAATTCCTGTAGGATTAGGAACTGTCTTGAAAAATACTCACTGATAATTTCAATACATATAAGGACCACATATATATTTAAATACTGTGGACTCCCACTTCTCTCAAGGCGGCCTTCTGTGAGTATTATGTGGATAGACAGAATATTTTATAGAGAAACTGGAAAAAAAGATCGTATTGTGGCGCTTAGTATTTATATTCGACATAATTAAGCTTCTGTATTCATTATCATTATTTTTTCACTATTATTTTTTGAATTAGTAAATATATTAATGTTGGTGTTGTGACTAATCCGCAACCGGCAGCGCGGGACGGACAGGACCGGAGTTTTAACGTCTTGGCCTATACTGGACTTATAAAGGCTTAATAAGAAGAGGGTCGTAGCTCATATCAGCTCCTTGTATATAAATCCGAAACTGGGTTTGTTTGTTTGACCTTTTTTTGCGATAAAACTATTGGACCGATTTGATTATTTGACAGGCATTTTTTTTCTGAATTCCCGCTGGATTGGGAAAAGCGGAAATATCCCACTGTATAATTTCAATAAAAATGGCCCCATATATCTTTAAATATCCTGGACTCCTCTTGGTTCAAGATGGCCTTCAGTGAATATTATGTGGATAGAGAAAAATTTTAATTAGTGAAACTGGAAGACTATCGATGCAAGATGAATGGATATTCCGATATTGTATCTTATTTATGACTAATGCTCTGGCGCCCTGTGCCACAGGTTTCGGTTTTGAGTCCTGGCGGTGCCATGGATGTTTGTAATGATACGGAATCCACTTTAAAAGCGTAAGTCCCGGTCTAATATGATTGTAGAACGTTGAGCGTAGGGCTGACAACTCTACCCCATAAAAAAGAAAAGCATTTTCTGCTTTGGTTTTTCAATAGGCAGACGGCCATAGTCCGACATGGACTGTGTTACCGGGAACTTAGTTGATTAGTATCTTATTGGTGTATTATGATATGACATATGTGATCCAAGTTATATCTACAGATTAACAAAACTTTATGTACTCATCAGGAAATAATCTAAAAATTTGTTTGGATGCTATTTTAAGTTCTCAAACAATTTGTAAAATTGACCACTAATAAGACTTTTACTCAATATTACATGCACCTAAAATCCTTTTCTTCCTTTGGTTGTCTTTTAAACTCAGGAGTACAGGAATGGATGCAGTTTTTTTTAAGCCCAATTTATGATTAAAATGTGTGGTAAATATTAAGTCACCTTATGTGTGCTTAACGAAGGGATAGACACTTTTTAATATCAAGGAAATTTATTAAAAATATTGTCACTCAAATCTGACAGCAGATATTCAGTGTCATGCATAATGGGACCTCCCAAAATTAGCGATTGTCTGTTCCACCTGCACAGATAGAAACAATTACAGAATGGATATGGACTACGTCATCAGTTGTTGCATCGGGATTGGTGATAGATCACGGGCTGAGAAAGTGTCTATTCCAATGCAAAGTTAGGGAAGCTGAGCACCCCCCCTCCCCCTCTAGACGGGATTTCTTAAAGTGAATTCTTTGGAGTAGGAAGGAAAGTGAGTTCTGCGACGAGTCGACAAGAACTGTTCTCTTTTTTCTCTGAAGTGACTGAACAGGTAGGAGTTTCTGCCAGTTTTGAAAGTGAGCCTCTTGTGGTTTCATGTATCACGCATGTGATAAGTAAGGTCTGCCTCAGACCAGATATTATAGATTATTCGTGGACTCGAGAACTCTGAAAATCTCCGACCTTGGATATGCATTTGTATATCTAACAGATATTTTTAATTTTCATTTTTTTTGTAGATACAGTTCTGTATATATATATATATATATATTCCCATGAACCTGAAAGTGACCCTCTTCTTGAAGCCATTATAGGTCTGGTAAAGGCCGAGACGTTACAGTAATAGTAACAAAGTGAAATATTTTTTTTCAATCTGCAAAAATCAATAAGTCACATGTCTGATTTAAGCCATTAATTTCATCAGTCCTTTTTTCCATTCATTTCTCTTTTTCCTCCATTCTTTTTCTGTTCACTTTATCCTTTTTTTCCATTTCTTTCCACGCATTCTTTTCCCCTTTTAAAATCCTTTTATGACACAAAAGACAAGTTTTCCCACGAACAAAAGCAGCGTTGCCAGCGATCGATTAATGGGCGAGCAGATCGATGATGATCGATTCATCTGCTTGTTTGTACAAGAGTAATTAACTCCTTCCAGAAACAAAAAATCCAATCAACAAACTAATTAAAGGGCATCGCCGAATCAAGACGGAATGACGTCTTGGAACAAATACGCCATTACTGGTTTCCCATTTCGGAACTCCAGATTAAAAGTTTCGCCATCTTGGAGCTGAATGAGAGGTGTAATTACGCTTGAATTGTTTTTTACTTCATTCCGTGATAAAGAAAATTACATTTAGGGATATTCTTATTATTATTTTACTATTATAATTTTATTGTACACAAATGAAAGTTTAAGGTATATAATGTGAAGCATGTTTACTTTTGATATGATATTATTCTAGTGTGAGATACCAGAGGTAGCTAAAAATGTATAAAATTACAAAATGTATGAACTACAATTATTATTTAGATTAACATTAACTTATGTCTTCGAGAGCCATAAATAAATTTTTTTAAAGCGAATTTTTATTTTTCGAATTTTTTCTAAATATTTTAATGATAATTTAATATTTTTAAAAATATGTTGTTAGGTTTATGAAGTTAACAAAATTATCACTTGGTGTTAAACATTTAGATAAGAGATAATTAGTAAATCATATTGATGTTAAGAGATAATTGGAATGTTAAGAGATAATAGATAAATTACGTTAACACATGATAAATTGAAATTCTTAAGTTAATTTATATTTAATTTTTTTTCCTAAATCATTTTGTTAAATTGAGAAAAATTACTAGAATTAAATATTGCCTTTATTATTTAATACAAATTTAAACGTAAAAGTTTTATAAAATAGCAATTCTAACAATACCAATAGTTTCTAATTAGTAAAAGAGTGTTAAAATATTTTTCATTGAAATATAACATAGAAACAACTAGTAATTCTATGGATATCTGACTTCACTATTTAACTTTTACGCTTTTATGACTGGTAGTTTTAAAATTAATAGCTAACTGTAAATTTAATTTCTTTATATTGTTTTATTACGTTCACTGAAATATTGATGTATAATATATTATTTTAAATTGTAATAAAAATATCTGTAATAAAAATTTAGGCCAAATCGCAAAATAAGGGCCGTTGGCTATTTGACGACTTTTTTGTGGCACCAACTGAGAAATAAGTCGCCATATGTGATACTGTTTGCAATTCATTTACTTACAATCGCAACCCTTTTCTGGGCTCACTTCGGCGAAAAGAATTTTTGACGCCAAATCCCAGCGGCTCCTATTCTGCGATTTTTTAAATTTTAATTATAGCTGAAAGATTATTTATTTATACGCAGTATATGAATCTCAATTCTAATAAGCATTTCGTAATAGAAAGTGTTTCCTAACATTGCATACAACCTAGAAACTTTTGTGTAAGAATATGAGGATACTTGTGTATTAACTATGTGGCAGATATTGATCACTCTTATTAATCACGGCTCGAATTAATATCATTGATTGATCGTTTGTATTAATATTTGGGGATTTTTCTGTTGGAGGTGCCAGCCAATTGGCGACCTCCAAGAAAGCAGATCCGTCATTTGCTCACTTACTATTAGATCGTTCCAGACACTTATTTCGTTCTAATTTTTTCTGTATACATCTACTTCAAGTAAGTATTAATTAGTGAATTAATTAACTTATAAATAATTATATATTCTGGCAGCCATATTGTGTATTTCTTAGCTCAGATTCTTTCTTTATTATACTTTAATTTTTTTATGTACATTATAATCTATACTATGTATATTTTATTGTAAACTGTAAAAAAATAATAGAAAAGGGGCCGTTGGGATTTGGCACCAAAAATGTTTTACGCCAAAGTGCACCAAATGACGGGTGCGATTATAATTGAAGGTAATTGCAAACCTGCTACGACAGAATATGAATAAAAAATAAAGAAAAATGATGAAAATTTTAGGAAAAATGTACAGGGGGTTATAATTAATCATTTCCCCTCTAGGATCATTTCATTTCTGGCCATTTTGTTTGTTTAGTTGTGAGGGAGAAATTGGGGAAACCCCAAGGGAAAAAGGGCCAAATAAATAAGCTGAACCTAAAGTGCAGAATTCCTTTAATATTAATATTTGAAAGTTTATTTTTGCAGAAAACTTCTATAAAGTTCTGATTTTAAAGGGAAGCACATAATTCAAAAATAAATATAAAAAATTCACACATAAAAAGTTCTCATTTCGAAAAAATCAAATCTATAGTACTTTGAAAATTGAGGAAATTTAGAATTGGGAGAAAAAATTATGCATTTATTTTCATTAACACTAGCAACGAGCTTTATTTTGAACTAAACAAGCTTATGTAGTTAAAAAGTTCCACTAGCATACATAATTAAATGATAAATTTATTTCACTATTTGAATTTTAGATTAAAATGTAGTATGAAAAAATTATCAATAGAAAATATTCATATCTGGAATAGTTTTTAAAGTTGAGACGTTATCATAACTTTTTAAAATAAGAACTTCAAAATCATTTCATTAATAATATTATTTTGATTAACAAATGTAACTTGAAATGTTGAAGCGAAAATCAAATCATTTGCAAAAATGATTTAAAAAAATTATGTTAATTAAAAAACATGTCAAAATTGCGAAATAGAGGTAATTGGGATTTGGCGTTAAAACTCCTTTTCGCCAAAGTGCGCCAAAAAAAGGATTGTGGTTCAAATTCCTTCAAGAACTCTAGGTTACCACATTTGGCGACCTATCTCTCGCCACCACAAAAAAATTACTAAATTTCAACGACCCCTATTTTGCAGTTTGGACAAAGACGTAACGAATATAAAAGTTTTAAAAAAATTACAAATTCCTATCAGTAACTTTAATTTATGTATTAATTTAAAGTCTGCAAGGAGCTAATGAAAGTAAAAGATTAATGAAAGAAGTAGAAGATTAAGAAAAGTAGAAGATTTAATGAAAATAAAAGCCGTAAAATGCATGAATTCTATCAAGCTAATATATATAAAAATTTATAGCTTAAAGCAACAAAACCTCATTTTTGTAAACATATGAACCTCAAACTGCTTCATTTTTATTCCTTTATCATTTGTTCCCACTTTATTAAGAATAAAAAAACAATAATGTCAACTTTAAATCAAAATTTCAATATAAATAAAAAATGAGTTGACTCAGCTTAATGAAGTCATAAAAAATTACACCTATAAAAAAACTTATTTGTACCAAAATACTTTATTGCAATAATCAGACATCCGGTACCACTTACCACAAACGAGAGAATTAAGATGGTAATTTAGCGGTTATCGATTCCAGCTTAGAGAAATTTCAGCGCGTGATTTTTTCTTTTTTGTTCAATCTATTGACTTTGTGGAGGATCCTTTGGGGACATTTTATGGGTCAGGTAATTCGAGCCAATTTGTTTTTACTTCGGTTATCGATACTTTTGGCTTCCAGGGTAAAGTGATCGAAACCTCCATTGAAAACTGGACCATTAATATTAGAGAAACATAAGAAATCGATGCAAGAATGTTTGTTTCGTATCTCTTGCGATATCTTTTGCAGTGTTTATGAAATCTGACCTTTCTTTTAAATGGATTAGCTAGTGGGTTGGCTTATTACCAGATTGATTATAGTTTCTTTAGAAAAAAAAGTGTCGTTAATAACAGAAAAATAGAGATATTTATGACAGATATCTCTTGTCGTGTATTATGTATTGAGGTATACCTTCATTGCTAATACATCGATAGCGAGATATTTTAGTAAATCTTATCTAAATAGGAAAATAGTGTTTCAGTATGATTGGGATCATCAATATAGAATAATATATATTTTTATTTTAGAAATTGCCATTAAATTGATCTTAAAATTATTATTATTTTGCTAGTTTACAGCTATTATTTTATATGAATTGCAAGTATAATAATATTAATGTTTTATTAAGAAGTTTAATAAATTGCACTATTTTGAATTTAAAGATAGATAAATTTTTTTTAATTTAATTTTTTATAAAGATTGCAAATATTAACTAAAATTTGGTGTTGAATAGGGTTTGAATATTTGTATCACAAACTAAGTTTTATAATTTCGATATAGAAAAACTGAATTACATTAAAAATAAAATGCCAATCATTAAGCCTGATTGAAAGTTTTTGAAGTTGTCGAAATATTATTCCTGAAAATCGTCCAGTATGTAAATATTCATATCTAGAGTAATTTTTAAAGTAAGAACTAGCAAAATTATTCCATTTATAATTTTATTCTTATTAATAAATGTAAGTTGAAATGTTGAAGTCAAAATCAAATTACTTACAAAAGTGATTTTTAAAATTATTTTTTAATTATTTATTTAATTTAATTATTTTTAAAGATTACGTTAACTCTTAAAAATAACTGGCCTAACAAATGTAAAAGACAAGAATGGATAAAATCCCAATCAATAATCTTAATTTATCTAACTGTTAATTTAATGTCTCCAAGGAGCTATTATGATGAAAATAAAAACCATAAAATACATTAATTCTATAACGCTAAAACACATAAAAATTCATAACTTAAAACAGCAAAATCTCATCTCGCTAAACATATAAGCGCCAAACTGGCTCCTTTTTATTCATTAAACATTTATTTATTAAAAAATAAAAAACCAATAATTTCAACTTTAAAAAACAAAATTTCCATATAAATTAAAAGTCAGTTGACTCAGCTTAATGGAGTCATAAAAAAATTACAGTTATAAAAAAAAAACCTTATTTGCACCAAAAAAGGCAAAATAATTTATTGCAATAATCAGACATCCGGTACCACTTACCACAAACGAGAGAATTAAGCTGGTAATTTAGCGGTTATCGATTCCAGCTTAGAGAAATTTCAGCGTGCGAATTTTTTCTTTTTTGTTCAATCTATTGACTTTGTGGAGGATCCTTTGGGGACATTTTATGGGTCAGGTAATTCGAGCCAACTTGTTTTTACTTCGGTTATCGATACTTTTGGCTTCCAGGCAAAAGTGATCGAAACCTCCATTGAAAAGTGGACCATTAATATTAGAGAAACATAAGAAATCGATTCAAGATTGTTTGTTTGGTTTTGTGGTATCTCTTGCGATATCTTCTGCAGTTTTTATGAAATCTGGTCTTTCTTTCAAATGAATTAGCTAGTTGGTTGGCTTATTGCCAGATTGATTATCGTTTCTTTAGAGAAAAAGTGTCGTTAATAATAGAAGAATACAGATATTTCTGACAGATATCTCTTGCCATGTATTATGTATTGAGGTATACCTTGATTGCTATTACATCGATATCGAGATATTTTAGTAAATCGTATTTATACAATTTGTATGAGATATGAAAATTGTGTTTCTGTATGATTGGGTTGATTAATATATAATAATATTATTTGTGGTACTTCTAATTTTAGAAATTGCCAATAAATCGATCTTAAAATGATTCATTTTGGTAGATTATGGGCGACTCGTGGTTCAGTGGCAGCGTGTGCCGCTGGCAAGCATTAGGACGTAGGTTCAATCCGTTGGTGGCTTTGTTGTAGACATGTTTCAAAAATCGAGGAGACTCAATGGAGTTTGTGAGGTTTCGCATCTTTCTTGTTAGTTGGAGTACCTGGTGGAAGATTGTCGGGTTTTTCTTCCACAAGATAAGCACATGCAGGGTAGTTTCCCCTAAAAATCCTCCCGGAAGGCACTGCCTTGCAAATAACTATACATCAAAGAAAATTTTATGCCAGTGAAAAAGTTACTGCTCACAACTTTTTTTAAATGTCTTGATAATGTTATTACCTAAAGAAGTTGTTTTGACGTAAAATGACATAGATTCTTCTTCTTCTTCATTGGCGCCACAGGCCTATAGTGGGCCAAGGTAGTTTGTCTACTGGCAGATTTCGTGACAGGAGATGTTTTCTTTTTACTGGTAGGATTGTCAGCCCTAGGCCCAACACTCTACAGTCTTATTAGAATAGGACCTGCGGTTTAAAAGGGATCCAAACAAGATTGGTGGAAGCAAATTTTCATTAAAAAATAAAATCGTTTATCGTAAATTTAAATAATTCGAGTTATATACCCAAAAAAGTGTGCTATAAATTTTATAGATAAGGCCAACTGGTTAAAAATAATAAGAAAAGTTATTAATTGTTCACGCAAGTCCATTAAACCATATTTCTAAAGATATTTAACATAGTGAGTTTAGTTTAAAACAAAAGTATTTTAAAAAAAATCACTAGATTGATGTGAACCATTGTTAATATCAGTTAAATTACTTGTAAAATTAAATATTAATTAAAATTTGGTATTGTAACTATGCTTCCTCCTATACAAGAGCACCCCTTTGGCGTTCAGGAGAAAGGGTCAGTTGGCTTCGAGACTCTTATCCGAGAGAAAGTAAAACGCAACCTGCGCTCCCGCTGAGAAACGTTTTGTTTGAAGTCTCTCATCCCGAGAGGAAATATATTTAACGCATCCCGGCGCATTAGTTTGTTTACAATCTCCCAGATAAGAAAAGATTGATGTGTAACCATGCTCATCACCATGCGCTCCCTGGGTAGTGCTAATGTAGTGAGTAATGTCGGTGCAGCCCTTATGGCATAAAAGATCTTAAAATAAAGCTTAAATATTTGCCAGCTGCATTATAAAAAAAGATTTCTGAAAAAGAAGAAATTCAAATATTTCTACCAATTTTTTTAAGGAACTGCGTTTTAGTTCCACTCAAGCTAACTAAAAGTCCAGTTAATACAATGCTCATAAAAATCACTCCTACAAAGAGAATTCAGCCAATATCTTTGCAAATCCTTGCCTCATCCAATCTCAATTTATCCTGTAGCTGTAAGAGCTCTGGGGACACAATTTCGTAGAAAGCTCTTCTTCACACAGATCTGGAAGAGCTTGTAAATCCTTCACGCAGGGGCCGTAAAGAAGCGCGCTCGACTTTTACGGGCACTCCCCGCTAAGATATGGAACAGGATACTTGTCCTGAATGTGGATGTCATTCGCTCGGAAATAAAAATAACGCGGAAGGGTTTTTCTGGAAAACAATAACAAGAAGGGTTGTGTTTATATTAAAATAAAAATAAAAAACGAATTTATTTTTGTTTTGTTTTATTTTTTTACTAGGGCCAGTCAGAAATTATGTTGGATACCCTGGCGCATATTACTTGGATGACATAAAAAGCGACAGAAAGCGTCTTAAGTTCGAACTTAATTATTTCAGTAAATAGAATGTATCTCAGTTTACTTATTGCATTATAATTACTGTATTTATTACATTATTAATATTACTAGGGCCATAGAGAGTTCAGGGCCCGATTGTAGGGCGTACATCACTTGGAGGACATAAAAAGCAACAAGTTTGTATTTAATTATTGCAGTAAATATACTGTATTACAGTTTACTTAAACTTTATTACATTATAATTACATACTGTGGCCATAGAGAGTCCAGGTTAGAGAGTTTAGGGCCCGACTGTAGAGCGTACATCACTTGGAGGACATAAAAAGTGGCAAGTTTGGATTTAATTATTGCAGTAAATAGAATGTATTACAGTTTACTTAAACTGTATTATATTATGATACGATACGGTGGCCAAGGTTAGAAAGTCCAGAGCCCGATTGTAAAAAAAATATTACATAGCATAATAACCAGAAATGGGCTCAGTTCAGGATATCTATGAGAACGCTTGATATGAAAAGTTAATATAAATAGTTTTCTCAGTTAAGAAATATTATTATAATTAAAACAACTGTTAGCAAAAAATAGTTTGTTTTCAGTTATATCTAACAACCTTTTTGTCGCATTAATCCACCCAATTTATTTACAGAAAAACAGAGATACAACAAAACATGCTGAAACAGAGTTCATTAATCTAACATAATGCGGAAAAGAGTTACCCCGTAGAAACTTATCAAATATTACTGTAGATTAATCGATACAGGATATTCATATTTAATAGTTAGTAGTTAACTTTGTGTGATTTGTGTTCTATAAGTTCTGCGGAGAAACGATATCAGAGATTATGAAAAGATAATTCGATATTTTGTAGTCTTTTCCCATTTAATATTGTTTGTGGTTGATAAAGTATTTGGAGATCTCTGAGCGATCGAAAAAAAATCTTTATTAGTCAATTGAATGGTAAGGTTTCTAAATTAAAATTCGTACTTATAATCATTCTGAAATAATTTTTAAAAGATAATTTTCACCATTTGAAAAGAATAAGTCAGAATGGCCTGCTAGAAAGTGCATTGATTTCCGAACTCGTGGTTCGAAATACAACAAACAAAGCTGAAGAGAAAGCTTCCATGTCTATACTGAGAATAGGCATGAAGTATCTGTCGGTTGGAAAATCCTTCTATTTGGATTGAAGAGGCTGGTGTATATATATATATATATATATATATTTATTCACAACCATTATCTATATATATAATTTTTTTTTCTAATGCAGTGGCAAACAGACATGGACGTCTTGGATGCCTTAAGGAAAGCGCTGCACAGACGTTACTCACATTGCATTACCCAGGGGACGCGAGTAACTCGATGGTAAGCCACGGACGCGGAGTAACAATGCCCCCGCAACGTTCTACGATAGTATTAGGACCGGGACCTACGGTTTATAGTGGATTCCGAACCACTACAACACCAATGGGCAAAGCCGGGAATCTGATCTTGGGGAATATTACACCACACATCAAGCAATGTCCTCCGAAGTTCCGGTTGACAGGTGGGAGGAGGTTGACGGGCTGCAATTCGTCGGCCAAGCATATCCCACACATGCTCTATTGGATTCAAGTCCGGTGAGTATGCTGGCCAATCCATACGGGTGATATCCTCCAATTGAAGGCATTCGTCTACAATGTTTGCACGGTGAGGACAGGCGTTGTCATCCATAAACAGAAATTCAGCCTCCATGGCGCCCCGAAACAAACGTACATGTTGTTCCAGAATGACATCCCGATAGATGTGGCCTGTCATCGTTACACTCTGAACATGCAGGTCAGTTCTGGAACCAAGAATAATTCCTCCCCAAACGAGCCATCCTGCACCACCGTACCGGTGTCGTTCAATGGTGTTCTCTTGGTGGTAACGGGTATCTGGCGCTCTCCATATGAAAGTCCGGCGAGAATCAGACTGCAAACTAAACCTGGACTCGCCGGAAAACATCACACAAGACCACTGCTGCGGTGTCCACAATGCATGCTCTCTACTTCAAGTTAATCGCAGGCGACAGTGAGTTGCGGTAAGTGGAACACATCTGACAGGCCTACGAGCATATAGACCAATGTGCCCTAAGCGTCTGTACACGGTCTGCCTTGAAATTGCCGTAACGGTAGCTGAAGAGAGCTGACGAGACAGGCCTGATGCTGTGGTCCGTCTGTTTCTTTTGGCAGTAACTGCTAAATACCGGTCCTCATTTGGCGTTGTAACTCGGGGGCGACCTGTGCTGTAACATCTACTCACATTACCATCATCTTGGAATCGTTGCCAAAGCCTGGAGATGACACTCTGGGCAATTCCAAGTTCCTCGGATACTTCCAGCCGGGTACGTCCACATTCCAGTCGTCCGATAATTCTACCACGTAAAAAATCATCCAAATGCTTCCTTTGTGCCATAACTATGAGGTTATTGCACTGAAAGGCTTTTAAAACGTTTGTGAACAATTTTACTTCTTTGCCACCATTCCTTATATACCCCTCTCTTACACTCTCGTCATTGTGACGTACTATCCGCGCCATCTGGTGGTTTCCTGTAATTTGCATATTCTTCTGCAAGATGTGTGTGGTAATTTTACAGGTGAAATTTTTATTTTAGAATTCAATTTCTGTGTGATTCTGAATTTTCCTTAATTTATGGACATGAGTGTAATAAGTAATTAAAAATACGATTAAGATGTTGTACGTTTCTGTTGATATTTACATCCAAACTAGCCATCCAGGGCCTTAATTTGAACCACGACTTCCATCGCAGGGGCGAATTCAGTTAATATAATTTTCCAGAAGAAACCACATGTCGGAAATGAAAAATATTTTTAGCTCCTTTATATAAAATATTTTTCCATCTGATAGACTTTCTATGGAGAAGAAATATTTTTATTTCATTTTATATGTATGGCTTATCGGGGAAAGTTGCTTTTTTTCAATGGGCACATTCACTCCTGTGATGGAACATGGAAGTTGTAGTTCATATCAGCTCTCTGTATATAAATCCGAAACTGTGTTTCTTTATTTGATATTCTTTTACGATAAAAACTACTGAACCAATATGATTATATGACAGTAATTTTTTTCGGAATTCCTGTAGAATTAGGAACTGTCTTGAAAAATACTCACTGCATAATTTCAATACATATAAGGACCACATATATATTTAAATAGTGTGGACTCCCACGTCGCTCAAGATGGCCTTCTGTGAGTATTATGTGGATAGGCAGAATATTTTATAGTGATATTGCAGAACTCTCTCTCTTCTTCACCAAAAATCTCATTGGGGGTCATGTTCGTGGGATGAGGGTCAGGTTCCCTCACTTCTCATTGAAGTAGTCATTTCTCAGTTCGTAGTCTATCACCAGTCACGATGGAACAACTCATGGTATACCTATTGGTTATATTACATCTGTAATTGTTTCGGCCTGTGAAGGTCACATAGACTTTCGCTAATTTCCTCATTATACATGATACCGAATATCTGCCATCATATTTGAGAGACAGATTTTTCTCATTAATACAAAACTGTAATTGCATGTAACATAACTACCAAAAGTTCTGCTTGTCTGCTGTCGAATTTGAGTGATGGGTTATTGTATATTTGTCAAATAGCATACATTCCCTCTTCTGGGAATAAAATGACAAAATTCTTCTCGTGAGAAAAAAATGCAATACAAGATGCCTCCCACTGGATTGAATCTCAGTCCTAATGCTCACCAGACGCGCACGTTATCACTGACCCACGAGTCGGGCAATATATTAATGTAGAGACAAATAGCACTATAGATTATCTGAAAATCGGATCTTATCTCTCTCCCCGCTATACATTATAGGTAACCATTATATTTCTTTTATTATATTTAAGCTGATTATGTATTATGGTCATCGAAATTTTAAGACCATTGCCCAAAATATTCGCACGTTATCACTAAGTCCCGAGTCAAGTAATATATTAATGTAGGGGCAAATAGCAATGTGTAATATCTTAAAGAGGCCTTTTAAATCGTCTGTAAAACAATATTCCGGTAGTAGAATTTTATGCTTCAACTCGATATACAGTATAGATAAACGTTATCATTCTTTTATTATATATCAGCTGATTATGTATTATGGCCATCGAAATCTTAAGACCATTGCCCAAAATATCCGAAAACCATTCGATATCGTGCAAATGACGCGGAAAATTACAGACCCAATTCCTTGTTAAAAGTATCGTAAATTTTACGCTTGTTTCTGTGATCGGAACCGTGCCGCAATTACCGATATCGACAGATAATAAAATCCCCCAATACTTGCTACAACGAAACAAAAAGAAAAAAAGAAAGAAAGACTAACATTTCCCGAGATGCGTGAAAAAAACCATTTACCTTTAGAGGAAACAATCAAGGCGATAGCCACTTAATGGTTCCACTTTGGCGAAGTTGGCGTGAAAAATGAAATTAAGGAATGAAGTAAAGAAAAGAAAAAATGATAATAACTGGGCAAGAGAAAAGAAAACCTCTGAAGTCACTTGGAGCTGGACCGTAGCCAAAAGGGAATGGGTGCAGGTTCTTTGTTGCTTTGGGTTTGCTGGTTTTTAAGTGAAATATATTGCAATGCTGTTGCGTGTTTTGTTTTGTTTAGAGTGATAAATGTTAAAACTTGCTGGTTTTAGAGAAAATATGGTGGATACGAAAAAAAAATTACCTTTTTGCTATAATTTTTTCAATGTTAGAAGGATATTCAGCAATAGGAAATTTTCATGTAATAAAATGACTTTATTAGGTTTTTACATAAAGTTAAATATTCTCATAATGTAGGCAAATTGTAAAATTTCTAACAGACAATCGCTATATTTCTGAGTCTCATTATACATGATGACGAATATATGCTATCAGATTTGAGTGGCAAGTTGTTCTCATTAGTACAGGACTCTAATTGTATGTAATATAAATATCCACAATAAAAATCGTCTGCTGTCAAATTTGAGTGCTGAGTTTATTACATGTTTGTCAAATAACATACATTCCTCTCTTCTGGGAATATGCCAACACTCTTCTCGTGAGAAAAAGATGCTGCAGTGTCTACAAAAATGCCGGCAGTGGATTGAACCTCAACTTTAATGCTAACCAGTGGTGCACGTTACCACTAAGTCTCCAGTCGGCAATATATTAATGTAGAGGCAAATAACAATGTGGACTATCTTAAAATGGCCTTTTAAATCGTCTGTAAAACAATATTTCAGTACTAGAATTTTATGTTTCTCCGTGCTATACAGTATAGATAACCGTTATGTTTCTTTTATTATATTTAAGCTGATTACGTATTATGGCCAACGAAATCTTAAGACCATTGCCCAAAATATCCGAAAAACATTCGATATCGTGCAAATGACGCGGAAAATTACAGACCCAATTCCTTGTTAAAAGTATCGTAAATTTTACGCTTGTTTCTGTGATCGGAACCGTGCCGCAATTACCGATATCGACAGATAATAAAATCCCCCAATACTTGCTACAACGAAACAAAAAGAAAAAAAGAAAGAAAGACTAACATTTCCCGAGATGCGTGAAAAAAACCATTTACCTTTAGAGGAAACAATCAAGGCGATAGCCACTTAATGGTTCCACTTTGGCGAAGTTGGCGTGAAAAATGAAATTAAGGAATGAAGAAAAGAAAAGAAAAAAATTATAATAACTGGGCGAAGAGAAATGAAAACCTCTGAAGTCACTTGGAGCTGGACTGTGGCCAAAAGGGAATGGGTGCAGGTTCTTTGTTGCTTTGGGTTGGCTGGTTTTTAAGTGAAATTTATTGCAATGCTGTTGCACGATTTTTTTTTTGTTTTTGTTTTGTTTAGAGTGATAAATGTTAAAACTGGTGGATTTAGAGAAAGTATGGTGGATATGAAAAAAAAAATTACCTTTTTGTTATAATTTTCCCAAAGCCAGAAAGATATTTAGAAATAGAAAGTTTTCGTGTATTAAAATGCCTTTATTAGCATAAAACGTACTGATGTATGTAAACGTATGTAACATAAAACGTACTGATTATGTGGAACAGAATAGTAAATTTTATAGAACTTGATGTGACTTCTGAGATTCTTTGTTTTTACTAGTTTTCATAGAATGTCACTCCAAAATTACACTGGTGTGCAAAACTTAAGCAACAATGTAAATTTAGCAGATAGCCATGAAATTGCAAAAAAGGAGGTCTGTAAGGAGGTCACGTAAGTCAGTAGAAAAGTCATGCGTATGCAAATATCAGGAACGAAACGTCGGAGGCGACGTGAGCGTACGCAAAACGCGTGATGACGGCGCGCACAGCTCAACAGTAGAATAAAAGGAAGGACGGAGACGCAATTCAACATATCCGCTGCAAGTGCCAATGAGTCAGTTCGTGAAATATGGCTAGAAGAAATCACCTGGACGACTTCCCTCGTGGAAGAATGATCGGAAAGCTGGAGGAGGGGCGTACTGTCACCAGTGTAGCTGCAGAGTTCGGAATCAACAAAAGTGTCGTTTCGCGAGCTTGGAAAGCGTTCCAAACCACAGGTACAGCTGTTAGAAAGGTTGGTGGCGGAAGACAACTGCAGGGGATGACCGATATATCGTCCTGCAGGCGAAAAGAGACCGACAGTAGTCAGCAAGCACCATTGCTCAGCAACTTTGTACAGCAACGGTGCGACAAGTGTCGCGGTTTACTGTGGGCAGACGCCTTCCCAAAGTGGGCCTATTCGCCCATTGATTTGACTCCCATTGAAAGTTGGCCACAGACGCCACCGTTTACAGTGGTGCAGAGAGCACAAAAACTGGACAACTGATCAATGGAGTCGTGTCCTCTTTACGGATGACAGTCGGTTCTGTACCAGAAGCGATTCTCGGCGCGTTTTGATTTGGAGAGAGGTCAGGACCCGGTTTTAAACCAGTAACCTCAAGGAACGACACCGTTATGGTGATTCTGGAGTTCTTGTCTGGGGAGGCATTTTGCTGAACGGGCGAACTGAGCTCCACGTTTTTGACAGAAGGTCTGTAACCGGGGATCGCTATTGTGAGGAGGTACTTCTTCCCCATGTGCGTCTGTTCCGAGGTGCCATTGGCCCAGACTTCTTTTTTATGGATGACATTGCACGGCCACATCGGACTCTTGCTGTTGAGGAACTACTGGAAAGTGAAGATATCGCTCGAATGGATTGAACAGCGTACTCCCCAGATTTAAATCCCATTGTGGGATGCTGATGAACATGTGTGGGATGCTTAGGGGAGCAGCAAGCTTGCATCCTCCGGAGAACACCCAACAACTCAAACAGATACTGATTGAGGAATGGGCACTCCTACCGCAAGAAATGTTGCACCAGCTGGTTCTGAGTATGCGGAGACGGTGCGAAGCAACCATTGCAGTGAGGGGAGGACATATCCAATATTAAGGAACATCTGCTTGTTGTTCTTCCTCTTGGATAAACAATCATAAATCACGATACTATGCGTTCAATAAAGCTTGTTTTCGTCTGATTCCATACCGTATGCATTGTATTCCTTTTTCAGCGCCGATGCGTTCGTCATCATTTACGTACATAATACTCTCCCTCATTTCTGAATGTCATGTCTCTCAGATGATTTCTCGTGGAATTATGGCAAAAAACCCACCTGTTGCTTAAGTTTTGCACACCAGTGTATAGTAATATTATTTATTTATGATAATTTAAAATATGACACAAAACGATATTAAAAGCAGAAATACTTATAAAAAGAAATACATATAAGTATTTTTATAATCGGTTAATAAATCCAACAATCTTTTCATTACTATATTAAGTGTAAGTGTAAATAATAACAACAATTATTAACACACAATTGTTGTACACTTAATATTGTTCACCAGTATTATTCTTTATATAAGGTAGTGGTTTAGTGAAGACCGAGAAAGATAAACTTATATTTCAGTATTGTCGAGATCCTGGTAAGTTATGGAATACTTGGTCATGCAGTTTGAGTCTATACGAAGAAAATATAATAATTGTCATCAAAATCATAATTCAATATGAATTGTGTGATTGTGATCACAGATCATATTGAATATACTCTTTTTTCTTCACGCGAAATAAGCACGTAAATAATGATAAATATTGGTATTATACAAATATCAGTAAACGTTAATTTCAACCCTTATGGTACGTTGTTTGTATAGGTATTTTCTTTCTAGAAGTATTTTTAAGAGAAATGAATGATTATTTTTGTGGAATTCCTCCATTTTTCATAACATTTTCATCATCCATTCATTTTTTCATTCCATTTTTTTATTACGGAACTTTATTAAAGTGATAAAATAATTACAGCAGAATTATCTGTTTACGCTATTGTTAAATCAGTTTATCATTTTTACTTAACGTACGTTTATTTAAATCTAAAAAAATATTACTCCCTGCCTATAAAACAAAACGAGAATAAAAGAAAATTAAAAAAAAAAAAAAAAAAAAAAGAAATTCATTTATTGGCGAATTTCATTTTATCACGTATACACACTAGTTTTCCAATATTAAAATGTTAAACGTATTTTATTTTTTTCTAAAATTCCTTCTAATTATTTTTATTTATAATCACTGAAAATAAAGAGCCAATTTTATATTTACCGATATTAGAATAGAAATTATTTACATAAATTATATTTTATTCAGGTTTTAAATTTAAAAAAAAAATAGTTCTAATAACAGAAGAAATTGAGATATTATATACGTTGATAAAATATATGGGGAAAAAATCAATCCGATTCCGATAAAAATACAGATGATAATCTCATTATTAGACGATTAATTAAAAGATTCTTTTACTTTTTGAGATGTAGTAAATTTTGATCAGAATGTATGACAAAAAGGATATATAGAAATTAATTTTTATTTTAGAGAAAACTTTTTATAATAAATTTTTTTATATTATACGAGGATATTAATTGGTATTTTAAATATTAATTTTAATTATTATTTTTTTTTTGTTAACTAATTTTTGCGAAGCCTTGAACCTTATAAAGGAACAGCACCATCAATCCATACGATAATACAAAGGATTACACAACTAGTATTTCCTGAAAATTTGAACAATCATCAATTAAAATAAATAATTAATTAAATTACATGTTAAATAAATAGTTTAATAATAGAAAAACAAAACGTATAAAACGAAAACAGATTTCACATATAATCGCTTAATCAAATAAAAACCAATTCATTATGTTATCCAGAAATTTGGAAAATCCTTTAATGCTTTAAACATTACTAAACACTGAAAAATTAAGCTTTTTAAGCGAATTAATTAATAATTTTTCATCTGATATTATGTTTATTCTTCCAACTTTTAATTAACATTAATTAATCTTCTTCTAGCAAACTTTTAGGGATTATTTTTTGTAAAAGAGTTTGGACTTAAAAAAGACGCGAAGACATCACTGTCGAATGGCGCCGTTTTTTTCACTACTGTTTCTTTGCCAAACAAAATAAACAAACCCCGATAAGTGATGGTAGTTATTAGAAGAACGTAGAATATGCGGTGCGCGTATGCGTAGTAAAAAAATTCTATTCTCAGTGCAAGACGCAGTGAGAAACACCAGGTGTTAAACAATTTCAAGCGTGTAGAAAATATCAGTTTGTAGAACGGTGAAGTGTTTTTTCTATTTATATATTTTCTAAGGCTTGTTAAGAAGATAATGCATCTATTCTGGAAAAAAAAATTCTGGAAATTTTTTTAAAATGTGAAATACATTGTTGTAGATAATATTTTAAGTCTGATAAAATTCTGATCTGTTATTTCTGAAATTGGGTTTTAAAAAATACTAGAGCAAATGAATAAAATATTAATAATGTAAAGAATATAGAATAATTATTTTGGGTTTTATTTAATTATGTGTTTGTTTGTGATACATATAATTCATGAATAAGTTGAATGTAAGTAGTGTTTTATAACTTCATAATAATTTGCATCTTATTTTCATGGAAATTTAATCCTTTTCGCTATTATATTTTCTAAAGCTTTTCAAAGATAGTGGAAATGTTTAAAAAGAGCTATTGAATTTGAAAGAAAGATTTTCCTTTTTTTTTTTTAAATCCAATGGTTCTTTATAAAATAATTAGATAAACTTAACTAAACAGAACAGAATATATCTTAACGTTTTACGTAAATTAAAGCAAAACATATTAATTTAAAAGAATTTTACAAAAATGAAAAAAAAAAAAAAATCACATTATGCTAAGCAAGCTAAGATGTAATGTTCGTAAACATTATTTGAAATTATAACATGCTCTTAAAAATTAATGCTGAAATTATAGCATGCTTAACTATAAATAATAAAAATTAAAAATTTTAAAATTTAATTGTGTTTTTATTGTGAACATGTGTGTTCTCATGGAAAGGTGGAGAGGAAGCAGTACCTTCCGGATGGATTTTAAGGGGGAACTACCCCGCATTTGCTTATCATATGGGTGGAAACTCGAAAAATTCCCACCAGATAGTTCGACTAACAAGACAAGATGCTGAACATCACAATAGCCATCGAGCCTCCTCGTTTTTGAAACAGTGTCTACAACAAAACCTCCAGCGAATTGAACCTCAGCCCTAATGCTCACCAACGACACACAATACCACTGAGCCACGACTCGAGCATAATAACTAAAAAGAATCATTTTAATAACGATTTATTCGGTAATTTTTAAAATAAAAAATACCATAAAAATATTATTATATATTTATCATCACAATCAAACAGAAATACCATTTTCATATCTCATACAAATTGTATAGCTTGATTTACTAAAATATCTCGATATCGATGTATTAGCAATGAAAGTATACCTCAATATATAATACATAGCAAGCGATATCTGTCAGAAATATCTGTATTTTTCTATTATTAACGACACTATTTTTTCAAAAGAAACGATAATCAATCTGGCAATAAGCCAACCAACTAGCTAATCCATTTAAAAGAAAGACCAGATTTCATAAAAACTGCAGAAGATATCGCAAGAGATATCCCCAAACCAAACAAACATTCTTGCATCGATTTTTATGTTCTCTAATATTAATGGTCCACTTTTCAATGGAGGTTTCGATCACTTTACCTGGAAGCCAAAAGTATCGATAACCGAAGTAAAAAAAATTGGCTCAAATTACCTGACCCATAAAATGTCCCCAAAGGATCCTCCACAAAGTCAATTGATTGGACAAAAAAAGAAAAATTGCACGCGCTGAAATTTCTCTAAGCTGGAATCGATAACCGCTAAATTACCAGCTTAATTCTCTCGTTTGTGCTAAGTGGTAACGGATGTCTGATTATTGCAATAAAGTATTTTGTTTTTTTGTACAAATAAGATTATTTTTTTACAGTGTAATTTTTTTTATGGTTCCATTAAGCTGAGTCAACTCATTTTTAATTTATATTGAAATTTTGTTTTTTAAAGTTAAAATTATTGCTTTTTTTATTTTTTTAAGTAAGAAAATGTTTAATAAATGAATATGAGGTAGTTTGAGGTTATATATTTACTGAGATGAGGTTTTGACTGCTTTAAATTATGAATTTTTATCTGTCAGCATTATAGAATTCATATATTTTATGGCTTTTATTTTCATTATAATAGCTCCTTTTAGACATTAAATTAACAGGAAAATTAATGTTACTGATTGGAATTTGGGATTTTATCGATCCTCGCCTTTTACATTGGTTATGTCTGTTATTTTTAAGACTTAACATCCTCTTTAAAAATAATTAAATTAAATAAATAATTAAAAATAATTTTAAAAATAGCTTTTGCAAGTAATTTAATTTTGACTTCAATATTTTAACTTACATTTATTAATAATAATAAATTTATTAATGAAACAATTTTGCTAGTTCTTTCTTTAAAAAGTTATCATAAGGATCGTACTACATTTTAATCTGAAATTCAAACAGTGATATAAATTTGGCCAAATTGCAAAATAGGAGCCGTTGAGATTTGGCGATTTTTTTTGTGGAATCAATTTGGAGATAAGTTTCCAAATGGATAAACCCGAATTTCTAGTACTGTTTGCAATTCACTTCACTTATAATCGCAACCCCTTCCTTGTGACACATTGGCGAAAAGACTTTTTGCCGCCAAATCCCAACGGCCCCTATTCAGATATTTTATCATAAATTTATCTTATAATTATATAAGCTTGTGGAACTTTTTAACTACATATCGACTCGAAATCCATATATTAGCAATCAAGGTATACCTCAATACATAATGCATGACAAGAGATATCTGTCAGAAATGTCTGCATTTTTCTATTATTAACGACGATTTTCCTAAAGAAACGATAATCGATATGGCAATAAGCCAACCAACTAGCTAATCCATTTAAAAGAAAGGCCAGATTTCATAAAAACTGCAGAAGATATTATAAGAGACATCGCAAAACTAAACAAACATTCTTGCATCGATTTCTTGTGTTTCTCTAATATTAATGGTCCAGTTTTCAATGGAGGTTTCGATCACTTTAGCCTGGAAGCCAAAAGTATCGATAACCGAAGTAAAAACAAATTGGCTCGAATTACCTGAACCATAAAATGTCCCCAGAGGATCCTCCACAAAGTCAATAGATTGAACAAAAAAGAAAAAATTCACACGCTGAAATTTCTCTAAGCTGGAATCGATAACCGCTAAATTACCAGCTTAATTCTCTCGTTTGTGGTAAGTAGTATCCGGATGTTTGATTATTGCAATAAAGTATTTTTGGTTTTTGGTACAAATAAGGTTATTTTTTATAGGTGTAAGTTTTTTATGACTCCATTAAATTGAATCAACTGATTTTTAATTTATGTTGAAATTTTGTTTTTTAAAGTTGAAATGTTTGTTTTTTTATTTTTTAATAAAGTTAATATTTAATGAATAAAAATGAAATAGTTTGAGGTTTATATGTTTACTGAGGAGAGATTTTGCTGCTTTTAAGTTATGAATTTTTATGCGTGTCAACATTATAGAATTCATGTATTTTATTGCTTTTATTTTCATTGCTCCTTGGAGACATTAAATTAATATTTAGATAAATTAAAGTTACTGATAGGGATTTGTAAATTTTTTAAAACTTTTATATTCATTACGTCTTTGGCCAAATTGCAAAATAGGGATCATTGGGATTTGGTAATTTTTTTGTGGTGGCGAGGGATAAGTCGGCAAATGTGGTAACCTGGAGTTCTTTGTAATGAAGTGTTTGTAATTCACTTCATTTACAACCACAATCCTTTTTTTGGCGCACTTTGGCGAAAATGAATTTTTAACGCCAAATCCTAACGGCCTCTATTCTGCAATTTTGACATGCTTTTTAATTAACATAATTTTTTTAAATCATTTTTGAAAATGATTTGATTTTCGCTTCAACATTTCAACTTACATTTGTTAATCAAAATAATATTATTAAGGAAATAATTTTGAATTTCTTATTTTAAAAAAGTTATGATATGAAAGTTATGATGTCTCAACTTTAAAAACTATTCCAGATATGAATATTTTCTAATGATAATTTTTTCATACTACATTTTAATCTAAAATTCGAATAGTGAAATAAATTTATCATTTAATTATGTATGGTAGTGGAACTTTTTAACTACATATGCTTGTTTAGTTCAAAATAAAGTTCGTTGTTAGTGTTAAGGAAAATAAATGCATAATCTTTTTCTCCCAATTCTAAATTTTCTCAGTTTTCAAAGTACTTATACATTTGATTTTTTCTAGATGCGAACTTTTTATTATGTGCGATTTTTTTTATATTTATTTTTGAATTATGTGCTTCCCTTTAAAGTCAGAACTTTATAGCAGTTTTCTGAAAAAAATAAACTTTCAGACATTGATATTAAAGGAATTCTGCACTTTAGGGTTCAGCTTATTGATTTGGCAATCTTTTACCGGTTTCCCCCAATTTGAAATGAAATGATTTTAGAGGGGTCTGAATAGGGTTAATTATAACCACCTTGTACATTTTTCCTTAAATTTTCAGCATTTTTCTTTATTTTTTATTCATTTTCTGCTTCGTAAAATCGAGCTATCGTGGTAGGGTTGCAATTATCTTCAATTATAATTGCACCCGTCATTTGGCGCAGTTTGGCGTAAAACATTTTTGATGCCAAATCCCAACTTAAAATTAAAGTAAAATAAGAACGAATCTTAGCTAAAAATACATAATATGGCTACCAGAATATATAATTAATTATTAGTTAATTAATACTAATTAATTCCCTAATTAATACTTATTTGAAGTAAATGTATATAAAAAAAATTAGGACGAAAGCAGTACATGGAAGAATCTAATATGCAAGTCTGCAAATGGTCGATCGGTATTCTCCTCCAACAGAAAAATCCCCAAATAGTAATACAAGTGATCAATCAATTATATTAATTTGCGTTGAGATTAATAAGAGCGATCAATATCTGCCATACAGTTACTACATAAGTAATCTCATATTTTTACACGAAAATTTCATGGCTATATACGATGCTAGGAAACTCTTACTAATAAGAAATGCTTATTAGCATTCAGATTCATATACTGCGCATAAATAAATAATCTATCAGCAATAATTAAAATTTTATTACAGATTCCAAATTTTAAAATAATATACTATATATTATCCTTTCAGTGAAAATAATAAAACAATATAAAGCAGCTAAAGGTACAATTAACTATGTGCAAAGCTGTGACACGTAAAAACATAACTCGTAGTTAAGAACTTGGCCAAATCGTAAAATAGGGGCGTTGGGATTAGGTGACTTTTTGTTGCGCAAACTGAATGATAAGTCGTCAAATGTGGTAAACCGGGTTTCTTGTATTGTTTACAATTCACTTCACTTACACTTGCAACCCGTTACTTGGCGGATTTTGGGGAAAAGAATTTTTGACACCAAATTCCAACGGTCCCTATTCTGAGATTTTACCAAGAACTTACATCATAAATACATGATGCGTGAAAATTATTATTACAAACTAAAAACATTTTCGAAATCACTCATTATCTCTACGAGAAACAGATACAGAGCATGGGGCTTATAAATTGGCGATATGACTTCTGGATCACGTGATTTGGTATTGACAATACATAGCAAATGATTTGATATTAACATATTCGGAAAAGAGTACTCTCATAACGAATGCACTATTGAAGGAAAAATTGATGTTCTCAAATGTATTAATTGCAACGCCATCGGTCGTCGTGCAGCCAGGAGAGACTGTCCCAAATTCTCTAAAATTAACTCCAACTCCAATAGACAAGCAATTTATCCTAAGATCATCCCTTCTAGACAAGTTACTCCCAACTAAAAACTTCTGCAACTTCATCCTCTCCTGCAATTGGGACTCCGAACCAACAGCAAAGTATTCAAGACATTAACATATTCCAAAATGCAGTTTTCTTAATGAAAGAATTTATTTATTTATTTACTGACATCAAAAATCTTCCAAATTTAATTAATCAAATAAATTCCACTAAGAACAAAGCTGACAAATTTGCAAATATTCGCAAATTGTATGTGCTCTAATACTTCTATTACAGGTCTTTATACAAATGATTGCTATTGGAACGCTTTTAGTAATTAATAGATTTTTTTAAATAAATTAATAATAAATATATATATATTACTCTTTTTCTTTCTAATCAATGGGCTTAAAAGCTTAAGAAATTTCTCTTTCACAAAGCAGGAGATATAGGTTGCTATGCAGCCAAGGCTCTTCTTCAATCTGGCAAATCGTCGTATTAGCATATTGCAAATATTAACAACACACCTACATATAAATTCACATACAAAAATATCATGTGAAAAATTTACTTTAAAAAAATTTATTTGTGGCTCTCAAAGACATAAGTTAATGTTCTAAATAATAATTTTAATTTATGCATTTTTGGCTACCTGAAGCAGAATACCTATATCAGACATACATATATCAACCTATATCAGAATAATATATCAAAAGTAAACATGCTTCACATTACATGCCTTGAATTTTTATTTTTATTTTCATTCAATAAAATTATAACAGTAAAATAATAATAAGCAAAACTTATCTTTGAATGTATTTTTCTCTCTCTCAAATTGAAGTAAAAAACAATTTAGGCGTAATTACACCTCTCAGTTCAGCTCCAAGATGGCGAAACTTTAATCTGAAGTTCTGAAATGGGGAAACCCGTAATGGCGTATTTGTTCCGAGACGTCATTCCGTCTTGATTCGGCGATGCCCTTTAATTAGTTTGTTGATTGGACTTTTTGTTTCTGGAAGGAGTTAATTACCCTTGTACAAACAAGCAGATGAATCGATCATCATCGATCTGCTCGCCCATTAATCGATCGACGCACAGCTTTTGTTCGTGGGAGAACTTGTCTTTTGTGTCATAAAAAGATTTTAAAAGGGGAAAAGAATGTGTGGAAAGAAATGGAAAAAAAGGATAAAGTGAACAGAAAAAGAATGGAGGAAAAAGAGAAATGAATGGAAAAAAAGGACTGATGAAATTAATGGCTTAAATCAGACACGAGACATTGATTTTTGTAGGTTGAGGAAAAACTATTTCACTTTGTTACTATTATTGTAACGTCTCGGCCTATATTAGACCTATAATGGCTTCAATGGTATAAAAAAAAATATGCCCACTACAGAAATGAATAATATATTTTTAACAGGTTAAAAAGTTCATTAGTGGTTCTTCTAATTAAAATAATACATAAGTTAAATTTTATCAGTTATTTTTTTCATTAACGTGTTTTTTTTATAATTTACTAGAAATTATGTAGTGAAAAAAACATAAATAACCAATATGTAAAATTATATTCATGATGTAGTATTTTTTCCAAGCGAAGAGTTGTAGCATTTCTTTTCCAGGAGAGAGGAATGCATATTCTTTAACAAGTATATAATAACAACCTATCACTAAAATTTGACAGCAGATAATCAGTGTCCTGAATAGTTATATTGCATGCAATTAATATTTTGTACCAATGAGAACAACTTGCCACTCAAATCTGATAGCAGATAATCAGTGCTATACATAATGGTATCTTATAAAATTAGCGATTGTCTTCAGTTCGACCTTCACACTGAGTTCGACTCCAAGGTCGGAGATTTTCAGAGTTCTCGAGTTTACATCGTATCTATAGCATCTGGTCTACGGCAAACCTTAATTATCACAGGCATAATAATGAAACCCCACGAGGCTCATTTTGAAAACTGGCCAAAATTCCAGCATGTTCCTCATTTCAGAAAAAAAAAGAAAAACAATTCTTGTCGACTCGTCTCAGAACTCACCTTCCTTCCTTCTCCAAAACCTCCCTTTAAGAAAATCCGTCAAGAGGGGGAGGGCGTATCAACTTCTTTTACTTCTCATTGAAGTAGACATTTTCTCAGCCCATGCTCTATCACCAGTCACGATGCAACAACTCATGGTGTAGTCCATATTTCCCCTGTAGTTGTTTCGACATGTGAAGGTCGAACAGACAATAGCTAATTTCATGATGTATGATTATCCATGACATTGATTATCTGCTGTCAAATTTAAGTAACAGGTTGTTTCTCATTAGTACAAAACATTAATTGCATGTAATATTACCAACCACAACACTGCTTAACTGCTGTCAAATATGAGTGATAAGTTGTTAAAGAATATACATTCTTACTCTCCTGGGAAAGAAATGCTGCAACTCTTCTCGTGGAAATAATACTACGTTATGAAAATAATTTTACAGATTGGTCATTTATGATTTTTCACTACAAAATTTCTAGTAAATTATAAAACAACACGTTAATGAAAAAAATTGCTGATAAAATTTAACTTACGAATTGTTTTAATTAGGAGAACCACTAATATACTTTTTAACCTGTTAAAAATATATTATTTATTTCTGTTGTGGGCATATTTCTTTTTATACCATTGATTTTAATAATTGTTGCTTTTCACGTTCGTCAATAAATTGTAAATAAATCATCTAGCATGTAAAATTAAAAGAGATATTTATTATATTAGTACCAAGAATCAATGCCAGTATTATTAAAACAATGATATATATAGTTAAGGTTGATTTTTTTATCGCCAGTGTAAGAAAATATATCATTTTCATAAACAAATTACTATTTGTAATAATATCTTATGGTAATCATGATTTTTTATATAATTTATATGTTTTAGATTAGTATTAATAATAACTAAAATTAAATATGAAGCTAGTTACCAAAATGTATATTTTCATGTTGAGAAAAGCAGTTTAATTATAAACATTACAAATTAGAAATTCGTATATTTCTATCTTTGTTATAATTTAAATGAATCTAGTTTCTCTTATACATGGCGATAAGACAAACAAGTGATTTTATAACAATTGACTTACGGATATTAATGGTTGATGTTCTTCGAATGTCCTAATATGTGAAGGTTTATTACTGAAGTTAATTAGTTGAATGTTCTAATATGAAGTTTATGACTGAAGTTTTAGTTGAATGTTCTATGAAGTTTATGACTGAAGTAATTAGTTGAATTTTCTAATATGTGAAGTTTATGACTGAAGTTAATTAGTTGAATGTTCTAATATGTGAAGGTTATGACTGAAGTGAATGTTAATATGTGAAGTTTATGACTGATGTTGAATGTTCTAATATGTGAAGTTATGACTGAAGTTAATTAGTTGAATGTTCTAATATGTGAAGTTTATGACTGAAGTTAATTAGTTGAATGTTCTAATATGTGAAGTTTATGATTGAAGATAATTACTTGAATGCTCTAATATGTGCAGTTTATGACTGAAGTTAATTAGTTGAATGTTCTAATATGTGAAGGTTATGATTGAAGTTATAGTTAATTACTTGAATGTTCTAATGTGTGAAAGCTATGACTGAAGTTAATTATTTAAATGTTCTAATACGTGAAAGTTATGACTGAAGTTAATTACTTGAATGTTCTAATATGTGAAGGTTATGATTGAAGTTAATTACTTGAATATTCTAATAAATATTAAATCCCTAAATTATATTTTTATTTAATATATATTTTTATTTTTATAATTTTTATTCTTTCGATGCTTTCACACTGCATTATCTTTAGCCTCTGAACTTTGAGAAAATTAATGCTTTCCGAGAAGAATTTTAAGAGTGTCTGTCGCACCATCAAGTTCCTTATAGACAAAACCAGGAAATCTTCAACTAGACAATCTGATTATCGACAGGAAATGTTACCACTATTATAACTCCACGTACTCGTTTTATATTCGCTCACGAACTAAAGACTACCACTAATATACATATAAGTTGAAGGAAAATGAATCTTTTTATTTTGCAAAAGTCTTCCATTTTCCTAGAATAGTATTCTATAAAATATGAGAACAGTATTGTGCTGGTGCCTTAATGCAGTACTGTCAATAATGAAGTATTCATTCAAATCTAATAATGATTCTTAAAATGAATTATGAATTTGACTATTAAAACCAAGTATTTCCTGTATAAGTTTCATAGAATTATGAAGTATATTTTATTTATAAACCGAACCTCATATATGCTCAAGAGATCCGCAGTGCTCAGTGCTGCAATGTTCTCCATCACGTATATAGAATTTTGCGAGCAAGTTAAATAGCAACCAAAACGAATTAAGAACTACCATCCACGGAACACGCTTCTTGCATTTTTCAGTGATCCCTTAAAATAAATTTAATATCCTTCTAGGACAGTGCGTGTCTGAAATTCTGATGGCCGCATGCAAATGAGCGTGCAGACTTCTTGGTTGGAGTTGGCGTGGATCGATACAGCTTGGCGCCATAGACTAAACGACATAAAAGTGGTCGATTCGACCTTGTTGAAGGCACTCATCAAGTGTTTTCCACAACAATACTTGATGCTTTGCTGAATATATTTTTTGAAAGAGTGGTGGATGATTGGTCTGTTTGTCTGGTTTGCGAGACGCCTGGCTCCGAAATGGCGAACGTAGAATAAAGGACACTGTCCTGGTTATGGCTCATAAGGTTTTGAATCTCTTTGTTTAGACTTGACTATGGAATAAAAGGGAAAAAAGGAATAGGAGCCGGGTTATGAACCAATTTTTAAACAATTCAATGCATTAAGAGATGATAAAAATCATTATGCTGTCATATTAAATTAAATTTGATCTATGAGTTCACGAAAATCAACTTCCATTGTGCTTGATAAATTTTCAGACTTCAATAAAAGGACATAATAAAGAGCATATTACTCTGTCCGTTAAGAAAATATTAAAATGTACGAAAAATATTTTATTTAATACTATGTATTTATTTTCGTGGATTAGCATATATAATTCAGCGTTGCTGGTTTCAGTAAATAACATGATACATTTTATTTTGAAAAGTTATACTACCATCAATGGAAACTGATAAATTAAAATTTTTAAATTCCATGAAAAAAATGTTTATAACCTTATAGCAATTCATAATTTAATTATGTTTACACATTCAGGAACATCATATCAAAAAATAATATTCATCTAAGTTTCGATTGCACAAAAATAATTTAAATAAATAACAAACTAAAAAATTAATAATAAAAAGCATTAAATACTAACTAAAAATAACAATAATAAATTAATTTAAAAAATGAAACTGATTGCTATATAAAAAACTCCATCCAGTTACCAGCCATCAGTGAACTTATATAAAAAGATTTCACCATAAGCTTAGTAGAGATAATTTTATCCCAAAACTTTTCCTTGTTAAAGTATATCATTGGTCTGAAAAAAGACAAGAAATACATAATTCCATACTGTTGGTCACATTATTTTCACATAAATTTTTTTTTTAAAATAAAAAATTAATGTTTCTAAGTAATATTTGGGGACTGATGGCAGTGTGACTAACGCTCTGGTGCTCTGTGCCTTGAGTTCCAGTCCCGGATGGATGGATGGATGGATGATTGTAGTGATTCGGGATCCACTTTAAACAGTAGGTCCAGGTCTAATATGACTGTAGAGCGTTGGGCGTAGGGCTGACAAATCCACCCCATAAAAAGAAAAAGTCTCATATTTCGGAATCTGCCAGTAGGTAGATGGAATTGGTCCACCATGGTCTTTCATAGGGCTATTGCCCCATTGAAAAAATCAGACAACTGCTTTTCGTAGTAGTGTACTTTCTTTAAACTATCTTAAATAGTAGAAATTCGTTTTTCTAACTGTAACCTTCACGTTAAGTTTGATAAAATGGTTTTTTTTTTAAAAATCCTTTGCTTTCATAATTATTACTGTTTTTATGTCAAGTTTTCCAAAATTATGTTAAAAATTCTCAAAATTTCGTTAACAAATACATACATATTTCTTTTATCTAAAAACAAATTGTAACTTTCTTCAAAGTAAGAAAAAAAATTCAAATTTTCAAATAAATATAGTTTTAAAATAATTTTAATACTTCAGAATTATAAGAGCATGTAATTATTATTTTTTATTTATCAAACACTAGGAAAATCAATAGATGAATGTGCAAATTTTTAACTGAATTCTTTTTTATCTCCAGAAATAAAAATAAAAAAATTTAAATTATTTATTTAATATATATATCGAGTTTTCCAATAAATAATTAGTCTATTTATTATACGTTAAAGTTATTTGAAATCGAAATGCGATCAATCGAAGATATACTATATGCAGGGCCAGTATTTTCCTATAGGCTAACTAGGTTTCAGCCTAGGGCCTCAAGATCAAGAGGGGCCTACATTTGAATTGTTAGCAAAATTAAAATTACACTATTCTAAAACAGTAAACACTGAATCAAAATAAGGAGAAATTCTACACATATGACTAAAAACAAACATAAAAATGTATTGGTTAATATCAACGCGTTCGGCACATTGGGTCTGTTCGTTTGTATATACTAGATTGCACCAAAGTATAGTTCATACGTTCAGTTATTTGATAGAAAATATGATAATTTTTATTGCATATTTTATTTCCGTAGGCAAAGATCTTTATTATTGAATTTTGTTTCTTTGTAAGTGTTGTGTGTTATGCTTGATTAGTTATTGATACTAAAATAGGGTGCTGAGAATAAATGTCCAAATAAGTGTTCTCGACTTTTTTTGTGCCACATTTTTTTATAAAGATTAGTACCAATCACAACATGTTTCATTTAACATATTGATATATATATCACAGTAATGATATATTTCATTATCTCTCATGTAATTTACAAACTTAAAAATGGGGGCCTCATAAGTGGAATAGCCTAGGGCCTCTTTCCATCTAAATCCGGCCCTGACTATATGACTAGATACAAAGGAGAACAGGAGCTAAATCAAAGTTATCTGAAAGAAATAGTTGCATCAGTGTAGATTTTTAAAAGAGTGCCTGTCAAATATACTTCTCAAAATAGTTTAAATAAAAAAAAATTAATGTCAGCGTAGCAAATGAACAAATGCAATATCGCAAAATATCTCAAAAATAAATAAATAAATGAAAAAAAAAGCAGTTTTTATTGAAAGACGTCAGATAAGACATACAAAAACAGTTAAAGAAGATAAAGTGAAAAAAAAAATGTCATATTTTCAGAAAAAAAATGATATCCGACAAAAATATCTAATAAAATATAAAAATATGAAAAAAATTTCATATTTTCAGACGTGAAATGATTTAATCTAGAGAATCTGATGAGCTAAATTGTTGTTGACATGTTTTAAGGAAGAATAAAGCTTCAGATCAGTACATGTTTCAATAGTAGGTCCGTGATGTTTTGAGGTGCAATTTCTACCATTAAAAAAATAGATTTAGTTGTTGTTTTTGCTACTACGCGCACACTAGGTATCTTTGAATCTTAAAATGCATTATTTACTTTTGGAAAGAAATGATTTAATTTTTAAATGAATGAAACATCAAGCCACATTTATAATTCAGCATTAAGATTATTTGAGGGTACATCAATGTCTTGATGTTGCAGCAAATTTTATGGATTTAAACATCATATTAAATGCTTGTGGATATCGTTTAAAGAAATCCTATTAAAATAGGAAACCAGGGTCTTCACTTTTAAATTTTACAATTAGTTTAAGGGGATGAATTTGATCCTTAAAATTTGGAAAAATTGTTAAAAGTATGTTAGTGAGAATAAATCCAGTGTTTTCTTAAAATTAAATGTACTGCAAAAAATAATAATTTTATTAAACTGTGAAAAATTGAACTGCTTTTTTCAATTCCTTCTATTTGCTCACATTCTCCCTATATATATCTTGTTCAAATTTTAAATCTCTAATAAAATACTTTTTATTCATCCACTGAAGTTCAAGTACATTTTTGTTTAACTTTTAGTGGATGACACTTGATGTTAATACAGTTTTCTCAAATATTAATTCAGTAATTAAATTTAATTAATTTTATATTTTTTTAGATTTAAATTGCATGTATCTATCAATAGATGGCGCCAGATAAACATAAAAAATGAGTGAAAATTATTTATTAAGTACTTTCTGCAATATAGTGAAAAAAATGTAGGAACTGACTTAAAATTTTTTTTTTTTATATATTACTTGTTTTAACTGAAAACATGCTTAGAAATTATTTTTTGAATGTGAAAAGTTTTATTAATTAAATTTTCATTAAATCACAAAAAAATTAATGTATCTATTGTTTATGACTACAAATTTAAATAACATAAAGAAAATTAATTAAATTTTTGTATTTGTTATATAAAAAAATACCTATTTTACTTTAATATTTATTTTACCAGCTTCAATATAATTATATTGAACCAAAATATAGTTTAGTTTTAAATTTGATAAATATCAAAATCAAAAACTACTCAAAATATATAAAAAACAAATATTTTTTTGTACTAACTAAAAGAAAATCTCTTTATTTTATATTTGCTTAAATGACCTGAGAACACATTTGACAAGAAATCATTTCAATAACTCTCAAAAAAATTCTTTCTTGGCAAAATTTTAATATTTTTCTTTGAATAATGAATTTATCCATCACAGAAAACAATAAAAATATTAAAATAAGTGTCCCTGATGAGTTTTCTTGAAAAATAATGATTAACTGCTTTGCAATTCAAAACAGAAGGAACTCATTTGATTATTTAAAAAAAAAAATCTTAAAGAAATCTAGCTTTAGAAAATGTCATCATCTTTTTTCTAAATTATTCCACTTTTTAAATCTAGAACTGCTTAATTAGCTTAGTTTACTTTGAATTCTTTTTTTTTCTTAATAATAATTCATCATTTCCCGATTAAAATAATTGGAAAAATAATGACAATTCGCACAGCATAGAAAAAGTATTGCTAGAAATATTCAAATTAAGTATCTACTTAATGAAATTTAAAAAAAAATCATATTGAAATAACTTATTAAACGTCAATAGTTTTGTTTAGTTAATAAAATTTAGTATTATTATTTTCAGAAATATAATATTTTAATTTAAATCATTAATTTGTAATTTGTCATTTTGTGATTAGGTTTAATGATGTTTTAAACAAATATTAGTGAGGAATACAATGCCTCAGATAATAAACTAAAAATTTTTTCTAAAATATTAATTGGAATTTATTTTTTTTTTTATTTTTTTTAAATATAAATGTGCTTTGAAAATTTTTTAAAGGTACTTTATAAAAAAATAAAAACTAGATAATTTTCAAGTTAAAAACCATAATAGCTTGAAAATAATGATATCAAGGCTTAAATCCAATAATTTAAGGCACAAAATCAAATGTTTACGGTATAATAACCAATGTTGCACAATATCCAATGTTTATGGCATAATATCCAACGTTGCACAATACACAATGTTTAAAAGCATAATATCCAACGTTGCATAATACCCAATGTTTAAAGCATAATATCCAAAATTGCATAATACCCAATGTTTAAAGCATAATATCCAAAATTGCATAATATCCAATGTTTAAAGCATAATATCCAAAATTGCATAATATCCAATGTTTAAAGCATAATATCCAATATTTAAAGCATAACATCCAATGTTGCACAGTATCCAACGTTTAAAGCATATATCCAATTCTGCATAATACCCAATTTTTAAAGCATAATATCCAATGTTTAAAACATAACTTGTTGTGATCCAAAGAACTACAAGCTTTATCTTGATTTATTTGGATATTGGTTTAAAAAATATTATTACCAAGGCATTTTCAGGAATATAGTATTAATGTATTTTCAACAATAAAAAGTATAATGTATTTTCGCAAAACACCCAAACAACAAAGAAAATCATATCTTGCATATAAAATAAATTATGAAAATTGGTCCAAAGCATAGTACTCTCCTTTTTTAAGTTTGGTTTTCCAGTAAACGTTTTATTTATTTATTTATTTTTCGGTAAGAAAAAAAATCTTTTTATAAACTTCTATCAAGTAGCAAGCGAATAAGATACGACTCAAAATTGTTTGTCCTTGATAAGAGGTTATTTATGCTGTTAGTAATCAAATCATTGAAATATATGATCATGAATACACCATACATTGTCATGAAGTATGATTTACTCGATTATTCGCAAGGGAGAATTAAGAATAAAAGAATAATAAAATACAAATAATAAACAATAATGAAGGATAATGATAACAGTTTTTACAAAAATTCTTATAAACTGTTATCATTTAGTATAATTTAGATTCTTATCTCACAATGGTTACCATATACTTCCATGTTTAAGCCGATGATTTTTAGAACTTTTTCTAAAGCTAAATTAGGGAGGTTGGCTTATATATGGATACGCTGATCTCTCAAAATACGTAGGTACTTTTCCGTTAGCCAGGGTGCAAGCGATAAATCGCCAAATATCCCTGAACATCCAATGTTTTTTATTTCTTTTGTATACATTTTTTAAGTTTATGAAAAAATATTCATTTAAAATTAAAATTATTGGTTTTATGTAAAATAATTTTTTTTATTTCCGAAATTTTTCATATTTCTGATGTTTTGCCTTGTCGCCAAAAAAAATTTGATGTTGGCGAAATTTGCGCTCGGCGTATGAAAACGCACACCAGAAATAACATAATAATCGTAAATAATTAGCATATAAAATTAACAATGTAATCATGCTTCCTCCTACGCACTGGCAAAAGCACCCCATTTGGTATTCAGGAGAAATGGTCAGTTAATGGATAGTTGGCCTACAGATTCTCACTTTCGCGCACCCTGCACTTACCCGAGTATTGGGTTTCCAGTTTAGAAGTCTTTAAATGTGTTAAATATTGTTTGCCTCCAATTGTATATGTGTGGTGTTTGTGCGTGCGTAAATAAAACTGCGAGTCCTCCAACCTGTGCTTCAGATATCTCAATACAATCGCACCTAGTTATAATCAAGTTGCCTAGTAGAAAAATTACTTTATTCTTTTAACTTACTTTTTGGATGTTTTGAATGCAAACTTTATGCAAAAAAGGAAGAAAAAAGTAATTTAAATCCTTCGAAGTCCGTGTCAGAATTCAAATTTCCGAATAACTCGCCAAATTTACTTTTACTCATTGAAATGATTGGATGTATATCATCATCTCTTTCAATGATTTCCGTATTAGAATTTATGATATCTTTATACACAAAATCGTTTTGTTTTTTTTAAATTTCGGCTTACATACGGGTATCGAACTTTGGATACATTTTTTTAAAGAAAAAACGCACTCTCGGCCTATACACGAATCGGCTTATATTTGAAAATATGTAATAAACAGAATCAGATAATGAAACGGCAAAGAACAAATTAATCAACAGAACATCTGATTTTTAACTTGATGCAGTAAACTTTTTAGCCTCTTTTATATTGTATAATTTTATAGCAAGCTAAAAGAATCTCTTTTAAAATTTTTTTACTGGCAGAAGATCAACCCTTTTTCTACTTTGAAAAACAACTCTAAAACTGGGTCCCTTTTCTATGAGTCTATTTCCAGAAGATCTCGGAAATCAGTCAGCATTTACTTAAAGTGTCAAGAAAGAGGACATAAAAAAAATCTCCAAGAGTGCTTAAGACCTGAAGGGCCGGTGGATTTGTTTGTGTGAGAAATATGTAAGACAAAAAAAAGAAACGGAACAAAAATCCGGAAAAGAATATGACAAGCATTCGAAGAGGAAAAAGTCGGAAAAAGAACAACAACTACGAAGAAGAAGAAAAAAGAAATCCATATTTCGCGCTTGATGCTGACACGTCGTATGTCTTTCCGGTAACTGGAGAGAAGACAAAGTAAAAGAATGGATGAGATTACGTGTGTCAAGGAACAACGGGAAAGAAGAGGAATTGGGAATCCGGCTTCGATCTGCTTTCAGGATGGGAGGGAACATCTGCAAAATGAGCTAACTGACAATCCCAGATCTTGTTGTTATAGATTTTCATGCTGGTTAGTCTCATGGTTTGAAATAATGATCCTGCTGGTTATGTCTTTAGGATTTAATTCAATGCTATTCTCTAAAGTAATTTTTATCTTTCTATTATACAGAGTGATTATTATTAAAGTCCCACTTTCAAAATGCTGTAAAAAAAAAAAAAGAAACACTCGTCACAATGAGTTCAAATTTGAACCGAAGATATTTGAAGAAGGGGGAAACGGTATGACATGAAAAAGAGTTGGCATCCAAGAAAAGTTCCACTGATTTTTTCCATCCAATTTGGTATGCCCTTGCCGTGTTGGATGGGCTTTCCACTAACAGTGTCACAACTGTTAAATGATTTGGAAGTCATTTGTTCCGTCAAAACACCGAAGCAATCAAACGGTTAAGAACAGTAGGGCCTATGCTGAGGCGTTCTCTAATCATGGGCAAGCTATGGCTTCATGTCAACCATTACATCATCATATCATGGTATCAAGGAGGAGGAAGATATCTACTATATATCAGCCAGTCCTATTCTATACAGGTGACCTTGTAAGTAGTCATGGCCCGTGACAAGTCTAAAGCAGGCCACGACTATCATTCTAGGCAATTAACTGGTAAATCTTGTTGACTTATTCAATAGATTATTCATTTGTATTCATAAGGGGAACCCAAGTCTGCCCAATGTACAGAAAAAAAAAAAAAAAAAAAAAAAGGCATTTTGATTAGAGGAAATGTATCCGTATATCTTCAATTGTTGTTCTTTGTATTTTTACTATATGTGATCACGTTATGTGTTAAAAAGAGAATTCTTGTTGTCAATACTCAATTATAAAATATGTGATTCATCTGTATGCGCTACAAGGCTTATACTAAAAATATAAAGAAGAAAAAAAGACTATACGTGATTTACTAAATTGAATGGCATATCACTTCATTAAATTGATATAATTCTATAATATAGAGACTTCGTCTTAAAATAAAGCTGTTTAACGAAAGATCTGTAGGCCAGATTAGATGAAAAAAATCATTAATATTATTTTCATTGATTTCGAATTAAATCGAGGTCAGTAAAATGAACATTAATCACCTCTAATATTTTTCATGTTAATTTATGAGATAAGTATGTAAAATTTGAAAAATGTGGATGAAAATTTTAAAACTATTATTAATATTTTGAATATATATTATGATTCATTTCTGATTATCAGATTTGAATCCATTAATATGCGTTACATTCCCTGCTTCAGAAATGAAGAGACTGGATAATGATTGATCCAACGTGTGTAAGCGTATCGCATCGACAATCTAGCTACTATAATTTTTTCCTAAACCACAAACAAATACAGAATATCTTTACAATGCCTCCAATAAACCAGTGTTTTCTCTTCATCATCTTTCAATAGTTTGTTCTTGGTACACATTAATGGAACCCTCAGTCCACCTGTTTTTAACAACAACAACAAAATTATTATCGGCGCGGAGTGTATTTAAACTATTGATTTCAGAAACTAAGGGACTTGGTGACAGTTGTGACAAATATCACTAATAGACACACTGTCGATATGATTTATTGGTGGGTGTGCTTCAGTATATGACTAAAGACTCTAGGATGTCTTCCACGAAGACAACAATTATCATTTTCCATTCGTTACGGACAGTTTGTAATAACTTTCTGGAAAAGACATCCGTGATATGAAAAATCTCTTCGACTCTATAACCAATTAAGTCATGATTGGTTTCAGACTCATTATACATTATTATTTATTAGATTAGTATTTATTAGAACAACATTAGCATGTAAAATGAATAGACTGGAAAACATATTGAATATATTGAAATTCCGATTATGTATAGCAGTAAAATCAAGTAATAATCAATTTGAATCAAACGACAATTGAATACAATACCACAATAACATATCTCTGAAATATCATTATTCTAGATAGAATTCTGGAATATATTTATTAAATATGCTTATAACTTATTTTAATTTTAACATAAACAAAATAAAAAGTTTAAAAAAGTCAGATGGAGTTGTTAATTTAAGCATCTAGCCTTCCAAATGTATTCACCTTCAAATATGTTCGTAATTCTCTTTAACTTGTAACTAGTTTCAATAGTTTCACTTAAATTCAAGAGAGTTTTAATTTCCATCTGTTCAACAGAGTTCTTGTACTATATTCGAGTGTATTAATTGATGTTCCTTTATCTATTTAGGCGATTCTATATAAATATATGACTGCAGCCAATGTTGAATGAATAATGAATCTCTGATTTTAGAAACAAGACGACATGATAGCGTTTTTGAGACAACAATGTGCTTCTTGCATTGTCAGTTAGAGAAATTATCGAATATGACACTTAGAAGAGAAGTTTTTGCCCCTAAAATTCCTCCAGGAAGGTCATAAGACACTTATATTAATCAGGGTTTGTTCATAATATATTATATGCAACAAGAATGCCTTTATGTTACCTTTAGATATATATATATAATTCCTGTGTTTGCCATTGAACGCCTCCTAAACAGCTGGGCCGATTTTAATGAAATTTTTTGTGTGTTTGACAAAACACGGAGAATTTTTTTCCCCTTTGTTGTAAGTTGCCACCTGATGGTGCTGCAGTATATCAACTTCTATACTGTTCAACCAATCGCTATGAAAATGGAAAATAATATGTATTCGAGTATGTAAAATAGGTTCGCGCTATCCGTTTTATTGTTACTTGCCACCAGATTGTGCTGCAGCATTTCATCTAATATGCCGTTCAAACGATATCTGTGAAAATTAGTATTAGTATGTGTATTAGTATTAGTATATTAGTATGCAAAATTACATATTCGCGATATGTAATTTTCTACAATGCATTTTTTTTGTCAGGACAACGTATGCCGGGTTCTGCTAGTAAACATTATAAAATACTTGCTGAAGTTCAATACTAGAAAAAGGACTTGTCAATAAATTATTATAATAAACCATTACAATTTCATTAAAAAAACGTTCAAATCCATTTTAATGAAATTCCAATTATTTATTATAATAATTTAATGACAAGGCATTTCATTAAAAAAGGACCAAATTCACATTTTAATGAAATTCCAATTATTTATTATAATAATTTAATAGCAATTATTTATTATAATAATTTAATGACAAGGCATTTCATTAAAAAAAGACAAAATCCACATTTTAATGAAAATGACCAGGATAAATAAGAAAATGTTAAAAAAAAATGTAAGTGTAATTAGTCTATATCCATTTTTACTGTCATTTCTGAAACAGTTAATTTGTAGTTTCTTTTCGGTATTTATAAGAAAGACTAGATTGCATTATTTGTAACAAAAAAATACCTGAAGTTCTTTTTCCAAACGAGAATCTTACGAATTAAATCAAGCAGATCTGCAGTATCTCGTTTCATCAGAAGTTAGCTTTAAGTACGTCTTTCCACAGAGTTATGGCGAAAAGACTTCTCAGCTTACCAAACGAACAAAAAGTTTTCACTCCCTAACCGACCCTTTACATCCCATTAAGGAACAAAAGGGTTTGATGGGAGGGGGGCGGACAAAAGAAAGCTAAAAAACAGAACAAAAATGGTATCTGCAGACGTCATTTTGAAACTGGAGAAGCAGCAAAAGAAGTAGGAGAACATCTTTGGAAGGCACATTATCCTGAACCGAGGGCATTCTTCGAGAAATAATTCGATTCTTTGGCAGAATGTTTTTTGTTCTTTTTTATTTTTGTTCCTCCGTCCTCCCTTTGCTTTTATTCTTCCTATCATCGTTTTTGTCTCGATCGAAGGAGAAAAGGAGTTGACGGACAAAAGAGCGAACGGTTATTCTAAAAAGTATCAAAATGGCGAAATCTGTCCTTGTGGAATAAACATGGCGATGTCTTTATTATGTGGTCAGATAAGATAAATGTTTCTATTCACAGAAATATGAACTGAATGTTATTTTTCTGCTGTTTATTTTGCATAACGGATGGTTAAGTAGATTGAGTAAATATTTAATTCCATATTCATTTAGCAAGTACTTGGTGTATATGAATAGTAAGATGGGTATTCTTTTGGGTTAAATACAAAATGGCGAAATCTATCCTTGTGGAATAAGCATGGCGATGTCTTTATTATGATATGAATGTTCAGTTCTATTCGCAGAAATATGATCTAAATGTTATTTTTCTAATGTTTATTTTGCATTACATATGGTTAAGTAAATGGAATAAATATTTAATTCCATATTTATTTAGTAAGTAGTTAGTATGTAAGAATGGTAAAAAGAACATTCTTTTGGGTTAGATACAAAATGGCGAAATCTATCCTTGTGGAATAAACATGGCGATGTCTTTATTATGTGGTCAGATAAGATAAATGTTTCTATTCACAGAAATATGAGCTGAATGTTATTTTTCTGTTGTTTATTTTGCATGACAGATGGTTAAGTAGATAGAATAAATATTTAATTCCATATTGATTTAGTAAGTACTTAGTGTGTAAGAATAGTAAGAAGGGCTCTATGAGATAAGCATGATGAATAATTATTAAGACATATTTTCTTTTGTTAGAAAGAAGTATGAATGGAATGATACTTTTCCATCATTTGTTTAGTATTGCAGGTGAATAAATAATTAATTTCATTATTATTAAAAGTAAATAATAATAATAAAATACACTTTACATGTAATAATACATCATGAAAGACGAAATATTATTCATAAAAATTTTCATTATAATAGTAAATCCGATGAAATTCTTTGAATTGGTGAGTAAACAATTTTTAACTTAATAATTAGAACTTTACGAACGTTTTGGTATGGATTATAACTTTTTTGGGGGGGAGGGTAAAAAGGTGCATTTTGTTCCATTGTTTTATCTTACAAAATTTAAATATTGCTGTAAATAGTCTTTATACGTTCTTTTATCATTTAATTTAATTTTTATCATTTATATAGATAATTTTAGAGGTTTATTTAAACTGTTTTCCCTTTTACACATTAGCCTTCATTTTAAGAAATTATACAAAAAAAAAAAAAAAAAAAAAAAAAAAAAAAAAAGCTTTGTGGCAACAATAATTCCTAATATTAATTAGTACGATTAAACAAGATTCATAATACCTAATATTAATTAGTACGACTTAATAAATTTCAATGTTTTCAATAGATTTTTTTATAAGAAATTTAAAAAAATTCCAATTTTAGAATATTTAAAGCATGTTAAGCGTTTTTAGAATAAATTATCTTTATAAATTTTCTATCTTTTTATGTGTGTGATAACATTTACTATTTACCTGACATTTCATCAATAAAACAACTGAGAAACTAGCCAAAACGTTATTCAGCTTATGATGAATGTGCAAATCACATTTCTCTTCCGCTACATTCATAGAATTTCATTTGTTGATGACAAGTTGTCTCAACAAGAAGCATGAGGATGATAAATATTAAACCAACATCTGTATATTTTGTGTGATTATTTCTAAATATCGAATAGAGACTTGTGAGGATTGTTTATGTTTAACAATATATGTTGTGCTGTTGTTTATTTATGTTTGTTCTAATTGTTTATGTTTTCCACTTTCTTTCAAAATAAATAACTTTTATTTGCTTGGTTGTTAAAGTATTACCGCTTATATTTATATATAAATAACTAGGAGATAAGACATATATAAATAAAATAAGTATTATTGAGAAAAAAAAAAGAACTCGGAGATTTGAAAAAATTCCCAAAAGCGTTCAATCTGTTACATAATCTCAATTTTTGTATATATGAGTAATTACATACTTCTATCCTTAAAGATTATTTATATTAGTGTAAAGCTAGATTTTATTGTAAAAACTGTAGTTTTTATTTCATTGAAAACGAACAAAATAAAGCAATTTTCGGTTATAAGCTATATAAAAAAAATGTAAGAAATTCAAATAAATGGAAAATAAAATTTAGCTCTATGTTGAACTCTGTTATAATATTTAAAATAAGTATAATAATTTTATCTCAGCAGAAAAATATTGACGTTTATTAAAAAAACAAGTAATATAAAAAAAAAAAAAATTTAAAGTCAATTCCTTCTTTTTTTCAACTATATTGCAGAAAGTCCTTTATAAATAATTTTCATTCATTTTTTTAAGTTTATCTGGCGCCATCTATTTTTAGATATATGCAACTTAAATCTAAAAAAAATTTTAATTAATTAATTAAATTTAATGAATGAATTAATATTTGAAAAACTGTATTAACATCCAGTGTCATCCACTACAAGCTCAAAAAAATGTATTTGAACTCGAGTGGATGAATAAAATGTATTTTATGAACGATTGAAAATTTGAACAAGATATATATATAGGGAGAGTGTGCGCTAATAAATGGAATTGAATAACAGTGCTGTAGCAGCACTAAAGCTAACTACTGTTACTAATTTAGCACTACTACCAATATGTAGAAGTCAAAGAATGCGAAAGCACAAAACTCATAGAATATGTTCAAAAAAAAAAAAAAAAAAAAAAAAAAAAAATGAGACTATGTTAAAAAACAAATTTGTAAAATTAATTCCACAAATGTTTAGCAAAATAATGGTGTCTCATTTGTAAATTATACTTTCTGCCACTATGGTAGAGCTTTCAAATTTTCTTTTATAATTTATAAATTAATTCCTTTAATTTTTTTTTTTTTAATTTATTGTTTTTTAACATGCTGAAAAACAACAAATTTGTAAAATTAATTTCATAAAGGTTTAGCAAAATAATGGTGTCTCATTTGTAAATTACTTTCTGCCACTATTGTAGAGCTTTCAAATTTTCATTCATAATTTATAAATTGATTATGCATCCATTAACAATATAAAGTTTCTGTATGGCATCATGATTATTTGAATACCTTACCACACTGAATTTCTAATGCTTAAACTTGCAACAGATAAATCATTAAACAATCCTAAGTAGACCTGTTCTCAACATTAAAGGTCTTTCATCTTTCATCAAACAGTTCATCTCAAATTAAGCAACTTAAACCTGTATTTTCTTTAGAAAATTGAAGGATTCAAGTTGTAAATGATGTTCAACTATGGCTTAATGTATTTTTCGTGGTATATTCACCGCTCTATCATCTGCAGATAATGATGTACCAAATTAATGGTTGCGTTGAGTTTGTTTTTACACTGTAGTTAATGAAGTGCTGATATATTGAATAACAAGCATTGTTTTATCACGTTAAAATGAATATATTTATAAGTCTTGATGGAGATATTATTTTTTATTTTTTATTATTTCATGATATCCGGAAAAACAAAAGGAACAATATCTTTTTTTAGAAGTTCGTCAGATTCATGAATCTTTTAAGATTCGTTTTAATAACTTAATATATCATTTTTTTTTTCAGTTTTATATAACCACTAAGTCGAAAATTTTCCATTAAGAAAAACAAGATTTTTAGCGTATTCGATTCAGAGTATTATAAATAGTTATACCCACCAATTTGTGTCAAAATTCCTGTAACATTTAAACTTACAGAAAAGGGTTCGTATATAAAATTACAATGATTTCATTCATTAACTTAATCATAATAAGAAGACAGTAATATAATATTATTTCCTAAATTTTTTTTTAAATTTACCAAAATTTCCTTGATTTCATTGAAAAACATTTATAAATAAAAATAATTGAATTCGTTTATTTAAATAATAACTACAAATTGTTACTATTTTATTACAATATTATTTAGAGTCAATAAAATTAAAAGAGTCAATGCTTTATAGGACCGCCAGTAAAATTAAGTCAATTTTTTGTAGGTGTTTTAAAAAAACGCCTACAAAAAAAATATACTAAAAATTTTTAAAACTACTAAATATTTTTTTAAACCAATGGCATCAAATATCTAACAATGAATATTGCTATTTGTTTTTTTAACTTCACCAAATTAATTAATGAGCTTTTTCAAGGTAGGTCTATTAAGAATTGGTTATTTAAATTTATGTCCGAAGCATAAAAAAGTTGGATTGTCTTTTCAGTTATTTTTGGTTAACTGATAAAAGTGAAATGAATTTTTCTATGATTGCAGTTTAATAAAACGATATTTAAAAGAAAAAATTAAGAAAATTTAGGCCAAATAACGCTTTAATTTTTTTAAAAAAATAATTAGATAAAAGATTCATTATTTAGCATTTTTATTCGTTTAAAAATATGTTTTACTTATCAAATTAAAATAATTAAAATACAAAAAATTTTGTTAAGTGGAATTATAAAAGCAGTTAAGTTCGAATTAAAATGAAAGAATTTGTTAGTAACGAAGTAATATTTCAAATTATCATATAATTATTAGTTAAAAATGCATGATTTAAAATTAATTTATAAATTATTCACTTTCAATTTTAACTCATTATTTAATAATGCATAAATATATTTTTATTATTTTTACTCATAACAAATTCTTAAATATTTTATTAGAATATTTTATAAATAGATTTTTTCTTTTGCAACAACGATGTAATTATTTTATGTTTTATTCACTTTAAACAACTTACTAACACCTATAATTTATTTTTATGTCATACAAAGATTTCATTATATAATTTAATGTATTAACTTTTTATGTGTTATTTATTTTTTATATTTTAATTATTTATGTATTTATTTATTTAATGCTTAAAATCTATTCTCATTTTATAATCTTTTTCATTCTGATTTCATTTTTTTCTTATTTTTGTATGATAACTTTTAAATTGATTTCATTTATTTATTTATTTAATTTGAGATTGCTTGGTGGTATACGAGATAAAATATCTATTTTAACTGGATTTGTTTTTTTTTCTTTTTTAATCTTATAACATTAATAAAAATGGAAATCTCAATACAAATTTTTAAAAACGGTTTTTTTTTTGTTCTAAAAAGTGCAACACATTTTATATTAAAACAAAATCTGACACAGTTTTGATTATACTTCGTTTATTACATACGTTTTATTATTATATATGTTCTTTTATTTGAAATAAAATAAAAGTCCAAATTATATAAACCATGCATTTAAAATTATCAAACAAGTTAAATGACTATTTTTAAGAAATAGCGAAGTATAAGTTAATCCCAAAATTTCACTTTAACCTAGTCATATCTTCTTATTATTTTTTCCTCATTCAGTGTATTAGAAACTAAACGGTTACCATAAAAATGAAAAAGACTATTCTTAAATTAAATTCTACTAAATTATTATTCGTACATAAATGATTTTTTAAAATTTTCTTAGCATGTGACAAACACACATTGGCAACACAGCAGACTAACTTTTATAGATTAACAATACTACTAGTAGGAAAGTTTTATTTGAGACTTTCTGAAAATTTCATTAAATCTCATAAATTTATAGCATCTCATAAAATAGAAAACAATGTATCACGTTCGATTTTTATAGAAGGAATACGAGTTAAATATTTTGTCTCAAAACCGAAACAAAACGTTTAATAAAACCGGAAACTTCATTTGTTGTTCGGGATTGAAATCCGCCCTCAATATATCAACAATAAAATGTGCGAGATCAGGAAATATTTTTGAATATTTCTTCTTTTTTTTTTCTATCTGTCTTATCTCTGCAAGGGCTAAATAAAATTTACAGTCTACGTGACTTTTCAATTGGATTCCCCGTCTTTGTGTGCGTAAATCCTTTCCAAAATACAATGGATTTTGTGGCCAAAACGTGAATAGAATTTCCCGAAAAATTTATTTCCGTCACGCCCAGTTTTCGAACAAGATGGTTCTCTTCCCTGTAACCGTGTTCGCGAACTCTGGAGAATGGCGGGAAAGTAGGTCACATTAAGAGCCACCCGGACGTTCGATATTCTGGTGTGACGTCATCGCGGCTTCGATTCTGAAGGCGGCACGTGCGTCCTTCCTACTAGGCAGGAGAATTTTTCCTGTTTTTTTCTTTCCCGTTTTCTTTTTTCCCCGATTTTCCTGCACTCAATTCCCCCCGGAGATTGTGCGCAGCGACCGTATTAAAAGCAACACTGTGGACTATCTTCAAAGTGTTTCCTTATATGAAGGATCGGACAACTCAACTCTACTCGGGGTTGGTTTGCGTGATTGTCAGAATGCAGCTCGCTTTGAATTACAAATTCGAAAAAGATTTTCGTACTAAAAGGCGGGAAAAAAGAATAATGAAATTTTGTGTGGATGCAACACTTTTCCCTGCTTGCATCTTGTTTTTTTTTTTTTTTTTTTTTTTTTTTCTTTTTTTTTTTTTTTTCGTGATGAATACTGTTTTGAGAAGAAAATATCTTTATTTTTTCCCCTCAAAGCAGCAAAAGTACTACTTTAGCTTAGATCGAAATTGTGATCGAACGAATCCAGTTTGACATTCTGGTTTTCGATCGAATAAAAATAATTTGTACTTAAGAAGTTTTTCTTTTTTTTTTCAGTTTCCTGTATTCCGTATAAAAATAAAGATTGGCGAGTGAGGTTCTTTTTCTCTAATGGAAAACAAGAAAATAAATCTACTTTATTCTTTTTTTTCCTTTATATAAACAAGAATTAAGTAGATTTATTTTCTCTTTGAACATCTAATGAGAAACAACTGTTTAAAGATTTTTTTTCAATTTATGTAATTTAGTAAACTTAAGTCTCCACAACAAATTGAAGTGAAGAGGCGAATTTATAGTTTTTTTTTGTATTCTATAAAACATGTAAAATATTTTAGAATTCGCAAAAATCAAAAGGAAATAAAATGTGATTGACATTTTGGGTAATGAAGCGCGTTTACTTTTTTTAAAAAGAAAATAATTTAAAGCAGAAAGGACTATCTTCAAAGTGATTCCTTATATGAAGGATCGGACAGCTCAACTCTACTCGGGGTTGGTTTGCGTGATTGTCAGAATGCAGCTCGCTTTGAATTACAAATTCGAAAAAGATTTTCGAACTAGAAGACGGGGAAAAAAAGAATAGCGAAATTTAGTGTGGATGTAGCACTTTTCTTTTTATATCAAGAGTTTTTATTTTCCTGTCTTGATACATACTATTTAGAGGAGAAAATATCTCGTATTTTTTCCCCCAAAGCAGCAAAAGTACTATTTTAGCTTTGATCGAAATTGTGATCGAACGAATCCAGTTTGACGTTCCTGTTTTCGATGGAATGAAAATAATTTGTACTTAAAAAAATGAAAGTTTTTTTTTTAGTTTCTTGTATTCCGAATAAAAATAAAGATAGATGAGTGAGGTTCTTTTCTTGAAGTACTTCGCTAGTTTTTCTAAAGGGAAACACAAAAATAAATCGACTTCATTTTTGTTTCCTAAAGGGAAACCAGAATAAAGTAGGTTTATTTCCTCTCAGAGCATTTAATGAAAAACAATTGTTTTAAAGGAGGGGTGGCCAAACCGCGGCGCGCCTCGAATATTTTCCTGTCCCGTGAGATTTATCGTACTTTTAGAAAATATATTTTATAAGGGCCAAAGTAGTGAAAAACGATGTATTAAAAAATGCATTATGTGTGCATCCATATGTTCAAATTTTAACTGTCGGAATTATGAGAAAAATTAACTTCGACTTTAAAATAATATTCTTGCGAATATAGGACAGATATTGCCTCTTTTATTTATGAGTTTACAGTTATGAGTTTGCAGAATAATTAAATTATATTCTGAGAAATCATGACGCGTGCGTCTTGGAACATCTAATATAACAGGTCCTATGTTTCACTTTAAGTGACCTCAGTGACCATTCCCAGAGACGCACAGTTGATTGTTGATAGCAGAGCAAAACAAACTCTTAGTTCAAGTTGTTAGTGGTTTTGGTTCAAGTTACACCTGCAAATCGTTTTTTTTTTCCTAAAATGAAGTTGCGCAAACACAAAACACGCTCAAACATAACGGACGCCAACTGCAACGCCCATTACGATGTGCAAATACCAAAATTGAGATCGATTTGCAAAAGATAAGTGAAAGAGTGGAGAAACAAATATCGCACTAGTAAAATAATTACTTTCTAATTATTTCATTTTTTTATATTTAATTTTTAGTGATATATATTTCTTTACAATATGCATTTAATATCATTATTATTATATTACCTATGTTTACATGCAAGAATAATAGCAAACACAAAAATAATTACTCATTATGTTTCAATTTTTCATTCCAAAGAATGTCTATAATGGGTCTAAATCTAATATGGGATATATAATTTTATATGCGGCCCGCGGATTTATGATGCGTTTCCAGAGTGGCACACAAGATCATTTGGGTTGGCCATCCCTCGCTTAGATCGAAATTGTGATCGAACGAATCCAATTTGACATTCCTGTTTTCGATCGATAAAAATAATTTGTACTTAAAAAGTGAACGTTTTATTTTTAGTTTCCTGTATTCTGAATAAAAATAAAGATTGATGAGTGGGGTTCTTTTTTTGAAATACCGTGCTTGTTTCTCTATAGGAAAAACAAGAATAAAGTAGATTTATTTTCTCTTAGAACATGAATCTAATGAAAAACAACTGCTTAAAGATTTTTTTCAATTTATGTAATTTAATAAACTAAACTTTCCACAACAAACTGAAGTAAAGAAACGAAATTATAGTTTTTTTGTTAGAATAAAAAAAAGATAAACAACCTAACATGTAAACTATTTTAGAATTCGCAAAAAAATCAAAAGGAAAAAAAAATGTGATTGACGTTTTGGTTAATGAAGCGCGTTTATTTTTTTTAAAAAGGAAATAATTTAAAGCAGAAGTAAGGAATAAATTACATTCCTTGAAAGACCATAAATCATTCTCCCTTTCCCAAAGTGAAATTAAGTAATTACTATGTGATAATTAAGTGCAGAGTTGAAGTGAAAGATATCAGAAAAATGTTCATGAAAAAAAAAATGTTTTAATTCACGGGTTTCATGTGTAATCATTCAAATATCTCATTTATCACTATATTCGTGAAAAGGTTATCTTGAATCTAAAGTGCAGCAAAAAGTGCTACGATTCCGTTTAAATGTTAACACTTTTTTTTACTAATAGTAGAATAGGCTTAGCAAAATTTCTATGTAGATGTGATTAATAATCTAGAGGCATAATTATGTCATTTAGGTATATAGTTTTGTTACATTTTGGAAGAAGTATTAATGCGAGTTCCATGCCATAGATATCTAACCATTCACACATTTTAAATGTATTGTAAATCAAGTCTTATAAAATGTATGTCTTTTTTTATACATTTGGGACGTCTTTCATAATGTATCTCCAACAATCCCATTTACTTGTTTCTACTAATGTTTGATCTCTTATTGCTTTTAAATTCTTTAGAAAGTAAAAAAAGGAATACGAACACCTTCTGAACGAAATCTAAATAAATAATAAATAGACAGATGATATTATTCTACATTGTATTTTGCTTGTTTCGCCGTTTTTCTTAACGTAACAGTTTTAACTGTAGATAATGTCATATATTCGATTAATTTTTAAATAGTTGAATATTGGTCTCTTCTTAGTTTCTTTGAAATATTTCCATTTTTTTTCTACATTCTAATCGTGTATATTCTATATTTAGCATTCATATGTCGATATTAATATTAACTACGTTATTAAAAATTGCTTTGTGCTATCGTGAAATAGGGGCCGTTGGGATTTGGCAAATTTTTTGAGAAGTCAAATGAGAGATAAGTTATCAAATGTGATAACCCGGATTTCTTGTACTGTTTGCACTGCAAGAGTGACTAGGAGTCTTCTACAAAAATTTGACTCGGAAATTATACTTCTTTCTTCTATTCCTTCGACTTAGCTCTAACAGATAACAGTTTTTTTAAAGCTTATAGAATCATTTTACAATGCACTGATTTTAAGAGAAGGTGAAATGAAACTAGACTTCTTTTTACAATGCAAAACCAAATGAATTTTATATAAAGAAAAGCCATATATCTGATGTGAAGATGTAACTAAAATATATAACTAACTCCCTGGCACTACAGTTCATGTTGGACCATGGCCATCCGCTTACTGGATGAGAAGTTTTGGTTTGTTTCTCAACGGTCATTTTGTGCACACTTTGGGCTAAATAAACCGGGACGTGGATTCCGAACCACTAACAAACATCCCTGCCACCGTCAGGATTCGAACCTCAAGCAAGGGAGACCAACGGCCAGAGCGATGGCCAATTGGCCATCAGCCGCATCTGAGACGGGAGATATTTTTATTTTTACTGGGTACGGTTGTCAGCACTACGTCCAACGGTCATATTAGATCGTGACCTACTGTTTAAGGTACAGTCCGAGCCGTTACAACATCCATGGCACAGCCGGAACTCGAGTCCGATATCGTGGTACAAGTCACTCGGCCATCAGGCCCCAACTAAAATAAATAACAGTGAAAATTTTTAATTAAATGCATAAACATTCAGTTTTATTTCAATTAAAAAAAACACCTGACACCTTGTTACAACCTGACATACCAATTGATCATTGATTTTTTTTCTTTTATAGTATCAAACGAATTGCCGAATAAGAAATTATTGATCATTTGTGAAAATTTTCCATTTGTAAAACTTTTTTACATCTCATTTGATGTAAAACCATACAGATAATGGAAAATTCTCACTAACAGCATACACGACAGGGCCTTTTCGTGCGAAAGCGCATCAAATAATCGAATTCTGAACTGCTTCTTCATAATCTTCGCTCACCACCTAAGTAGTACTGACAACATCAAAGGAAAAACAATTAACCGTATTAGCGCTCTGAAATTAAGTTGCGCGCATTAGCCATGCTCCTAATTATTGTTTTCACTTTTCAAAGGGAACCGAGTTCCCTTAAAAGCGTGTTCGGGAGCATGATTACTTGTTCCCTTAAAAGCACGTTTGCTTTGAAGGGTGCATAGTATAAGATGCTAATTCCGTTAGAGCTCTGAAGGCGAATAGTTGCGAAATATGATTTGTTAAAATTATAGTGCATGTTAGCTGAAGAAAATTAATTAAGCTTTATGAGAATAAATAGGGTTGTATTTGAAACTAACCCAAGGATGAACAGACTTGTGCAAACTGAGGACCACACTTACTCACTGTAATTTGTTTACTGATAGCAAAAAGCACTCCGCGAAAATATATATATATATATATAATGTATATGCAGTAACCAATCACAAAATTAATTAGCCAAATCGAAGTGTTGATTTCGTTATATTAATGCCTGTTAATATATATAAATATTTTTCCGATAATTAAATAAATCCGATTATTATCCGATAATTAAAAGCTCACATAACATAAAAATCCAAATTAGTAATCCAATAAATATATCAAGACGAAGTTTATATATAACTTTTTTAAAACAAGAAAAAAGGGGAACTACATTAAGAAAAGAATTCATTCTTCTTTAAAAAGAATGTTAAAATAGTAACAGACTGACTCAGAAAAACAAATTATTTAGATAGAATTTTGAAAAAAAAAAAAAAAGTTCGAGAAAAAAATTCAAGCTGTAGAAATAAACACTTATACATGATAATAACATAATTTTGCTATACATAACAATTTCGCTGTACATGATACTAACATAATTTTGCTATATAGACAGGACCTCAAAAAATCAAAACACACATAAAAAAAAGTGAAATAATTCATAATTGAAATTTTATTATTTGTTTATAAAACTAATATTTTAGCATTTTAATTACTTATTTGAAAAAAGAAATGAAAAAAGTCAAAACATACATAAAAGAAGTGAAATGATTCCTAATTGAGAAAAAGTCAAAACACACCTTAAAAGGTCAAAATACACATAAAAGAAGTGAAATGATTCATAATTGAAATTCTATTGTTTTACATAAGTAATATCTTAGCATTTTAATAACTTATTTGAAAATTCTATAGTCTATAACTTCTCATAGCCCATCCAAATTATGTTTGCCAGGTAATCCTAATCTCAACACTTGGTACCATTAAATATCATACAAAAAAAAAAAATAATTCAATAAATACATAAGCTAAAAATTACATTCCCTTACTTTACGTAATCAAATCATCCAAAATAGCAAACCACATGCACTTCGTTATAACCATGACCATGGTACTTAACCTTATTGGCAAGATAAAAACCTGCGAGGCCAAATTCTAACGACACTCTATTCGCACCATATTTTTACGGCAGGAGAGAGGGCAAAGGTAATTAATTGGCCCGGACTGTGTCTAGCCTGTCTGACGCCCACGGTTCTTCATAATCAATACATATCCAGGTTCATAAACGCGCCAAAGTCGGAGCACCTGACATTTGGTGGACGTTTTTTATCGCCATGCTGTAGTATGGCGAAGGGGAGTTTGGTGAAAGGTCATCTGACTCGTAAAACACTGCAGTGAGATTTTGGACTGCGAATATGTTTTGAAGAATCAGCAATAACTCGAACAGATGTTTATTTTCATCAAACTCGTAGGGTGGAGCAATGAACCTTTTTTACAAGTGTTCAGGAAATAGCTAGAAATTAGTAGTGATGGGAAAGATTTATGGAGTATACAGTAGAAAATGTTATGAATATTTATTACACTTTTATTTAAAGTATTGGCAAATATGTTTATAAATATATCCCGGAAATTTCTAGAGTAAATTAGCTGTCCAAATTCTACGATGGATTATGAATTGACTGGATATTCTAAATAGAGTAATAAATCATCACTTACTATAAATATGAAATAAAAAGATCAGATTCTGCTTTTGTTAATTAAAAAATTCCAAGTATTATATTAATTGCTTTTTATTTGATAATATTTACTTAAGAGTTATTGAATTTTACAAATCTTTTCCTTACATTTTATCCTTTGAATTTTCCTGCCCATTGTTGTTGTTATATTAACAGCGAAACACTATAGTACAGTATACTTTTTTCTGTGTGTTGAACTAATTCATTTTTGCATAACGACTTAAATACAAATAACTTAATAATTAAAAAAGTATTGAATTGACTTTCGTGAAAAAAATCATGCATAAAATATGTTAGTTTTTCAGTAATTAATTTTTTTCAAATGTTTCCGCATATAATAATTATTTATTTACTTATTATTATTATTTTTTTTTTTTTGACAAATTCCCTGCTGAAGCAAATAATATTCAATACTGTGTCTGTTTCCATTAATCTTATTTATAATTTTTATAGGTTTCATATTTACTTTTATATATAAGTCCTTCTATCCTCATAATTGTAATAAAATTTTATGATAAAATTATTCATTATTCAAAATAAATAATATAAATTTGCAATATAACTTCATAACGAAATTAAGCTTCATTAGGATATAATAAAGTAAATCATTAACAATTATATCCATTATTACGCAATTCATTAAGCTTCATTATATTATAACAAAGTAAACCATCCACAACTATATCCATTATTACGCAATAAGCTTCATTAGGATAGAATAAAGTAAACCAGTAACGATTAAATAATTTATTATGCAATTCATAAAGCTTCATTAGGATATAATAAAGTAAACCATTAACGATTAAATAATTTATTATGCAATCCATAAAGCTTCATTAGGATATAATAAAGTAAACCAGTAACGATTAAATAATTTATTATGCAATTCATAAAGCTTCATTAGGATATAATAAAGTAAACCATTAACGATTAACTCCATTACTACGCAATTCATTAAGCTTCAGTAGGATATGATAAAGCAAACCATTAACAATTGAATCCATTACTACGCAATTAGTTAAGCTTCATTAGGATATAATAAAGTAAACAACGATTATATCCATTATTACACAATAAGCTTCATTAGCATGTAATAAAATAAACCATTAATGATTATATTCATTATTACGCATTAAGCATCATTAGAATATGTATATATTAAACCATTAAAGATCATATCCATTATTATGGATGGTCCATTATATGGATTATTATGGAGCTTCATTAGAATATAATAAAGTAGTAACCCATTAACGATTATATCCATTATTATGCATATCCATTAGCTAACCATAAGCTTTAAAACCATTAAACCACACCATTCAACTACAACATATTTCTGCACATTCTTCTATCCTCATATATGTAATAAACATCATATTTTATGATAAAATTCATTATTCAAAGAATTCATCCATTAAAGAATTAAATTCAATATTATTATTAAATAAAGCTTATAAATTTGCAGTGCAATTTTATAGCGAAATTAAGCTTCATTAGGATATAATAAAGTAAGCCATTAGCTAACTTAAAAAAACTGATAAACTTCAAAACTATTCAACCACACTTTTTCGAAATATTTCTACATATTCTCCTATCTGCAGATATTGAAACAGGTTCAACAAACATCTATTCACTACATATTCAACGTCTGTACCAAATAAGCCTAACAACACATATTCACATTGCTTCAAAAGACCTGCATAGCAGAGAAATCTAAAAATTACTTCCATTCAAAAGGGTTCCCGCGTGCGAAATTCAGGACACTACAGCTGCAGCATTCTTTTCATCAGTGCACAAGAGATCCCGAAAGCCATGCTACAGAGAGCTGCAGCAGCAGCATTTATCTGGAGATTATTTATGTGCAGAAGTTGAACCACTTTCTCACCATAACTCACTCTCCGTCCGCTGAGGACTCTGCAGGAACACCATCGGAGGAAGATAGATTTATCATTTTTATGATGGTGCAATAAGCGATATAAAAATGAATTTGGCTGCCAGCGATGTAGTTATGGCTGACTATCTGGGGGAAAAAAGTGGAACGAATATTATTTTTTCTTCTTCTTCTTCTTCTTGGGTTGGGTTATGAAATATTAGAGCAATTTCTTTTCCTTTTTAAGTATAAATTTCGCAGTGGTGCGCTTTTCTGCGAGAATAAATAAGGCTCGCATTTTTCTAGTTACCCTGGCTGGGTTTGCAACTTGCTCACGGCGGGAGTTATGGACTGGAAGACCATTTTTCAACTCTTTGCGTTGGACTTCGATGTGACTGTCCACAAAGAGTGTTTTGTTACCATTTTTATTATAAGAGGGTAGTTCCATGAAAACATGCTTGTCATTTGTGGCTTTTTATCTTTTTATCTACAGCTATATATATATAAAGAAATTCTAAAAATCCAGATAATAGCTGACGTTTGAGTAAAACTTTACGATATCCAGTAAAGCTAGTGGTACGCATATATTTAACATTCTGCATCTTAAAACCATTCTAAAGCATAATACTATATGTAGAATTTTTTAAGATGCAGCATGTAATGTGACGTGATTTGATTTGATTTGGTTTGCCGCACTACAGTCATTTTTTACACACTTTAGGCTAATTAGACCGGAACCTACAGTTTAACGTGGATACCGAAACCATTAACAAACATTCATGCCACCGTCAGGATTCGAATCTGAAGCTTGTGGTACTAAGGGGCAGAGCGCTAGCCAATTGGCTATCAGGCCGCTTACTCATGGAAGGAAAGGGAAGACTTCTGTTGTGATGGGGCAGGCGTAGGTGGAAGTCTCACTTGGCTCCTTGTCCTTGAAGAAGGATGACAGTGTTTTCTGGAAGAACTTTTATTGGGGAACTACCCCGCATTTGTGTATCGTATGGGAGAAAAACCCGAAAAACTCCCACCAGGTAGTCCGACTCACGAGGCTAGGGGCTGAATATCACAAACTTCATCGAGTCTACTCGTTTTTGAAACAGTGTCAACGTAGCAGTCAGTGGATTGAAACTCAGCCCTTATTCTCACCAGCGGCGCACGTTGCCACTGAGCCACAAGTAACGCATAATATTTATAAATATGCAATGCAATTTTATAGTGAAATTAAGCTTCATTAGAACAAGTAGGATACAATAAAGTACACTATTGGCGATCATAGTCATTATTATGCATACCCATTTGCTAACCATCAACTTTAAAACCATTCAACCACTCTTTTTCGAAGCATTTCTACATATATTTCTATCTGCAGGTTTTGAAACAGGTTCAATAAGTAACTATTCACTACATATTCAACGTATTCACCAAATAAACTTAACAGCACATATTCACATTGCTTCAAAAGACCTGCATCGCAGCGAAACCTCCAAAATTACTTCCATTCAAAAGGGTTCCCGCGTGCGAAATTCAGGACACAACAGCTGCAGCATTCTTTTCACCAGTGCACAAGAGATCCCGAAAGCCATGCTACAGAGAGCTGCTGCAGCGCATTTATCTGGAGAGGATTTATGTGCAGAAGTTGAACCACTTTCTCACTATAACTCACTCTTCCGTCCGCTGAGGACTCTGCAGGAACAACATCGGAGGAAGACAGATTTGTCATTTTTATGATGGTGCAATAAGCGATATAAAAATGAATTTGGCTGCCAGCGATCTAGTTATGGCTGACTATCTGGGGGAAAAAAGTGGAACGAATATTATTTTTTTCTTCTTTTTCGTTTTCTAGGGTTGGGCTATGAAATATTAAAGCAATTTCTTTTCCCTTTTAAGTATAAATTTCGCAATGGTGTGCTTTCCTACGAGAATAAATAACGCTCGCATTTTTCTAGTTACCCTGGCTGGGTTTGCAACTTGCTCACGGTGGGAGTTATGGACTGGAAGACCATTTTTCATCTCTTTGTGTTGGATTTCGATGCGACTGTCCACAAAAAGTGTTTTGTTACCATTATTATGTTAAGAGGGTAGTTCCATGAAAATATGTATGTCATTTGTAGCCATTTCTCTCTTTATGCCCAGCTAATGTATATATATATATATATATATATATATATATATAAAAATCCAGATAATAGCTGTCGTTTGAGTAAAAATTTACGGTATCCAGTAAAGCTAGTGGTACGCATATATTTAACATTCTGCATCTTGAAACCATTCTAAAGCATAATACTAGCTTTAGAATTTTTTTAAGATGCAGCTCGTAATGTGATGTGGTTTGGTTGGTCGCTCTACAGTCATTCTTTAAACACTTTTGGCTAATTAGACCGAGACCTACTGTTTAACGTGGATTCCTACCCACTAACAAACATTCATGCCACCGTCAGGATTCGAATCTGAAGCTTGTGGTACTAAGGGGCAGAGCGCTAGCCAATTGGTTATCAGGCCGCTTACTCATGGAAGGAAAGGGAAGGCTTCTGTTGTGATAGGGCAGGCGAAGGTGGAAGTCTCACTTGGCTCCTTGTCCTTGAAGAAGGATGGCAGTGCCTTAAGGAAGAACTTTTATTGGGGAACTACCCCGCATTTGTTTATCGCATGGGAGAAAAACCCGAAAAACTCCCACCAGGTAGTCCGACTCACGAGGCTAGGGGCTGAATATCACAAACTTCATCGAGTCTACTCGTTTTTGAAACAGTGTCAACGTAGCAGTCAGTGGATTGAAACTCAGCCCTAATTCTCCCCAGCGGCCCACGTTGCCACTGAGCCACAAGTAACGCATAATATTTATAAATATGCAATGCAATTTTATAGTGGAATTAAGCTTCATTAGAACAAGTAGGATACAATAAAGTACACTATTGGCGATCATAGTCATTATTATGCATACCCATTTGCTAACCATCAACTTTAAAATCATTCAACCACTCTTTTTCGAAGCATTTCTACATACATTTCTATCTGCAGGTTTTGAAACAGGTTCAATAAGTAACTATTCACTACATATTCAACGTATTCACCAAATCAACTTAACAGCACATATTCACATTGCTTCAAAAGATCTGCGTCGAAGCGAAACCTCCAAAATTACTTCCATTCAAAAGGGTTCCCGCGTGCGAAATTCAGGACACTACAGCTGCAGCATTCTTTTCATCAGTGCACAAGAGATCCCGAAAGACATGCTACAGAGAGCTGCAGCAGCAGCATTTATCAGGAGATTATTTATGTGCAGAAGTTGAACCACTTTCTCACCATAACTCACTCTCCGTCCGCTGAGGACTCTGCAGGAACAACATCGGAGGAAGATAGATTTGTCATTTTTATGATGGTGCAATAAGCGATATAAAAATGAATTTGGCTGCCAGCGATCTAGTTATGGCTGACTACCTGGGGAAAAAAAGTGGAACGAATATTATTTTTTTTCCTTCTTCTTGGGTTGGGTTATGAAATATTAGAGCAATTTCTTTTGCCTTTTAAGTATAAATTTCGCAATGGTGCGCTTTCCTACGAGAATAAATAAGGCTCGCATTTTTCTAGTTACCCTGGCTGGGTTTGCAACTTGCTCGCTGCGGGAGTTATGGACTGGAAGACAGTTTTTCATTTCTTTTGTGTTGGATCTCGTTGCGACTGTCCACAAAGAGTGTTTTGTTACCATTATTATGGTAAGAGGGTAATTCCATGAAAATATGTTTGTCATTTGTGGCCTATCCTCTCTTTATTCTTTATGTACAGCTATATTTTATATCTGACGTTTGAGTAAAAATTTACAATATATAGTAAAGTTAATGGTACGAATATATTAGGTTGGAGAAAAAAATTCATTATTTTTACGCTAACTTTCAAAACTTTATTTAACATGTTTTGGATTACCAATTTTGATCAAATATGCACTATTTTGTTCTATAATTCGTTGCCATTTTAAAGGTATCTTCATAATGCCTCTCTCATAGAAGTGTTGGTTTTATTGGCGAAAACCTCTTGTAATCGATTTTCACAGTCTTCCCTTGATGCCAATTTCTTATCACTAAGGAAGTTTTACAATGCAAGAAAAACATGCTAATCGCTTGGTGTCATGTCCGGACTATATGATGGATGAATCAAAATTTACCAACCAAGCTCCCGGAGTTTCTGGCGAGTCACAATAGACGTGTGTGACTTGGTGTTGTCCTGATGAAACACAACACCTCCCCTTTGGCCAATTTTGGCCGTTTCTGGTTAATCAAACGGTCCAGTTGTTGATAGTAGAGATCCGAATTTAGTACTTGGCTATATATGGAAGCAGCTCATAATAAATTATTCCTTTCCAATCCCACCAAATGCACTGCAGAATCTTTCTGGCTGTTAGTCCTGGTTTGGCTACCGTTTGAGTTGCTTCACCGCGCTTTGATCAAGATCGTTTTCGCACAGTGTTGTCGTATGTGACCCATTTTTCATCTCCAGTCACCATTCATTTAAGAAATGGGTCGATTTCATTCCGTTTGGCCAAGGATTTTCAGATGAAAATTCGATCCTTCATGTTTTTTTTGTGTTATTTGGTGTGGCGCCCAAATATCAAACTTCTTTTTGAATCGAGCTTTGTGCAAATGGTTTAAAAAATTTTTATGATTGATCTTTAGCTCCTGGGCTTTGCTATGATTGCTAACATGCCGGTCAACTTCGATTATTTCTGCGATTTTATCGACAGTTTCGACGACGGGCCTGTCTGTGCAAAAAAAATCAAAAATACCTGAACGGAATCGTCGAAACCAAAATTGCCCTGATACTGTAACAGCCAATAACGTGCCACAAACACCATTCACAATTTCAGCCGCGTGGCTTGCATTTTCGCCTTTATCAAAGAAAAATTGAAAAATCTACCGAATTTTCTCTTTGTTGACTTCCATTTTTAACATCCTTAACTTGCAACTGAATGGACCAAACAAAAAACAGCAAAATAATTTTTTTAGTGCGAAATGTCACCTTTTCAACGACTATTCATATAAAGTCTTTTGATGGATACTTCACGAGATATCGATCACTACAGCCAACAACCGAAAAAATAATTTATTTCTTTTCCTTTATTTCTTGATATTTATATGCATACTAGTTTTAGAATGGTTTTAAGATGCAGAGTGTAATCTGATGTGGTTTGGTTTGGTTGGTCGCTCTACGATCATTTTGTGCGGTCACTTTAGGTTAATTCGACTTACCTAACGTGGATTCCGAACCACTAACAAACATCCATGCCACCGCCAGGATATGAACCTGAAGCCTGTGGTACCAAAGGACAGAGTGCTAGCCAATTGTCCATCAGGCCGTATAATGTGATGTGTAGTCTAATAGTAATATGTACAAGTATTGTGCAAAAAGTCTCAAATTCAAATCCATTTGCGGTCACTGCTTTCAGGGGGGCCAAATGGCAAGCGCTCTGGCTCTCGGTACCACAGATTTCGGGTTCGAGTCCCGGCGGTACCATGGATGTTTGTAGTGATTCACACTTCTCACTCAATCGGCCTTCTCACCCACATCATTCCCAAAATATAAAGGGGAAACTCAGTTCTAGTCACAGTGGTGTGGTGTAGTAGTAGTTGTCCCTGTTTTCAGTAAAGAGGGGAATTAGTGGTTATTACGATAATGTGTATAATGAAACTTTGGTCTGATTGTTGGTGTGAGTTTTCCGGATTTTCAACCATATGGTATGCAAGTGTGAGACAATCATCCTTAAAAGTTTTGCTGGGCTGAAATGTCTTACAATCACCCGCTAGTGAATTTTTCCTGGCCTACATAAAGTAGAACAAGAAGCCCATCGATTCTAAAAAGGCTTTTTTTAATGTAGTGTTTAACATGTTTTGCGTAGTATACATGACAAACAGTGTCATGTATGGGATATCCACACGATTGTTAAGAGCTAATTACTCTAGAAACGGAAATCTACAATTTATTGAAACAAAAATACTTCAGGACTCGATAAGCCTGCAAGTTAAAGATGCCGACTTGTTTGAGATTGATGTTCGGATGGAGTTTTCGAACCTAGAGTACCTGGGTGGCAACATATCTCCCTTGTCCATACCAAATGTAGATACGATAGATTTGTTTGCTGTAATGCCCTTTAATTAGGAAATTCTCCTCATTCCAAATTAAAATTGCACAATGTGGGTGCAGTGTGGTAAGCGCCCGTGGTGCATACTGGGCGAAGCTTAATTTGCTACAACAGGCAGCTTAAGCTGATGTTTTTGTGGCGAATGATTTCAGATCAAAGTGTCTGGAATTCTAAAGCAATGCCAATAATTTTTATCTGTCTTCTTATTTATTTTTAAAATCAGTTGTAACTTGTTAGTTAAATGTGCTGTTAGTTTTACAAATTTCATTATTATTCATTGAATTATTTAAAATAACCTTCAGTAAATGAAATTTTTAAAAATTATTTTAAAGGAAACAGAATGTTTATCAACGTAAAATTATTAATATTTTAAACTGTTCATTTTTCCCAGCAAGTAAAAACCAAGCATTTATGTGGTATAAATATGCTAGTTGGTGCTGACAACCCTACCTCATAAAAAGAAAACATTTCCAGTAGGCAGACGGCCATTGGGTTAGTAAACAGGGACCTACTGTTTAACATGAATTCCAAACTTCCTATAAATATTCATGGCACCACTGGGACTCGAACTAAAAACCTGTGGTATTGAGCGCCAGACGCTCGACCATCAGACCCTTAGAACTTGTTAATATGAGAAAATAAAAATCCTTTAACTTTATTTCAAAAATAGAACAATATCCTTAATTTTTTTGTTCTAGTTTTTAAATTTACACCATTAATAATAATAATAATAATAATATCATTATTATTTTAATTACAACTTAATACTTTATAGAATGATTGCTATTTAATTTCACCGCAATAAATTTGTGGTTTTAAATTAATATTTCTACAAATTATTTATCGTTTTTAACTATTTAATACAAAATTTCTCTTTCTAAAGGAATAGATATTTTTATTAATTGAGGTACAAATTTATCATGTGATAGCTTCTATAATATATCAAAAAATATTTTTGAAGAATTACTAAACCAGACTCTGAGAATAAAAATTATTTTTAAGAAAAACTATTTCTTTGCTTTAAAGAAAAAGGAGTATTTGTTTGTTTGTCATATAAAAAAATAAGAGAAATTTTAGTAAATAAATAGTAAAGATAGAAATTTTAGAAAAGTGGAAAATGGGTCGACATTCAATTTCGCCGTACATACTATATACAGAAAATACTCAAATTTTTGTCAGAAATATTTTGGAATTCTACGAAATAATAAAGTTTAAATCTATCTGATGGAATTTCATTCGATAAATCTATCGATATATCCTGAAGACTAAATAACTGAGAGGAAATATATTTACTTTTGCGTTACGAAGTGTGTTAAAGAAGTAGAGTTTCTTTTCTAGGATTTCGGAATCGTCACTCAGCAAGTAAATTTCCAATTCCATTTCTGGAGGGAGTGATTATATTTTCGATTTCCATCCTAAGGCTATCTATCGCAAGTGAAACTCAGAAATGTTATTTTCACAAATCGGATTGCTTTGCTGTTAAAAGTGATGATATTTTCTGGAAACTTTAAACGAAAGTTGAAATCGTTACTGCCTATATTATAACTGATTGGTCGATCTTTCATGTTCTTTCTTTCTAATGTTCAAAAATTAATTCTTATTGTAAAAAATTCGTTATTCTAGCGTGCGATTTGCCTTAGAGCCTTGTTTTGAGTTACTTGGCACCTTAATTTGTACTTTATTCAGCACCTGTTTTTGCTTAAAAATATTGGGAGGAAAATGAATATATTTCCTTTTATTATATTAGATACATTTCTTGTATAATTTTCGATATCCCAGCTTGCAATTTGCCTTAGAGCCTTGTTTTAGATTACTTGGTACCTTAATTTGCACCTTATTCAGAACCTGTTTTTGCTTAATACTTGTCATAATGGTTTAAAAATTTATATGCGGAATTATGTTTACTTTAATTTATATTTATTTTGTTACTTTAAAATACAAAATAAAATCATGTTTTGGTTCTTCCAAATACCGGACATTTTGCTAAGGAATCATTCTCTAACGGAAAGGTAGCAGGCTCATCGTTACCAAAGGTTTGGTTTATCACTCTACGGTCCTTTTTTGCACATTTTAGGCGAATTAGATTGGGACCTACAGTTTAATGTGGAATTCGAACCATTTAACAAACATCCATATCACAACCAGGATTCCACCCTGAAGCCTGTAGTACCAAAGACCAGAGTGCTGGCCAATTGGCCATCAAGCCGCCAAATCTAAGAGGAGAATTTTCGAAACTACTGGTTTATCGTGACATTCTAGGTAAGTACGAAAGCTTTTAATTCTATGTCTTTGGTAAAATTTTGAATCGCCTTATTCCGTTCCAAACCTAATGAGTTATTCACTGGGTAATTCCAAGCCCTGTATTATTTTGTTAATATCGTATAATTATTGTTAACTATTAAATTAACAAAAAGGTGAATAAATCAGCTAGTAATTCTTTTTAAAAACAATTGCGCAAATAGAACTTTAATTCGTTTCACAAAACATGTTACCTTCCTCTGCCATAGAAATTTTAAAAAAAGATATCGGTGATAAATTTTTCTGAATAAAATCGTGCCAAAAAAATATATTTCATTTTGCTGCAAAAAAAAAAAAAAAAAAAAAAAAAAAACATTTGGAATCTACTGTTAACAGTGTTTTTCCAAACACTTCTACCTTGTAAATAAACTAAAAAATAATGAGATGTAGGTTACTTTAATATTCTAATTTCCATTTTAATTTACGCAAATTTCCTGCAGTTGTAAATCTCGACTCCAAAACACGCATATCTGCCGGACAAGGTCACATTGCGTTAATAATGAAACATTCCAGTCGCTACTTCGACGCTCAATAACAACCTCTTGTCACGAAAAGGCACAATTAACAACGAAAAGGTGTGAATAATTAAACAATCACAGCCTTTATTCCCCAAAGATTCTTCGCCAAGCTGTTGTCGTTTTATGGAGCGGCGAATTCCACTTAATTTAGGTCCATTCTTCGAAAAATGCCGGTCGTTTACTTAAAGGAACAAATTAAAAAATGTTCGAATGTCTCAAAAGAAGACTGCTGTCGTAACAGGAGATAGTTAAATTGCTTTACTGTAAATTAGCCTTTTTTTCCCTTGCCATAAAAATAAAAATCGTAAAAAAGTGAGATAAGAAGTTTAGTGTTCTACGAAGTTAATGAACGCCTGTTCGTGTATAAGGATTTTCATATTTTTAAAGCTAATTTAATTATGTAAGTAATGTTAGATGAAAATTCATGGGTTAATTTTTAAAAGGTAATCCACTTGTTTCGCTGTGGAATAAAATAAAAAAAAAACCTTTTATTTAATGAAGTTTTTACCTTTTTGTTAATTGATGGTCGACTGATGCTTTTAAATAAAAATATTTTTCGATCTTTTCACAATTGGTCTAAAATTAAATTTAGTTTTTAAAGTTATATAAAACATTTTCTTAAAGAAATCCTAGAATTCTGATAGGTTATTTACAACCTCATAAGTAAGCTGTAACGTCTCACCCTATACTAGAACTATAACGGTTTCAAAAAGAGGGCTGGGAATATTTTCAGGTTCATGGGAATACTTTAAATTTTATTTACAAGCATTATTTATGTATACAGAACTCTATATACAATGAAATGAACATACAATGAATGAGTTATCCACTGGGTCACTCTAAGCTCTATATATGTTTTGTTAATGTTGTATAATTATTGTTAACTGTTAAATTAACAAAAAGGTAAATAAATCAACCAGTAATTCTATTAAAAAAATTGCACAAATGGAGCTTTAACTCGTTTCACAAAACATGTTACATTCCTTTGCCATAGAAGTTTAAAAAAAAGATTTGATAAATTTTCTGAACAAATCGTGCCAAAAAAAATTTTTTGCATTTTGTTGCAGAAAAAAGCATTTGGAATCTACTGTTAACAGTGTTTTTGCAAACACTTTTACCTTGTAAATAAATTAAAAAAATAACTAGATGTAGTCTACTTTAATATTCTACCTTCCATTTTAATTTACGTAAATGTCCTGCAGTTGTAAATCTCGACTCCAAAACGCGCATATCTGCCGGACAAGGTCACATTGCGTTAATAATGAAACGTTCCAGTCGCTACCTCGACGCTCGATAACAACCTCTTGTCACGAAAAGTCACAATTAACAACGAAAAGGTATGAATAATTAAACAATTACTGCTTTTATTCCCCAAAGAAACCAAAGATTCTTCGCCAAGCTGTTGTCGTTTTATGAAGCGGCGGATTCCACCTAATTTTGGTTCCATTCTTCCAAAAATGGCGGTTGTATCGTTTACTTATAGGAACAAAATAAAAAAAGTTCGAATATCTTCAAAAGAAGATTGCTCTCCTAACAGGAGATAGTTAAATTGCTGTACTGTAAATTAGTCTTTTTTTTTTTTGCCTTAAAAATAAAAATCCTAAGTAAAGTGAGATAAAAAGTTTAGTGTTCTACCAAGTTAATGAAAGCCTGTTCGTGTATAAGGATTTTTCATATTTTTAAAGCTAATTTAGTTATGTAATGTTAGATGAAAATTTATGAGTTAATTTTTTTAAAGGTAATCCAATTATTTTGCTGTGAATGAATTTAAAAAAAAAAAAATTCTTTAATGTTTTTATCAATTTGTTAATTAATGGTTGATTGGTGCTTTTAAATAAAAAGATTTATTGATCTTTTTACAATCACTGTAAAATTAATTTAATTCTTAAAACTAAATAAAAAAGTTCTTTAAAAACTTTCTTAGAATTTTGGATGTCATTAACAGCCTCCTTGGTAACCCCAGATCCTAAAAGGGAATAATATGGGTTTATTATTATTTTTTGTTTAATGGTGGACGACAGATTCCATTCATGTATTATCATTACCCCTCTATGGGTAAAGAAAAAGATGGGCTGTCCCTGGTGTACTTAAGGGTTAATAGTCGACATTTTTACTTGTCATATGGGTTTAGCTTTGTCGCGCTACAGTCCTTTTAGAACACTTTGGGCTAATTAGACAGGAACCTACAGTTTAACATGGATTCTGAACCACTTACGAACATCCATGCCACAGCCAGGATTCGAATTTGAAGTCTGTGGTACCAAAGACCAGAGCTCTAACCATTTGGCCATCAGGCCGTCCAACCCAAGAGGACGTTTTCAAAACTACTGGTTTATCGTGACGTTCCAAGTATAAGCACAAGAACTTGATTCTATTTCTTTCGTAAAATATGGAGTAATGAGACGTAAGGAGTTATTCATTAAGTCATTCCAAACTCTGCATAATTTGTTAATATCGTATAATTGTTAACTATTACATTACAAAAAAATTAAATAAATAAACCAGTAATTCTCTTTTATAAAAAAATTTGCACAAATGGAGCTTTTTTTAATTTTCATCACCAAAAATGTTTCTTTCATCTGCTCAAGATGTTTAAAAAAAATAGATGATGAATTTTCCTGTACACACCGTGCCAAAAAGAAAAAATTGCATTTTGTTGCAGGAAAAATATTTTGCATTTTGTTGCCAAAAAAGCATGTGGAATCTACTGTTAACAGTGTTTTTGCAAACACTTTTACCCTGTAAATAAACTAAAAAAATAACTAGATGTAGGTTACTTTAATATTCTACCTTCCATTTTAATTTACGCAAATGTCCTGCAGTTGTAAATCTCGACTCTAAAACACGCATATCTGCCGGGCAAGGTCACATTGCGTTAATAATGAAACATTCCAGTCAATACGATAACAACCTCTTCTCACGAAAAGTCGCAATTAACAACGAAAAGGTGTGAATAATTAAATAATCACAGCCTTTATTCCCCAAAGATTCTTCGCCAAGCTGTTGTCGTTTTATGAAGCGGCGAATTCCACTTAATTTTGGTCCACTCTTCCAAAAATGGCGATTGCATCGTTTACTTAAAGGAACAAAATAAAAAAGTTCGAATGTCTTCAAAAGAAGATTGCTCTCGTAACAGGAGATAGTTAAATTGCTTTACTGTAAATTAGTCTTTTTTCTTCTTGCCATAAAAATAAAAATCATAAGTAAAGCAAGATAAGAAGTTTAGTGTTTTACGAAGTTAATGAAAGCCTGCTCGGTATAAGGATTTTTAAGGCTAATTTAACTATGTAATGTTAGATGAAAATTTATGGAGTTAAATTTTTAAAAGTAATCCAATTATTTTGCTGTGGAATGAATTGACAAAACTGTTTATCTTTTTGTTAATTATTAGTTGATTGATGCTTTAAGAGGTATCGATCTTGCCACAAGCACTCTAAAATTAATTTAGTTTTTAAAGCTAAATAAAAAAAGTTATTTTGGACAGGTCATTAACAGCCTCCCTGGTAACCCAGGTGCTAAAACGCAAAATATGGGTTGTTTATTATTATTTTTGTATAATCGTGGACGACAGATTCCATTTATGTACTATGATTATCCATCTACTGGTAAAGAAAAATGCGAGGCGTCCCTGAAGTATTTAATTAATTGACCGAAATGTTTGCTTGTCATATGGGTTTAGGCTTGTCGCTCTACAGGCAATTTTGCACACTTTGGGCTAATCAGACAGTTTAACGTTGATTCCTAACCACTAACGAATATCCATGCCATTGCCAGAATTCATATCTGCAGCCTGTGATACCAAAGGCAAGAGAGCTAGCCGACTGACCATCAGGCAGCTCACTCTAAGAGAGGGATTTTCGAAACTACTGGTTTATGGTAACCTTCCAGGTATAAGCCCGAGAACTTTTGATTCTATTTCTCTGGTAAAATTTCGAATCGACTTATCAGTTCCAAAACCTAATGAGTTATTCATGAGGTATATTTTTTTAATATCATATAATTATTGTTAACTATTAAATTAACAAAAGGTCAATAATTCAGCCAGTAATTCAAAGGTAAATAATTTAGCCAGTAATTCAAAGGTAAATAATTCAGCCAGTAAAAAATTGCGCAAGTGGAGGTTTAAATTCGCTTCACAAAACATGTTACCTTCCTCTACCATAGAAGTTTAAAAAAAGATAGAGATGATGAATTTTCTTGAACAAATCGCGCCAAAAATACTTTTCATTCTGTTGTAAAAAAACCTTTGGAATCTACTGTTAACAGTGTTTTGGAAACACTTTTATCCTGTAAATAAACTAAAAAAAAAACTAGATGTAGGTTACTTTAATATTCTACCTTCCATTTTAATTTACGCAAATGTCCTGCAGTTGTAAATCTCGACTCCAAAACACGCATATCTACCGGACAAGGTCACATTGCGTTAATAATGAAACATTCCAGTCGCTACGATAACAACCTCTACTCACGAAAAGTCGCAATTAACAACGAAAAGGTGTGAATAATTAAACAATCACAGCCTTTATTCCCCAAAGATTCTTCGCCAAGCTGTTGTCGTTTTATGAAGCGGCGAATTCCACTTAATTTTGGTCCACTCTTCCAAAAATGGCGGTCGAATGTCTTCAAAAGAAGATTGCTCTCGTAACAGGAGATAGTTAAAGTGCTTTACTGTAAATTAGTCTTTTTTTTCCATGCCATAAAAATAAAAATCGTTAAATAAAGTGAGATAAGTAGTTTCGTGTTCTTACGAAGTTAATGGAAGTTTGTTCGTGTATAAGGATTTTCATATTTTTAAAGCTAATTTAACTATGTAGTGTTAGATGAAAATTTATGAGTTAATTTTTTTAAAGGTAATCCAATTATTTTGCTGTGGAATGAATTGCAAATAAAAAAAAAACTTTTATTTAATGAAGTTTTATCTTTTGTTGTTAATTATTAGTTGATTTTTGCTTTTAAATAAAAATTTATCGATCTTTTCACAATCGCTCTAAAATTAATTTAGTTTTTAAACCTAAATAAAGTTCTTTAAGAACTTAAAATTTTGTGTAAGTCAGTAATAGCCTGCTTGGTTAACGCAGGGAGGCTATTACTGACTAGGAAATATGGGTTTATGGAAAAATATGGGTTTATTATTTTTATTGTATAATGGTGGACGACAGATTACAATTATTTATGTTTTACCAATACCCATCTACGAGTAAAAAAAAAGATGGGGTGTTCGTGTAGTAAATTAGGATTAATTTAATATATGGTTTTAGATTTGTCACTCTACGGTCATTTTGTGCACACTTTCTGCTAATTAGATAGGGACTTACAGTTTAACGTGGATTCTGCAGCACTAACGAACAGCCATGCCATAGCCAGGATTCGAATCTGAAGTGGTACAAAAAACCAGAATACTAGCCAATTGGCCGTCAGGCCGCTGCCATATGGGAGAAACTCCATAAAAATCGCACAAGACAGCCTTGAATGCCCTTACGAGAAATTTATGGGGCCACAGGTTTCGGGCTCGAGCCCCGGTGGTGACATGGATCCCGGCAGTTGTAGTGGTTCGGAATCCACTTGATCCGTAGGTCCCTGTTTCATATGACCGTAACAACTTCGCGGAGCCGAGTCAGACTTCTCTAACCCACATCATTCCTAAACTCTATAGGCGCAACTCGGCTCTAGGCACAGTGTTGTGGTGGGATGCTGTAGTAGTAGTACGAGAAACTTATACAAGTGTTGTGTGGTTATAGACTTTACACCCTAATAAAAATTACTCATACTTAGAAAAGAATACACAAATCTGACTCGCCTACACACACAAATATAATACCTTAATAACAATTACCATAAAATAAACCTACCGGTTCGAATGCCTTCGTAGACTTATACATGTTGGAGAAGGAAACACATACACACGAAATACATCAACAGCAAATTTCAAGATTTAAACATAAATAATATCTATTTATTAATATTTATTTAAGATGCATTGACTTGTCATGCAATTAGCATTATGCTTAGAACAAGTGATTTATAATAAACATTAACCAGATATTTGAATGTGTATGAAAATATTGCAAAAGTAATGAAACAAAAATATGCGTCATAACTTCTCAGAACAGTTCTGCCAAGATCATGTAGACCAAAACCTTTCCCAATAACAATACAAACTACTGCTGGCACTGTGGATCTCAATTAGAATTTACAAAAAAATATGCCACTTACCTGAGCTGGGTGTTCGTGTAGTCGTCGGGCGTAAGGGAAGTCGGACACCATGATGATTGAAGTACAGCTTCTTTGTGTATCAAAATGGCAGCAAGAGTGTTTTCTGCTATCTAACTGTCCGGATGCACGGGCCTGATGTCCGAATGACTAGCGCTCTGGCGCTCGGTACCATGATACCATTCATGGTACCACATGGTACCATTCGAGACTCAGCGCAGCCATGGATGTTTGTAGCGGTTCGGAATTCACTTTAAACCGTAGGTCCCTGTCTAAAGGCTCGTTCCCACCAAGGCGAGAGACGTGAAGATTCAAGAGGCAAGCGACAAAATTTTTTCGATCCCTTCGCAGCGAAACGTCAGAAATAGCATTACGCCTAGTGAAAAACCGCTTCGAGTTGAAAGTTGGGCAACTCCAAGCGGCGAACTGCAAACCGGTTTCAGGCGACAGCGGTGAGGCTAGTGATTGGTCACATTTTTTCGCTTGCATCTTGTCGCCTTCGTGAGCACGAGCCTTAACAGGATCGTAGTGCGTTGCGGGGGTATTGTTACTCCGCGTCCGTGGCTTGTCTTCAAGTTACACGCACCTCCAGGGTAGTGCTAAATGAGTAACGTCGGTGCAGCGCTTACTTTAAGGCATCAAAGACAACTGCCTAAGTGTTTGCCAGCTGCATTAGAACAAAAATTGTCGGCATTTCCATCAGGGGCAAACATCTCCTATGAGTATTGGTCCGCAGTCCCTGACGGCAGTGTAATTTTATGCTCATCAGTAGCTGAATATAGAAGAACAGTTAAGGCCTCATTCTTCCTTCCCCACTTGGGTTTGCAACGTCTTTCTCTCTTGCCATCAGCTCCGAAGCACTCCTCGCTAAACGTTTCTTTTCCATTTGATGATCCTTGATATCTCCAACATCTTTTTTTTATGTCTTTACAGCCCACACCCCCTTTTATTTATTATTGGCCAGAATTTCCTTTTAAAATCAACCCTGGCCTATAAGTTTTACCATTAGTGATGCCGACATTCAATCAGATCGAAAAAGCGGCTAGTCTTTTGTGATTAGCCAAAGGTCAATTTCACTCGTACCGGCGGCAATTTCTCAAAATGTGTGTATCATTCTATTCGCAACCAAAGACATTCTGTTTACGTTCGGAAGAGTTACCAACGATAAATATGCGAATACAAATAATTTCACCAATCAAAGCTATCTTAATAAATTTTCGCTGTAGACCATCTGGCGCTTTGAAGTTTCGCAAGACTCCACCAATTAAAATATCTACAAGAATATCACCTTCAAAATTCTAATATATCTCTCTTATCTTCGTCCAATATAAGCTTATGCAAGCCCAGTTTGGGGTTTTGTCGCAAGTACAAAGTTTGAAATTATTCAAAGGCTTGAGAACAAAACTCTCAGAATGTTAACAAATTCACCCTGGTACTTTCGTAATGACGATATTAGACGATCTCTCTCGATTCCAAGTTTAAGACAATTTGTTCACAAAATTTCTACTAAATTCTATAATGATATGCGAAACATCAATAACCCTGTATTAAATATCCTACAAAATTACGATTATGATATTTCTTCCAGCAAACATAGCAAAAGACCTCGCACTGTTCTAAATATTTTAAATTAATTCTTTACAACTGCCTAGATGAAAAAAGTTCGCTTTTCTCCTAATTTGACCTTTGCTCATTCGGGGTTATTACATGCAACTGATTTCATCAACATCTACATTTTTGAAATTTTTGATATTTTTCATTTTATAATTTTATTAAATAAATAATTCTATTTAAAAAAAGGGCATTTAATTATCTATTTTGCTTATTAACTCAAAGGGCATGAGACCACTGCTATGTTTAAACATTTTACAAAGAAAGAGCTAGTGGCCGCTACGCGGCCAAGGAAATCCGTAATAATCTACAATTTTTTTTTCTTCTAATGCAGATGGCAAACACTGAGACACTTGGTTTTGGATACCTTAAGGCAAGCGCTGCACAAACGTTACTCACTTTGCATTACCCAGGGGGCGCGTGTAACTTGAAGTTAAGCCACGGACGCGGAGTAACAATGCCCCCGCAAAGCTCTACGATCATATTCGACCGGGACCTACAGTTTAAAGCAGATTCCGAACCACTACAACATCCATGGCACCCCCGGGACTCGAACCCGAAACCTGTGGTACCGAGCGCTAGCCACTCGGCCATTCAGGCCCATAATCTACAATAAAACCAAGAATATCACTTCCGTTTGCGGTTACGGCAAAAGACCTGTTTCCACAGAAAAACGGACATTCATGGAACCGACCCGATTCGCATCCAATAAGGGCTATTAGCCATTATTCCCACCATTCCCACATGTATAATACCATAAAATGTACCATCACAACACATCAATTATATAATGATTACAAAACAATTTTATCTTAATATAAAAAATTATTTATAAACACATAATGACACCCATATAGACGCGTCACAAGTTGTTACTTATATTATCTAAATCTTATATCTGAAAATAGTGGCATAAATGAATGGAGCAGGCATGTTAAATCCTGAATTTTCCTACAGACTAATTGCCTACATTATTGCTGAGCCAGGAATCGGGTGAAAGACTGGATTAATTGCATATGTCTATTTGTCTATTTTGTGTTTTCGAAATATCTATTCGTCTATTTGTCTACTTGACAAATAGATATATGCGACCCTTTAATGGTCCCTGGAAATGGATAGAATTAATTTTTAAGAGTAATTGCCCAATATTTGGGTGTCGTATAGTAAAAAACCCCAGAAATACAACCAGGCACTGACGGCATTTTCCATATATTATCTATTCGTTTTTCACATCATTAATAGGTGTTACGTCGAAACCCAGGTTCCCCTGCATAGGGGAGGTCAACGCCCTATGTCCAGAAAACATCCTGTCTGTGGGGGTGTCTGGCAGGGGGTGAGGGCCAGGGAGAGAGAGAAAGAATGTAAGTAAAGAGAGTTGAACAACTGCGACCAAAGAGAATGGTCGTGTGGCAGTGCATCTTCGAGTATGATGCCTGCATAAATAAGAGAGTTGAACTTCTGTAACCAACGAGAAAGGTTGCGTGTGGCAGTCCATCTTCGAGCTTGATTGTTGCCTAAATAAAGGGAATTTATTTACTTACAGTCCACTGTGTCGAATATTATTTGAGTTTATTTTTGTGTATAACTGAGCTATCGAACAATAGGAATCGAACAATCATCCTCTAACATGCTAATGAACGCAACTCTATTACTGAACCACGAATGAAGGCTTGGTTTATCGCTCTGAAATCATTTTGTGCACATTTTAGTCTTATTAGACCTGGTCCTACTGCTTAAAATGGATTCCGAACCAACTCACAAACATCCATGCCACGGCCAGGATTCGAACCACGAATGAAGGGGCTTGGTAATCGCTGCTGTATAAAACGAATAGTTTCAGGGGAATCGTGATAAGCAGTCTGATATCAAATTGTTCATTGGTAGTTATCTATCGTAGTTTTATTTGGGATATGAAATACAGTTTACATGAAAGTTAGCATAAAAAACAATATTTTTTTATTCCCTGGTCTTTCACAATAGTAAACCCGCGATTGTTGCTGAAAAGCAAACGCGAGCTTAAATCTTAAATGTTCTATCGTCGGTATCATATAAATAAGCTGTAGTGCAACATTAGTAAAAAAAAAACAATCTTCTTTTTTTTTCTCACTAAATCTGTAACTTGTTTTGTTATTTGTGTCATCAATGGTAAGAAGATTGTTCGTGTGACAATTGTGTTCTTGATCCGTAATTAAATTTGTACTTCAGTATCTGTACGTAATGGCATTCTTTGTAAAATACATTATCCTGTTTCATTTGATGGATAGATTTGGTTTGGTTTGGTTTGTCCTCTACGGTCAACTTGTACACACGAAGGCTAAACAAACCGGGAGCTACAGTTTAAAGTGGATACCGAACCACTAACAAACATTCATGCCACCGCCCTTGTTTGATGGATTTAGTTTGGTTTGCCACTATGCGGTCATCTTGTGCACACGAGGACTAAACAAACTGGGACCTTCAGTGTAAAGTGGATTCCGATCTCCTAACAAACATTCATTCATTCTGGATTCAACAAACATTGCTCGATGGGTTTGGTTTGTCGCTTTATTATCATCTTGTGCACACAAGGGCTAAACAAACTGGAACCTACAGTTTAAAGTGAACCCCCCAACAAACATCAATGCCACCGCCCTTTTTCAATGGATGATTTCAATGGAAAATTCAGGTAATGTGAAATATACTGAATTTCTTTACTATTGTAAAATCTCATTTTAGAATAATATTATTATTCTAAAAGCAGATTTACTACGTGCATACATTTATGTATACATATAAACACTTATAAGTATTTTAGCTTTTTAAAATTAAAATCCTTATGTATATAAAAGTGAAGAGGCAGTTTTACAGTCTTCGCAGATTAATCTTCAGTCAGTGGAATAACAATAGGGTGCAAGACGGCCAAATTGCCTAGAGGCCCGAGCAGAGAGGCTACGAGTACAGAAGAGGCCCGATATTTATTATTACAAAATAAAGTAAAATTTATTAATTCCACATTTAATAAATTTAAGTTATTAGCGTGATAAAGTTTAAAAAAATGTGTATCAAGATTTTGAACGTATTCATTTGTATAAAAAATATGTCGCATCTTGTAGTAATAGTAATATATATAGTTATACACTGGTAATCCCGATGCTAGGGACTTAACGATTTCTGGTTCGTGAATAGGTACTTATAAAACAAAAAGTGGGAATTACCGCTGCTACCCATGTGCCACTGGGACATTTTTAAATTCCTTTGTTAGGGAATCCATTGAATATTTTAGGTCCCGAAATTTAAACTTTGATGTTGTCATTGACATTTTTGCTGATCAGAAACCCAGCAAACAGAAATTTTAATAAATAAATTTTTTACTAAAATAACCGGTAATTTTAATTCAATACCCTCTTTAAATTAATATTTTATTGTATCATCCAAAAATACGTATTTTCGGTATACGTATATATTTCGTATTTGATATTTTGCATTGAGGGGAGCCCATTCGAAAAAAGGGCCATAGGCATCAAATGGTATAATTACACCACTGTCTTAAATTATGTATAATTGAAAGGAACATTTTTATCTTTCATGGACTTTTGCTGTTTTAAATTTCCTATAGGATACGTTTGTATTTTTTACCTCACCAAATAATTCGCTAAACAAGAAAATTTCGTATAAAATTTTACCTTTCTAGTCCAACGAACCGTTAAGCAGTTATCCAAAAGGTTCCGATATATTCCAATACTTTTCCTTAATTTAATATAGGACAATGACGATATGATGGTCATACGGACAAATGACGATATATAGGTGCATATAATATTAAATACACATAACCCTCGACTAACAACAATAAAGTGAGTTGAAAAAGTTTTTAAACGAAGTACGGTAACAGTGTAAGTGGTTAGAGTTCTAAACAGTTTGTAACATTTTCAACATCCAACAAAAAGGTTTTTATTTTGTGGAAGTAAGATTTAATCAATTACTCAAAGCAAATTTAAAGTACATTTCATAACATTTTTAAAGAAACCATAATCGCTAATACTGGAATTATATTGACTTTTAATTATTCGTAATTGAACATCTTAATCAAGAAGTCAAAGTCAGTAAATTGAACATAATTATCCTGCAATTTGAAAATGATCTTGTAGCTAAAATAATAGGGTTCCTGTAACAAAACAAGTCCAAAGCTTTAACAATTATTGCTTCTTTTAGATGGCGTAATTAAATATGATCTTGTAGATAAAATGATAGGGTTCCTGTAAAAAAACAAAAAGCTTTAACAACTTATTGCTTCTTTTAGATGGCGTAATTAAATATGATCTTGTAGGTAAAATGATAGGGTTCCAAAGCTTTAACAATTATTGCTTCTTTTAGATGGCGTAATTAAATATGATCTTGTAGGTAAAATGATAGGGTTCCAAAGCTTTAACAATTATTGCTTCTTTTAGATGGCGTAATTAAATACGATCTTATAGGTAAAATGATAGAGGAATCCACTTTAAACTGTAGGTCCCTGTCTGTTTAGCCTAAAGTGTGCACAATATGACCGTAGAACGACGAACCAAACTAAAATTATAGGGTTCCTGTAAAAAAAAAACTAATTCCAAAGCTTTAATAACTATTGCTTCTTTTATATGGCATGATTAAAATAGGATCTTGTGGCTAAACTGATAGGGTTCCTGTAAAATACAACAACTCCAAAGATTTAGCAATTATTGCTTCTTTTAGATAAACGTCTAGTATACAAACAATATAGCTTTAAAGACTATCCAACCGGCAACTTGATACTCATGAAAGAGCCTTAGATACGACGACACAAGTAAAAATCCATTTTATCATTATTTTCTTTGTTATGCTGCTATTTATTATTGGCTTTTTCTTACATAAGCAAGTTACTAAGTTGTTTCGAGTCTTATGAAATCTTATAAAAATAGATTAAATTAACCCGAAATATTTTTGGAAGTACTTTATTAACGAAATATAATAAAATGTATACATTCAATTTAAGTAAAATCTTGTTTATCGCTTACAGAATCCAAAACTGAAAGAAGCTTAGCACAAAAAGGATTGCTTTTGAAGTAGTAACTTCTACATTATGAAGTCTACATTAAAAATTAAAAGTTAAGAAAACTCTTTAAATAATCTTCTTATAGAGTTAGAGCACTCAGAAATTCTTCAGCAGGCATATTTTTTCGAAATAAATGTATTTTCCATCCTCTTTTTCGTAGACTTTAAGATCATTTCTGATATCACCAGAAAACTTTCATCCGGAAGCAATGTTTCTTCCTGTTCTGTACCGTACTTTACTTTTTATTAAATACACGTTCAGTTAAAGTTATTTTAAAAGTTCATAAATAAACTGTTTTATTGAGTTTTTAGATTTTCGGCAAATTCTTTTACTGAAAGTGAAATCTCAAGCTCACGAAATTTAGTTCTTATTTATGCTATTGTTTTATATCTTTTTTTTTAGAATAAACACTGGTGTTTCATACAGTTTGGAAGGGTGTAAAAGTATCGATATTTATTAAATAACGTTGAAGAAAATATTTTATACGTAAAAGAAAAATAAAGTAATTCAATAAAAGCGTTTTTATTTATTTATACGTAGCACTAGTCTAACCGGAGGATTTAAATTAATTTAATTAATTTAAGGATTTAATTAATTTTTTCAGTAATTTCTTTTACTGAAAATGAAATCTCGTTTAGATCATGAAATTTTGTTCTTATTTGTGCTATAAAAAATGGGCTTTTTTTTAAAAAATAAGCTCTGGTGTTACAGTACGGAAGGATGTAAAAGTATCGTATTAAATAAAGTATTTATTAAATAAGTATTTATTAAATGAAGTTTTTTTTTTATTTACAATGGCAGATTATGAACAGTTACAGCAAAAAAATTATTAAATAAAGTTGGACAATATATTTCATACAGAGAAAAAATGAAGTAACTTAATAAAATCGTTTTCATTTATACGTAGCACTAGTCTAACCGGAGGATATACTTGCCTCTCTATTCCCTGGGGATTGTTATATTAGTACAACACAATAATCAAATGTAAAAAAAAATCGCTACCGTGTATTTGTTGTATATAAAACACGAATTAACACAAGAATTAAATGCTACACAAGAATTAAATGTTTCATTCTATTAGATGACAACATTTGGTTGAAAAGGGTATATCAACATTATTTAATATATTATACGTAATTGTAACCAAGCTTCCTCTTGCGCACTGTAAAAGCGCCCTCATGGCACTCATGAGAAATGGTCAGTAGGCATCGAGACTCTCACCCGAGAGGAAGTACAGCTCAATCGGTGCTACAGCTGCGAAATGTTTAGTACAGCGCAATCACGAGCTTCTGTTGAGAAATGTTTAATTTGTAATCTCTCATACCAACAGGAAATATACTTAGCACAACCGTGTGTAACAGTTGGCCTACAGACTCTCACCAGCAGAGGAAATATATATCGCGTTTCCAGCGCGCACTTGAGTATGCCGCCAGTGAAAAAAATGCTCATAGAGGCAAATGTTCACTCTGCCCTAAATGGTCAGTAGAGGCGCGTGTTGCCATGAGTCAGACGGGTAAAATCTTAATTTAGTTTGCAATTTGGATGCCAAAATTCACACCAAACAACAATTTGTTACATTAAATTTCAATCGAAAAAACACTAGCTGCAATCATATTTAAAAATGGCAAGTCTGGAACAACGGCAGATTAGCAGATAAAATGGCGAGAAATTCGCAATTTCGAACATGAATTTAATCAGTATGATGGCCTGATTAAATATGATCTTGTAGTTAAAATTATAGGGTTCCTGTAAACAAAAAAAAAACAACCTCCAAAGCTTTACCAATAATAGTTTCTTTTAAATAAACGTCCAATATACAATCAATATCGCTTTAAATACTACTCAACCGTAAACTTTATACCCATAAAACAGCCTCAGGATATGACGCCAGAAGGAAAAATCAATTTTATTATTGTCTTTTCTATGCTGTTATTTATTATTGGCTTTTTCATACATAAGCAAGTTACTAAGTTGTTTCAAGTCTTAATAAATCTTATAAAAATAAATTATATTAACCCGAAATATTTTTGGAAGAACTTTATTAATGAAATATACTAAAATGTATACATTCAATTTAGGGAAAATCTTGTTTATCGCATACAGAATCCAAAACTGAAAGAAGCTTAGTATAAAAAGGATTGCTTTTGAAGTAGTGACTTTCTACATTATGAAGTCTACATTAAAAATTAAAAGTAAAGAAAACTCTTTAAGTAATCTTCTTATAGAGATGGAGCACTCAGAAATTCTTCTGCAGGCATATCTTTTGAAATAAATGTATTTTCCATACTCTTTTTTGTAGACTTTAAGATCATTTCTGATATCGCCAGAGAACTTTCACCCGGAAGCAATGTTTCTTCCTGTTCTGTACCGTACTTTACTTTTTATTAAATACACGTTCAGTTAAAGTTATTTTAAAAGTTCAAAAATAAACTGTTTTATTGAGTTTTTAGATTTTCGGCAAATTCTTTTACTGAAATTGAAATCTCAAGCTCACGAAATTTAGTTCTTATTTATGCTATTGTTTTATATCTTTTTTTTAGAATAAACACTGGTGTTTCATACAGTTTGTAAGGATGTAAAAGTATCGATACTTATTAAATAACTTTGAAGAAAATATTTCATACGTAAAAGAAAAATAATGTAATTCAATAAAAGCGTTTTTATTTATACGTAGCACTAGTCAAACCGGAGGGTATAGTTCCATCTCCCTTAGGGATCTTAATATTAGTATAACACAATAACCCAATGTAAAAAAATCGCTACCATATATTTACTATATATATAAAATACGACAGGCATTAAATATTTTTTCCATTTAATGGCAACGTTTCGCTGTGAAGGATATCCCAACAATAATTATTATACATAATTAAAGCGCTCCGGTACTCAGTGCCACAGGCTTCGGGTTCGAGTCCCGGCTGTGTCATGGATGTTTGTTGTGGTTCGGAATCCACTTTAAACAGTAGGTTCTGATTTAATGTAACTGTTGAGAGTAGGGCTAACAACCCTACCCCGTAAAAAGAAAACATATAGTGTCTAGAAAACTGTCATCTAGCAGACGACCTTGGTCAACCATGGGGCTGTTGGGCCGATGACGATAATACATAATGGACATCAAGTGTACTTTCTTTAGTCTTTTTTAATGTAATTTAAAAAATTAATTTACAGAACAATTTTTAATTGCATTATTTTGTTATTTTGTCAAAATGTTAACAATTTTTCATTTTATAAAAACTGATCCATCTATAAAATATATTGTATTAAAAGATATTAAGTTAATGAATAAAAAACAATAAATAAAATAAAATATATAAAAATAAGGAACAAAAATAAACCTGTAAGTGAATACATTTTAAGCTAAATTTTAAAAAGTTAATTTAAAATCAATTGATAAATATTAAATGGAAATTAAAAACTGAAAAGACTAAAGTTAGAATTAAAGAATCATATTTAAATTTATGGAATAATTTATAATTGCATCTTCCCTTATTTTGTGGAAATGTTGACAAATTAGTCATTTTTAGCCAACTGATACATCTATAAAATATAATATCTATTTATAAAAACATTAAATAAAATATGTAAGAATAATGAATAAACATAAAACTAAATTTAAAGTTGAATACATTTTAGTCTAAATGTAAAAAAAAATATAACATGTGGGCTGAAATGTTCGTAGGCTGACACATAGATAGCGCTACTAGTATTAAATGCATATGCTGTTTAGTTAGCTCTAACCATCAAAAGACACGTGTATAAATTTGACAGGTGTTGCACTATTAGTATGCGAGTTATAGCATTTTTAGTGTTCATCACGTGCAGTCCACTCGGCTGACTGTCAATTGACTCCGGTGTGAAATGATGGAGCCATGTTTCATCCATTGTCACATATCGAAGCAAAAATTCGCAGCTCCAAACACTGCTTAGAATCATCAATTCGTTGTTGTTTTTGGTCGATCGTGAGCTCGCGCGTGGCACCCACTTTGAACAGAGCTTTCGCATATCCAAATATTCCTTCACGATATGCCCAACACGTTCCTTTGATATCTTTAGGGTCTCAGCTATCTCAATCAACTTCACTTTAGGGTTATCAGAAATTATTTTGTGGACTTTTTGATGTTTTCGTCGGTAACAGCCTCTTTGGGGCGTCCACTGCGTGCATCGTCCTCGGTGCTCATTTCGCCTCGTTTAAATTTAGCAAACCCCTTCTCTACGGTTGATTTTCCTGGTGCAAAGTCCGAATAATGTTTATCAAGCCAAGCCTTGGCTTCAATAGTATTTTTTTTCGCGAAAAAGCAATGCTTTATTAACAGACGAAATTCCTTTTTATCCATTTTTTCAAACAAAAGTTGCTTCACTAAAAATGTTATAACTCGCATACTAATAGTGCAACAGCTGTCACATTTATACACGTGTCTTTTGAAGGTTAGGGCTAACTAAAAATCATATGGATTCAATACTAGTACCACCATCTATGTGTCAACCTACGAACCTTTCAGCCCACCTGTTAATGGAAAATCAGATGATAATGGAAATTAAAAACTATGCTTCGAGCGTAAGTAAAGTAAGAATATTAATAAAATGTCTTGTGGCTTGGCATGTTGCTCTATAGTCATTTTTTTTCGCACTGTGGGCTAATTAAATCGAGTACTACAGTTTAACGTGGATTCCGAACCACTAACAAGCAGCCATACCAATGCCATGATTCGAAGCTGTCTGATAACCAATTGGCTAGAGCTCTGGCCTTTAGTAGCCCAAGCTTCAGGTTCGAATCCTGACGGTGGCATGGATGTTTGTTAGTGGTTCGGAATCCCCATTAAACAGTAGATACCGGTCTAATTAGCCCACAGTGTGCAATAAAATGACTATAGAGCAACAAACCAAACCAAACCAAGCCAGGATTCGAGCTTGAGGCCTATAGTACCAAATACCAGAGTGCCAGCCAATTGGCAATCAAGCCACAAACGAAAATGCTATTGATATACGAGAGAACACATTATAAAAAAAATTGTATCTCTGCAATCATCATGTTAATGTTTTAACAATAGTACGAGGTAGCATTTTTATAATTTCAGAAACGATATTATATTTTAGTAATAACTTTTTTTTAAATTTTACAAAACTGATTTTGGAAATGGATAGGAAAAAATGAACGAATTCTTTAGGTAAATTTTTAAACGAAAATTTTATCTACTATTTAATTTATTATTAAATTATTGCTGAAAAATAAAATTTTATTTTTCGTAGAAATAATCTTTAAAACATTTACTTAAAACATTTCGTAGTTCTAATCTTTAAAACATTTTACCATGTTAATTAAGAAAAAGAAATGAACATAAATTAATTTTAAATTTAATAGCTCAATTTAGAAGACCTTTTTTTATAAACATAAAAAATATAGTATCAGTAAACGTAAGTACAACTCTGTTATTTAATTTTAGATTGTTTATTTATTACTTGCGCTGGATATCAAAAATGTAATTGAAACCCATTGCAAAAATCTTAAATTTTTATTTTTACAAACTAATATCAAATATATAGTGCATAAATGCTACAAATTATTTATTTTTTTAATTTTTGATTATATTATTCTCCGTAAAAACACTTAACTTCTAACACAATCTTTTTACATTTCTCCATACGTTTAAATGGAATTTTTCTATACTTAAAATAAGATTTTATTTCCCTTATTGAATTTAAATCTTATCCGATAACAATGTCTTGAAATATCTGATCCATTTATTTTCCTATTTACGGAAAAGAACACGTAATTTTAATGCTTTTCTGCATTTTTGAAGAATAATAACTCTTTAAACATTATTGCTTATTTATTACTGAATATCGAAAATGTAATTGAAACGCATTGAAAAGATCTTAAACATTTATTTTTACAAACTAATATCAAATATAGAGTAAATGAATATTACAAATTAAATACAATCAGAAATTAAAAAACATATATCTCCATAAAACAAACTTAACTCCTAAAAAATCTTTTTACATTTATCTCCATGATTAAATGGAATTTTTCTATACTTTAAATAAGATATTACTTATTAAATTTAAATCTTATCAGATAAAAAAAGAAATAACAATGTCTAGAAATATCTGATCCATTTATTTTCCTTGTTTACAGAAAAGAGCACGTAATTTTAATGCTTTTCTGCATTTTTAAAGAATAACAAAAACATTTAAAAAGACGTCGTTTGCGAGATATTTCAACTACTACATTAATTAAAAAAGAATTTCGTTCCAAGATTAAGATTCAATTACTGTTGCCACCGGAAGAAGTAAAAATCATATTTCTTCGGCGTCCTTTATTAAAATTGACACTTTCCATTTAGAGATAGAATAAATGACAATAGCAATTTTCGTTAAACAAGTTGATTTAATTACAGAGTAGCGGTTTGTTATTTTTTACGTATCTGTATAAATAATTCTTCCGAATCAAATTATATTTTGCCGTGTGCTCTATTGCTGTTTGAGAAGTTACATTAGTATTTTTTGTGATTACGTAAAAATAAATTAAAATATCATATTTATTAGTATTTGGTATTTAGTATTTCCGTTGAAAACAGTATATAATTAAAGTAAATGCTAACAGGAATTTGTGAAAAATATAAACACACTAATCTTCACAAAATGAATTTTTTTTTTTGGTATTATAATTAATATATTTCGTGTATTACCATATTCAATATATCCTTTAATTAAAAGCAATTTTTAAACATAAATCTAGTTAAAAATGAGTTTATGATAGCCTTAGATATTGGATGGCTTTTTACATTTTTAAAAGTTTAATTAATATACTGCACCGTGCAGGTTGGTTAATTGGATTGTAACTGGATGGGTTGAGATACTTGAGGCACAGGTTTAAAAACTCACAGCTTTATTTATACAAGCACAAACAACGGCACACATACAATTAGAGGCATAAAATATTTAACATAATTTTAGATTCATTTTAAAAGATGGGTATGTAGGAAAAATAGATAGCTAATTATAGATATATAGGAAAAGATTCCACTTCTGAGGCGAAATCCCAATACTCAGGGTGCGAGAAAGATCTTCCTCTTTATATGAGAGTTTGTCGGCCAACAAATACGCAGGGTTGCGTTAAATATATTTCCTCTTAGGATGAGAGACTATAAACTAAACGTTTCTCAGCAGGAGTGTAGATTGCACAGTACTTCCTCTCGGGTGAGAATCTCGAGGCCTACTGACCATTTCTTCCGAATGCCATAGAGGGTGCTCTTGCAAATGCGTAGGAGAAAACAAAGTTTCAAAACTATATCTTTATAAAAAAGTTTTTTTTTACAAAATTTAAGTAGATTCGAAAATGTAAAATACCTCAATATATGAAAAAAATGAACTTTAATGTTTTTAAAGAAACAGTTCGATCGTCTATATATAGGAAAAAATTATTTTTTGATATAATATAAGTAATAATAACTATGAAATAAAAAAAATAATATATAATATATAAAATTAATATCAATTTTTTTTATTATTATAGCTGCAGTTCTTTCTTAATTAAAATAATTATTCCAATTAGAAATTCTATAATTTCACGTTGTATAGTAATCTAAAATTTACAAGCTTTCTACCAGGACATATCAAAATAAATTATTTTCGTTTTGTTAAATAGAAAATCACTTTCATCTTTATTGAAGTCCATTTTATCCATTTGCTTAACATTGTTTTAAATTCACGTCTCTTATTATTTTAAAATAAAAAGTAAAACATTTCCTGGCAAGTGACAAAAGTTGATAATCACAAATTTGATAATAGTTCAATTTTTCGCCAAAATTAGATATTTACAATTATTTTTTCTTAAGATTCGCAGTTTTTTTCCTCAACTTTCTGGTGTTTATTGCCATCAACAAGGAAAGAGTGTTTTTCTAAAATGTCTCAGAAGGAATTGGCTGTTTTCGTATTAAACGTTTGTAAAATCAAATCTGAAAAAAGCCTTTTCCTTGATTCAAAACATTAATCCTTCGTCATATATTTTGAAGGTGGACCTGAATGGCCGAGTGGCTAGCTCTCTGGCGCTCGGTACCTCAGGTTTTGGGTTCGAGTCCCGGAGGTGCCATGGATGTTTGTAGTGGTTCGGAATCCCCTTTAAAACGTAGGTTCCAGTCCTAGTAGGATCGTAGAGCGTTGCGGGGGCATTGTTACTCCGCGTCCGTGGCTTATCTTCAAGTTACAGGCTCCCCCTGGGTAATGCAAAGTGAGTAACGTCTGCGCAGCGCTTGCCTTAAGGCATCCAAGACCACGCTGTCTAAGTGTTTGCCAACTGCATCAGAAAAAAAGAATATTTTGTAGGTAGAAAACAATTTTCTTGTCAACTATTTCCAAACAAAATATGAATTCAACGGCAATAAAGCATATTGTTACACACATAGATACTTTACGTGATGTTTTTAAGTTATAATAATTAGACAATGACAAACATGATAAAAACTTTGATTACAAAATTAAATTTTTTTAATTAAGTGGATTAAATAGAATCTATTTTGTTTCGAATAATATATGTAGGTGGTTATAAAAATAAAAAAAAAAAGCATCCTAGAGTTATAAAGAATCGGTTACTAATACGACGCAAGACAACCTCATACAGCTTGGATTCGCCTGGGGATAGAATTATACAAGTGTTGAATAGTGTTTAGAGGAATATTGAACCATTCTTCACGGAGATATTGTAAAAATTCTGGGAGAAATGCCGAGGGAGGATATCAATTCCGGATTGATAGCTTTTAAATTGACAATAACAGTTCGATGGTACTGTGCGAGCCAAGGTAGATGTTTCACTTCATCCACGTGTTAATCAAACCATGATTGGACAGGTCCCCTTGCATGAATATTAGCATTATCCTGGAAATTTCCATCTCCTGCAGGAAGCAAAGTTTACATCATAAATGCATGGCCAGCTAAAACTTCTCTGTACTTCTCCCAATGACCCTTCCTTTCAGGGTTACGATTGGAGTAGCAAAAAACCACGACACGGCTGCCCATACCATGACAGACCCATCTCCATGCTTAACAGTTGAAAGGAGACAATTATGATCATACTCTTGTGTAGGTGTCGTCCAAACGTCCACCCATCCTATTGAGGGTAAAAGTGTGAAAATGATTGGTCTGACCCTATAAATGTCTTTCACATATCATTCGACTAGGTTATTTGTTTGTGGCACCACTGTAGACTACGTTTGGCATTTACAGCTGTAAGTAAGCTGCCATGACTTTAGACGCAGTACCTCTAGAAACGCCTGAAAGTTGGGGTGTTTCGGTCACAGTTGCTCCAGCTAGTCGGGTTTTTACAATATGGCCTCTTTGAAAGTCTGAGGTCTGACATTTTACGCTTTTGACAAAAATTCAAGACATATACAACTTCCCTAAAGACACCTCATACTACCATGATATATGCTTTTCATATTAAAAAACTGGTAGCTAAGAATACATTTTAATGCTTGACGAATCACATTCTTAAATGTCCTTTTTATGACGATTTTAATAGGAAGCTTTTTTTATTAACAGTTCCATTATGATGCCATTTCTTTTCAGTAGAATATTGATCCCTTATTCTCCCAAACGGAACATGCTAAAAAATTTTACAAATATTTATTGCATGAAAAGGAAATAAAGTCTAAAGTATCTCTATTTTCGGATTTAAAAATAAATCTTTTCGAATTCTTTAAAAAATCTCAGATATAAAACTATCAGACCCATGAAAATCTCCAAATACGATGAATCCAGGAAAAAAATTTCTGCAAATCTTCCAAAAAAGAAATACGAGGTAAATCAGCAAAAAAAAAATGTCTGACATAACGAAACCGAACTCTAATATGAGAACTTTCGACGGCATTCTTTCTAAAAACTGAAATATGTCTGCAAAGACCACATTTTCGGTTTAATCAGATTTCGGAATCTTTCAGTTGTCACATCTGTTTCACTCAAGAAATAACATTCTGCGGTTCTTCCATCACTTTCGGAAGGAAAACAAATCCTTTTATATAAAAGAAAAAAAAGTTTTTCTTCTATTTGGAATAAAAGGCGAAAAGAAATATCTGAAATGGAATTGTTTTGAAATTCATATCGAAGAGAATTTTCTGTTCTTTCTTTTTTGTCTTCTCTATCAACTTTTCTTCATGTGTATTAGATTTTGAAAAAATTCTTTAATACAATATTACAACTTGATGGAATACTTCAAAGTTTGAAAAATGTTTCTTTCTGATTTTTTTCGAAACTAGAGTTTCTCAATCACTTTACTTGCTAAGCCTGAATGTTCCATTTAACCCTCTGTTAGTCGCAATCATTTTCTATCATGAATAGTTAAAAAGTTTCTCCATTTTTCTTCAAGTTTTGTTCAAAGTGTCTCAGTTTTTCTTTTGATTGCGATTTTGAAAGCTCTAATTGTAATAAAGTATAAAAATGACTTTGTATAATATTTCATGAATATGTGACGAAATACTAAACCGGTTTTCTTTTCGTTTTTAAAACTGTTTTAAATAACCAAATAGTAATAAAAAGTACAAAAGGAAATGATGATTCATGTATTTATGTATACTATATCTATTCATATATTATGACATTAGTAAAGAAATTAATAATTCATGTATATTATGCCATTTAATTCCTATTTTTTTCTGTATATCGGAGGCTATTTTTTTCTGTATATCGGAGGCTATTTTTTTTCTGTACATCGGCGGCTATTTTTTTCTCTATTTTTTTTTTTTTTTGTTCTAATGCAGCTGGCAAACACTTAGACAGCTTGATCTTGGATGCCTTAAGGCAAGCGCTGCACAGACATTACTCACTTTGCATTACGCTCTACGATCCTATTAGACCGGGACCTACGGTTTTAAAGTGGATTCCGAACCACTACAAACATCCATGGCACCGCCGGGACTCGAACCCGAAACCTGTGGTACTGAGCGCCAGAGCGCTAGCCACTCTATATATCCTGTATATCGGAGGCCCGGAGGCTATTTTTTTATATATCGGAGGCTATTTTTTTCTATATATCGGAGGCTATTTTTTTCTATATATCGGAGGCTATTTTTTCTGTATATCGGAGGCTATTTCGGAGGCTATTTTTTTATATATCGGAGGCTATTTTTTTCTATATATCGGAGGCTATTTTTTTCTATATATCGGAGGCTATTTTTTTCTATATATCGGAGGCTATTTTTCTATATATCGGAGGCTATTTTTTTCTATATATCGGAGGCTATTTTTTTCTATATATCGGAGGCTATTTTTTTTATATATCGGAGGCTATTTTTTCTGTATATCGGAGGCTATTTGTTTCTGAATATCGGAGGCTATTTGTTTCTGAATATCGGAGGCTATTTTTTTCTGTATATCAGAGGCTATTTTTTCTGCATATCATGTCATATACACCATGGACTTCATATATAATCATGAATAGTAAAAGAAAGGACATAGCATAAAGAAGGATTTTAAGCAAGTCCGGCATTTGCTTTCTGTAATGGAGAAAATTCAGTAAATTCTCACAGAGCAGCCTAACTGTCGATGCGAGATGTGACACTGTCACAATCTTCTAAATCTCAATTTTTTAAACGGAGACTTTAACAGACTTTTCCAGTAGATTTGAACCTGATTTCTCCTTATCCACTAGCTCCGCACGATATTAGGCTTCGAGGCAGTCATACACAATCTATTAACTTTCAGGATATTAGTAAAGAAAGAATAATTTTTTATAAAAAAATATTTAGTAATACAAGAGCGAAAGAGTAACGATTAAAGGCACAACTAAGTCTGATTGTCTTAAAAGAATTTAATTTATTCAAACTTTTTCCTTGAAAAAAGTTTACTTCTCAATGGCTCATCTTTTGTAGATGTCTAATGCTGTCACGACCCCGGGGCGATCCAGTGATCTTTTCCTTCATTCTTTGGTTCACAGCCTCGTTATTTTATCGTATCATTACGTCTTCTTAGCATTGTATACCATTTATCTTTTATTTAATTTTCACAACTCTTTTTTTTTCTTTTAGATCATTTTTTGGTGTTCGTTACGTCGTTACTTCCTTTTGTTTTGCTTATAAGCTTGTTTGACTAATAATGCGTATTTATCTACCATTATTTTATGGGCCTGTGGTCCTAGCGCTCTGTCTCTCGGTACCACAGGTTAGGGTTCGAGTCCGGGTGGGGCTTTGGATGTTTATAATGATTCGAAATCCACTTTAAACCATAGATCCCAGTCATCGTAGAGCTTTGTGGGAGTAGTGTTACTCGCCTCCTCTTCGAAGCCCCTTAGGTAGTGCTAAATGAGTAACAACAGCGCAGCCCTTGCTTGGAGCATAAAGATGATCTGTATTGCCAGCTGCATTAGAAAAAAAATCTACCATTATTTTGTTCCTCTGGTTTGTTGGATTTCACTAATAATGTCAGTTATCTAACCCATATGTTTACCTTGCGCGGCGACCCGTGTCCCATGAAAAGGTAATTCTGGGAATTGAATCCGGTTAGAGTGGCGAATCTCGTGTGGGCAACACATTCCTTTGGCCTCTGCATTTGATAGACGGGAGATGACACGCTTCCATTTTTGTGTAACAGTCAGCTGAAAATTGGTAGCCCTTCATATCTGGATTTTCTCGGATTCAAGCAATGTATCACTTATTGGGCGTCTCGATAAGGGTGAAGGTTGTTCCAGGAGTGACTCTGACCGTGTACGTTCTAAATAGCACCATTGCTGGAATCTGATTTCCCTTGTAGGATTTCACGGTGGGTGGTGCGATCTGGGACCCGAATATTTATTATCATTCCATGACTTCTCTCTCGAAACAGTTGTGCCCTGGCGATGGCCTGAAATTGCACACTACATTTAGTATTGACCCCATCGCAAACACCAAGATTTTTCGGTTTATCCACACCTAGCAACGTTGTTTCAAAATCTCCTTTTGTTATTGAAAAATGTCATCGCGACATTTTGGGTATTCCAAATTAGGCGAAAAAGTTGAAATCTGGTGACATTCTTATTGAAACAGCTAATATCTTCCAACTTAAATCCCTGCTTCTCGCTAAAACTTTTCTAAATCAGCCAGTATCAGTTTCACCCCGCAAAACATTAAACACTACTCGTGGAGTTATTTCAGAATCAAAATTTCTTAGCTGCACCCATCCAGAAATCTTGGAGGGCTTATCGGAACAAGCAATTATCATGCCCGCAAAATTACCGTTAAACGTGGCAGAGACATTATCCCAAGTAAACATTTAATTTTGACCTTTGGGTCCCCAATACTACCATCCAGCTTCAAAGGTTATTTGCATTGCCGTATATGACCATATATTCCTAATCCTTTACGTTGCTTTCATTGTTAAAAATTTGGACTTCTCAAACTACCTATCGAGGTGTTAAAACTGTTCCTCTACTGGTCATACTCACACAAGTTTTCAGCGGCCTGGTGGTCAAGTGGCTAGAGCTCTGGTCTTTTGTATCCCAGGCTTCAGGTTCGAATCCTGGCGGTGGCATGGATGCTTGTGAGTGGTTCAAAATCCACGTTAAACTGTAGGTCTCGGTCTGTTTAGCCCAAAAGAGTGCATAAGATGACCGTAGAGCGACAAACCAAACCATACAAGTTTTCGATCTCCATTCATTATTTCAAAATCAGAACTTCTTAGCTGCACCCATTCAGAAATCTTGGAGGGCTTTATCGGAACAAGCAGTTATCATGCCCACCAAATTACCATTAAACGTGGCACAGACATTATCCCAATTGTGTCGATTGTGACCTATACCATTGACCTAATTAAAAATCTTGTCCTCAGTGGCTTCTTGAAAAAGAAATTCAGCAAATTTAAGTCAATCAGAACGATTCTTATGCAGAAGCAAGAAAAAAGGATCCCTATAAAATCTGCTCTCTTATGCTGATAGTGCTACAACCACATCTGTATCTATTGGCACCCAAACAGATGATGCACGTTCCATCCCTGTAAAGAAATATACTTCACATTAAATTAGCAAATCCACATCTACGTAGCAAGTAGCTCATGCTTCTGACTCATTTCCCCTTTTCCATCGTCAAGTTCCACTACGCAGACTCCTACTATGCCTATTCCGTTACCTTCTTCCATACCTGCTCCTAATGTATCTGAAACCCCACAGCAAGCGTCTAACAAAGTTTGGAACGATTACAAAAAGAAAACTTTGATTTCTAATACAACACCTTCAACAAAATATAAATTTTATAGAAATAGTAAATTAAAACCCTTGCCATTATTAGTGTATGTTAACATGTTAGCGCAGTTGACATTTTTTATTAGTCGCGCAGATTTAGAAAATGAATCAAAAAAGAACCCACGATTCTTCAAACTTGGAAGATACAATGCATGTGACAAGATTTTGGATTCGGCATTGAATCAAACTTTATCCGATTTTCTTGTTACTGATTTTTATCTTATCTTGCAAATGATTTTGAGTATTTTAACCATTTGTTTTTAGAATAGCCAACATAATAATTCGATCTTTATCTGTTTTCATGAATTTTATCTGATCATGCAATTAATATTTTAGTATTTTACCCAATTATATATTATTACGTTTTTCACTTAACTACACATATGAGTCTCACTTTCTTTAGCTTACGACTTTGAAAAAGTGCACCATTGTTTGGCCCAGCATAGTCAAATCTAGCCCGTGTATTACTAAACCCAACGAAACTTGAAAAATTTTAGAAATATTTTCAAATGGTACATTACTTTCCTGGAGGACATGCACGAGAAAGAAATCAGGAGAGCCTTCCTACAGGCAACTTGACTGTCATTGTGAGAATGCCTATAAACATTGTGCGAATCAGCTCGTTTCTAAAGTAATAATTACAAGAGACACCTCGCGTGAATTCGGACTTGAATTCAAGTTGCGAGCCTTACTATCGGGCGAGCCAGTTGATTCCTCATTTGAATTAGAAAATTTGTTAATTCTTTCCAAAAATATCATTATTAAATTCTCATTTCGATTAGAAAATTTGTTACTTCAATCCGAAAGAGTTCATTATTAAATTCTCATTTGAACTGTCAAAATTGAATACAATTTATATTGCTGTTGTTTGTTGTTTTTCTTATCCCACTTGGTTGGCCAAGCCCACGAGCCCATACGTACTCATGATTGAAGGGGAAGGAAGCAGCTTCTGTTGTGATGGAGCACCCAGTAGGTAGAAGTCTGACTTTGGTTCCGTGACGCTCTTACAGTCATAGGAGACCGGGACCTACGGCTTAAAGTGGATTCCGAACCGCTACAAACATCCATGGCACCGCCGGGATTCGAACCCGAAACCTGTGGCACCGAGCACCAGAGCGCGAGACACTCGGCCATTCAGGTCCCAAATTTGTGAATGCCAACGGCACGCGGTGTTCCCAGGTGGTCACCCACCCAAGTACTGATCGCGCCCAACGATGCTTGACTTCGGTGATCTAACGAGAACCGGTATATTCAGCATGGTATGGCCGTTAGCTTTTATATTGCTATATGCATATATATACATAACAGTGTTGAATCTAAAGAAACAAACTTTCATTTTTAATTAATAGTTTGGAGGAATACTTTAATTAAATTTTCAATCCCATTAATCATCTTAATCAATTTGATTATTCATTTTTTTTTTATTCCAAATTTTTTTACGCCCTATTTTAAGTATAATTTTTTTAAATTAAGGAGCTTTTAAATTATAGAGAATTTTTTAAGCCCATTTTCGTAACTTGAGTTTAAAATAGATAAATTGCTGTTTCAACTCATGAAAAAGTATATCCGATAGAAAGATGAATATTAAAATTCTTGCTCCATGCATCGTTAAAATTGAAAGCATGCTACTGAGAATAAGAGTTTATGTGTGAACTTCTACAATACACTTTGGCAACATTTTAAAATTGCCAAGGTTTTAAGTGCTTTTAAGTTTCTAAGAACAGAAACATACGGAAGTTGATTTATTATTCATGATATATTTTATTTAAAAACTTCTGCAAGAAAAGCATTTTTGTTCTATTGTAGAATTATTGATTTCCTTTTATGCGAAACAAGCTTCAATGTTGCAAACTGTGTAATTTAAATTGAACTTTAAAGTAAATTTACATATATTTTAAATAGAGACTATTTATTAAAAAAAACTTACTTTAAATTATGCCATAAAAATAAAGAACTGAAATTTACGAAACTTTTGTAAATTTAAATGCGCATAAAGTTGCATTAATTTTATCTTTATGAATAAATTCTTGTATTTTACATGCAAATTAACAAATTATTAAAACAAACTTATTTAATATTCATCGAATAGTAAAGACCTGCAATTCAGAGACTTGCGTAGTTTTGCGATTCATTTCCTTTTAAGTTGTACTTATTTGCATTTAAGTACGAATCAATTAAGTGAATGATTTACATTTAAATAAGAATCAAGGAGGTTGAAGGATTTACATTTAAATAAGAATCAAGGAGGTTGAAGGATTTGCATTTAAATAAGAATCAAGGAGGTCGAAGGATTTACATTTAAATAAGAATCAAGGAGGTTGAAGGATTTACATTTAAATAAGAATCAAGGAGGTTGAAGGATTTACATTTAAATAAGAATCAAGGAGGTCGAAGGATTTACATTTAAATAAGAATCAAGGAGGTCGAAGGATTTACATTTAAAGGGAGGTTTTACATTTAAATAAGAATCAAGGAGGTCGAAGGATTTACATTTAAATAAGAATCAAGGAGGTCGAAGGATTTACATTTAAATAAGAATCAAGGAGGTCGAAGGATTTACATTTAAATAAGAATCAAGGAGGTCGAAGGATTTACATTTAAATAAGAATCAAGGAGGTCGAAGGATTTACATTTAAATAAGAATCAAGGAGGTCGAAGGATTTACATTTAAATAAGAATCAAGGAGGTCGAAGGATTTACATTTAAATAAGAATCAAGGAGGTCGAAGGATTTACATTTAAATAAGAATCAAGGAGGTCGAAGGATTTACATTTAAATAAGAATCAAGGAGGTCGAAGGATTTACATTTAAATAAGAATCAAGGAGGTCGAAGGATTTACATTTAAATAAGAATCAAGGAGGTCGAAGGATTTACATTTAAATAAGAATCAAGGAGGTCGAAGGATTTACATTTAAATAAGAATCAAGGGTCGAAGGATTTGCATTTAAGTAAGAATCAAGGAGGTCGAAGGATTTGCATTTAAGTAAGAATCAAGGAGGTCGAAGGATTTGCATTTAAGTAAGAATCAAGGAGGTCGAAGGATTTGCATTTAAGTAAGAATCAAGGAGGTCGAAGGATTTGCATTTAAATAAGAATCAAGGAGGTCGAAGGATTTGAAATAAGAATCAAGGAGGTCGAAGGATTTACATTTAAATAAGAATCAAGGAGGTCGAAGGATTTACATTTAAATAAGAATCAAGGAGGTCGAAGGATTTACATTTAAATAAGAATCAAGGAGGTCGAAGGATTTACATTTAAGAATCAAGGAGGTCGAAGGATTTACATTTAAATAAGGAGGTCGAAGGATTTACATTTAAATAAGAATCAAGGAGGTCGAAGGATTTACATTTAAATAAGAATCAAGGAGGTCGAAGGATTTACATTTAAATAAGAATCAAGGAGGTCGAAGGATTTACATTTAAATAAGAATCAAGGAGGTCGAAGGATTTAAAAATAAGAATCAAGGAGGTCGAAGGATTTACATTTAAATAAGAATCAAGGAGGTCGAAGGATTTACATTTAAATAAGAATCAAGGAGGTCGAAGGATTTACATTTAAATAAGAATCAAGGAGGTCGAAGAATTTACATTTAAATAAGAATCAAGGAGGTCGAAGGATTTACATTTAAATAAGAATCAAGGAGGTCGAAGGATTTACATTTAAATAAGAATCAAGGAGGTCGAAGGATTTACATTTAAATAAGAAACAAGAATATTGAAGGATTTACATTTAAATAAGAATCAAGGAGGTCGAAGGATTTACATTTAAATAAGAAACAAGAATATTGAAGGATTTACATTTAAATAAGAAGCAGTGAGGTGTCCTGCTGATAAGTTGTAGTGAAACTTCTGTTTGTCTTTGATGAAAGATACTACTAAGATAACACCGATTCAACATCTGTGATAAATCTGTGAATCCTCTATTATAATGTTAAGCACAAATTATGTTGGCTTACCCGTCATTCAATGCGACTTTTAAATGGTGTGCTCCAAGGATCTATTTAGTGTAGGGTGGGATATGAAAAATTATTCACAATGAACTGTAAGGTGCCAATCAAACAATAACTGCTGATGGTCACCTCCAGCTACTAAGGCAGTTAAAAGCATTTTTGCAATTAAAAAAATGACCTTGGCTGATAAAAACAAAGAGTGATACTGCAAGATGACATTGCTACTCTGGAAAGATGATCGTCTCTTAGAAGAATTTCAGTGGGAAGATATGCTTCCATTCAATATTATCTCGATCCAAAGCAGCCAGATGGTCAATTGGCTAGAGCTCTGGCCTTTGATCGGGCTTCAGGTTCGAAATGCGGCTGTGGCATGGATGTTTGGTAGTGGTTCGGTATAATTATTCCTCGTGTACAAAAAAAATGACTGACTCCAAAAAGTTTACCAACTTTTTCAAATCGCACAAAATTATTTTGCAAAACTTAGGCTGACTTTAAGAGGGAAAGGTTGAAATGAAATTTGATTTTTTTTTTCAAGGCAAACAATTTTATTTATAAAAAAACTATTGAAAAGCTGATGGGAAGATCTCATAGAAATGGATAACGGCTATGTTGATAAATAAATAAATATTTAGTTACATTTTGCTTCATTTCAATCAAAGTAAAGGACAAAACTTTTGTCATTCCAACCTCATGGATTAAACATTTTTCTTTTGGAATTCATTTAAATCCCAATTTTCATTGATTTTTTTCTTCCTTCTATACTTGATATAATAAAATATAAGTTTTCTGAAAGATCTGGAAACTCTATCAACTTAGAACCATTCCTAAAAATTGTTTTTTAATCATTACTATTTTAATCGGATTCATATTTAATTATTTTTGTGGGGGATAACCTTATCAAATATAACCTTACTATTTATAAAGACATCTTTTTTTTAAATATTTCTTTATATTTTTGTTTTGTTCAATGATCTCAAAGTAATTTATTTCAGCTGCGATTAATTAATCGCTATTATCTTGACTCGACTTTAAAGAGCAAGAGAATCCTATCTGAAAAGATAGTGGCTGCAAATTACCGGGACGCTCATAATGATGACTAAGTGGGCAAAAGTTTTGGGAAATGGGTGGAGTTGGATTTCTTGCCCGCCATCCATTTTGTGGAAACTGATTAAAGTAGAGTTTGTTTCATCTTCACCCTCCAGAGTCATTATATTCACGCGCAAAAGAGGCGCACAGTTTTAAAAGAGTGCTTCTCATGTGAATACTTTCCGAGAACTTTGTCCCAATATTGGGACAGAATCTCCGAAGTTCGTAATTGAAATTTGGATTGATTAAATTAAGATTGGATTATAAAAAGATAATATTCTACTTATTATCAGCGAGTTCCTCGAATTTTTTTAGATCCACTGTATATTGCTTTCCATTAATTATGCTTCTGAAGCAATATTGCTATTACACCTATTCTCTTAACTTCTTAAAGCACAGTTTTTTTAAATACAAACTTATTTAAAAGCAATTGTGTAGCTACAATGGATTTGTTTGTTACCAAATAAAATAAAGACTGAAAACATGCAGTAAAATGCAATAAGTTTTGCATATCTCAATTTTGTAAAACTGTTTATTGATCATGGTAACTATTATTGCTAGAATGCTAACTTTACTTTCATTATTTAAAAGAAGAATACTATTGTAAAATTATCATTGAATGCTATTTTTGAAACTGAATTTGAAATTGGGATGAAGTTTGAATTTTTTTTTATTGTGATGAAATTATAAAATTGAAGGAGTCAACCAGCAATTAATATTAAAATTCAAAGACATGCTGACAAAAAAAATATGTTAAATGAAATGAAATAGACATAGAATGTATTTTTTAAAAGCGACGCAAATGTAAGTTCATGTAAGATATTCTAAAAAGTGATCAATTTAATGCATCTCTTTACACATGGAATTTAAAGAAATTAAATTAGGATAACTTAGGCCTAAAGCCTATGGGCCTATAACTAATAACTTACTTAGGCCTATGCGAAAGGTATCTTTTTTAATCTGATGCAATATATATCTTCTTCATTGGCGTAAAACAGCCCCATGATACACTAAGGGTGTCTGCCTAATGGCAGACTTCGGGGCAGGAAATGTTTTCTTTTTAGGTTTGGTTTGTAGCTCTGCGGTCATTTTGTGCATACTTTAGGTTGGGACCTACAATTTAAAGTGGATTCCGAACCATGCCGCCGCTAAGATTCGCACCTAAAACCTGTGGTACCAAAGGCCAGAGAGCTAGCCAATTGGACATCTTTCTTTTTAGTGGCAGGGTTGTCAGCCCTAAGACCAACTATCATATTAGACAGGGACCTACCGTTTAAAATGGATTACGAACTACTTAAAACATTCATGGCACCGCCAGGACTCGAACCCAAAAGTGGCGATGAGCACCAGAGCACTAGTAAGTCGGCCATCGGGTCGCACCATGTAAATCAGTGCAATCAATATAAATTGCATTCAACTTTATAAGAAATTATTGTTGAAAGTGAAAAAAAAACAGGCGTTAAATATGAATTTTTATAACATAAAAATTAGCAATAAATATATTAAATACATTTTATTGACAATTAACATGAATAAAAGCTATGTACATAAAATTGAAGTCATTTTCTATTAGTCGCTTATTTGCTATTTATATGGGCTTTTATTTAATCAGTTTCTTACTGAATATTGCCGTCTATTATTACGTATTAAATGGAAATTCAGAAAAAAATATTTCATTTTCATAGATTTTAAATTACAACTACATATTCTACGCGTTTCTGACATTTAAAATACGTTACCATGACAAGATTAAATGTCTGGTATTTGCTTAATGCAATTTTACGGAAAATCTTCGATCACTTTTCACCTTTTATGAAATTTATTATAAATCTTTCAAAGTGGAAAGATTTAATACATAAAACATGTGTAATGTAGTTTCTAGGCTACAAAAGTCTCGTTATATCCTTACATTAACTAATGCGAGTTTTATAGTACGATATGCGATACGTCTCAGATGCCAAAAGTGGATTTTGATAAATGATTCAGAAGTTCCTCAAGTTGGCGCCATGTCTCAAGCACCCAGACATAGCTCAGACATACACTAAATCTTATCAAGCGTAAATGATACCTCATCAATTCATGCGTTCAGCCACTGATTCTACATATCAGTGCTGAATAATTTCAAGGAATTCTACTCTTTGTATTAGTAGTCTAGTTTTAGAATTCATTCATCAAGTTCTAAAACATTTTCTGTTATATTAAATTCTAGCATGCACTTTTGTGATGAGGGAAATGAAGGATATAGAGAAATTAGCCAAGTGAATACTAATATTTGTGTGTTATATTTAAGTTACATTAATTTCATTACATTTAATTGCATGTTATATTTATTTACATTTAAATGCATGTTATTCAATTCTTTCTATTAGCTCACACTCTCCCTATATATATATATCTTGTTCAAATTTTCAATCGTTCATAAAATACTTTTTATTCATCCACTCAAGTTCAAACACATTTTTTTTGAACTTGTAGTGGATGACACTGGATGCTAATACAGTTTTTTCAAATATTAATTCAGTCATTAAATTTAATTAATTAATTTTTTTTTTCAGTTTTAAGTTGCCTATATCTACCAATAGATGCCGCCAGATAAACTTTAAAAAATGAATGAAAATTATTTATAAAGGACTTTCTGCAATATAGTGAAAAAAAAGTAGGAATTGACTTAAAATTTTTTTTTTTTCTATTACTTGTATTTATGTTACACTCATTTCATTGTTAAAATTTAATTCTGATGAATTAAGATATCAATATGTTTTAAAATTTTGTAAATCCGGTAAAGACTATTTAATTCTAAACGTAGCGCATCTGACAAAGAAAAAAATATGTTTTCTGATACACAAAAATAATTTAATTGATTATTTATTTTTTTTAATTTAAACATTTACGTTTTTTAAGGTATTAAGCATTAAGATTTATTGATTTGTTCAATGCATTTTTTAAAAAAATTTTAAATTAAAAGTTTTCCAAGATTAACAGTCTTGCTTGTTGTGATTGTAAATGTGCAATATATGATACACTGTTTTTCTTGAGAAATATTATTAGAATTAGTGCAATCTTCGCACTCCTCAATTTTTTTTTCAAATCTTACCCAAGGATGTCAAGAAGTTGGAAACCCTTTTTCAACATGTATTTTATTCAAGATTTTATTGAAATCTTTAAAAGTGTTTTAATTTTTAGAAAATACTAGGTTTACCCATCATTTGCTGAATTCTCCCTCCAATAAATTCCTTCGCCCACTGGTTTTCATGTAAACAAGAGCTTCAGAGGATGATGTTAATATTAAAAATACTGGTCAGTAATAATAACTGTCGCTTATGGATTAATTTTTTTACCGAATTCTAATGCTGTAGTGGGCAACCAGATTGTTACTTGCGTCCGTAGCATCTTTTCAAGCTACACGTGCCCCCTGGGTAAGGCTAAATGAGTAACAGCAGTTCAGCCCCTTGCTTATAGCATAAATTGTCTAGTACTGCCAGCTGCATTAGAAGAATTTATCTAAATACTTTATTACCCCAATTGGCAATACAGCATACAAAAACTAGATGCGACCAAACAGGCCATTTAAGCAACATAGGCTTTGATTTGCAATTTTTCACTTTGGATTCAACAATGAATTAACAAGTAATATAAAAAAAATTTTAAGTCAATTCCTACTTTTTTTCCACTATATTGCAGAAAAGTCCTTTGCAAATAAAGTTGAAAATTTTCCTCTTACATCTGGCGCCATCTATTATAGATACATGCAACTTAAATCTAAAAAAACTAAAATTAATTAATTAAATTTAATTAATAAATTGATGTTAATACAGTCTTTTTTTCAAATATTAAAGAGTTTTTGCTTACCGTACGTTAGTTACCGTAGGACGTCGTGAGCTTTTTCTGCCTAGCGCGCATGCTCATAAGAAATTATGTTTCCTATGAGCATGCGCGCTAGTTCGGTAACTAACGTACGGTAATGTATTAAAATGTCATTTACAAGTTCAAAAACAATGTATTTGAACTTGAGTGGATGAATAAAAAGTATTTTATTAACGATTGAAAATTTGAACGAGATATATAGGAATAATAGTAGGAACTAATAGTAGGAATTTAAATAAATTACTTTAAAAACTATAAATATAAAATAATTGCTATATTTTTCCAAAATCTTCTGTAACAGGAATTCTTCTGGCGTATTTTAATGCTTGCACAAAATTCCAGACACATTTAATCTTGATTTGTCCCATTCCGTTTTTTATCAGGTTCCGATTCAATCTCCCCCCTTGTTATCAGATCAGATGGCTGAGCTCGAGTCCGGATCGAAAGGTCAAACACGCGCGTCAACTCGCTCCTGAAATGAGAACTGATCCCGTTCCATGTAATTAAGGTCGGAGATCCTGGTAGGAAAACAGGATTCTGAGAAGAAGAATACTATTGATCGGTAAAGAAAAGTGAGAACACACTTATTCAGCGAGTTGGTTTATCTAAGAGAACATTTGTTCATTTTTTTTTCTTAGCGCATAATCCTATGAGTTTTCCTATAGAAGGAATGGGTTTGATCTCAGGAAATTGAGGTGGTCTTTTAATAGGAATAACTAACAGTTTTTTTCAATCATGCAAGATTGATTTCAAATATGCAAAGATGAAGTGATTTCTACGGATTGTGGTTGAGTTGGGAGGGGTAATGGAGTTTGCCTCTATTAACTAAAATTGAAACAATAAATAGTATGAAAAAAAATTTTTAAGTCAATTCCTACTTTTTAAGTTGAAATTTTCTTCTTACATCTGGTGCCATCTATTGGTAGATATATGCAACTTAAATCTAAAAAAAACTAAAATTAATTAAATTTAGCTACTGAATTAATATTTGAAAAAACTGTATTAACGTCCAGTGTCATCCACTACAAGTTCAAAAAAAGTGTGTTTGAACTTGAGTGGAGGAATAAAAAGTATTTTATGAACGATTGAAAATTTGAACAAGATTATGTGTGTGTGTGTGTGTGTGTGTGTGTGTAGGGTGAGCTAATAGAAGGAATTGAAAAAAAATATCTTCCTATATTCGGTTTATGTACCAAACCGGCAAAGAATGTTTTGTGCATTTTAATAGTTGATGCATCCAACAAAAGGGATCATTTTAATATTAAACAAGTCTGTCAACTTAGTCCTGTTTCATCAATCTTGTAACAATTTTATTTATTTTATCATATGATGCTAATTATTGCACAATGTTAAATAGTATGCATCATCCTCATCAATGACGAATCCAGTAGGAGTTCTCGAATAAGAAGCATGGATCTGGTTTTAGGGAATTAACATGGGCTTCTTCATGATTATTTGTCGAGAAATAAAGTTTAGTTTGAATGTTGCACATAATCCAGTAGGGAGTTTTTGAATCAGAAGAATGGATCGTAAGTTTCCTTATGATTAAATGCCGAGAAATAACATTTAGTTTGAATTTTGCATAGATAGAATCAAAGATATTTATGCAAATTTGGTACAAAAATGTATGAGTTTTAGATGAAAGTACAAAAATTTAGTTTTAGAAAAGTTGTATGAGTTTTTAGATGAAAGTACCTATGAGTTTTAGATGAAAGTACAAAAATGTATGAGTTTTAGATGAAAGTACAAAAATGTATGAGTTTTAGATGAAAGTACAAAAATGTATGAGTTTTAGATGAAAGTACAAAAATGTAAAATTAAAAAATGTATGAGTTTTAAAAAACAAAAAATGTATGAGTTTTAGATGAAAGTACAAAAATGTATGAAGAAGTTTTATGTACCAACAGCCCCATGTGGTGGGGGCCAAAGCCGTCTGCCTGCTGGCAGATTTCTAGACGGGAGATGTTTTCTTTTTACTGGGTAGAGTTGTCAGCTCTACGCCCAACGCTCTATAATCATATTAGATCGAGACCCACTGTTTAAAGTGGATTCTGAATCACTACAAACATCCATGGCACTGCCGAGACTCGATTCCGAAAACCTGTGACACCAAGCACCAGAGGGTTAGCACTCAGACATCAGGCCCTTTTATTTCTGAAAACAGTAAATTTATTAATTATTCTATAACATGAGTGCTGTCTTTTTCCATAATCCTCTATAACAGCAGTGACTCATTATATATTTTAATGCTTGAACAAAATTCCCACTCTGTTAATCTTCATTAGTCCAGCTCCTTTTTCACCAGGCTCCAGTTCTCCCACTCTTTCCCTCCCGGATCCGATAGCAGTCTGGAATCAAAAGGTCAAACCCGATTCACTCCCGAAATAAGAATTGATCCCCTTCCATGTGATTAGGTCCCGGATCCTGACGGGAAAAACAGGATCTGGAAAGAAGAAACCATCGATCGTAAGAGAGGACAGACTTTATTCTGTGAGTTCCCCGTTGAAGATCATTTGTTCTTTTTTCTTCTGGCGCATAATCCAATGGGAGTTCTCCTTACAAGACGGGTGGATCTTTTTCCAGGGAATTGGGGTTTCTTTCTCATCATTGTTTACTGAAAGACGAAGCCTGGTTTCTTTGTTGCACAGAGAAGGATTATTGCGTGTGAATATGTGTTTAGAATCTCAGGAACAGTTCTAAATGTTCTAGAATTTCATTGAACAATTCTAGTTCATTACGTATTCTAAAATTCTAGTTCATTACGTATTCTAGTTCATTACGCATTCTGAAATTCTAATTCATTACGCATTCTAAAATTCTAGTTCATTACGCATTCTAAAATTCTAGTTCATTACGCATTCTAAAATTCTAGTTCATTATGCATTCTAAAATTCTAGTTCATTACGCATTCTAAAATTCTAGTTCATTACGCATTCTAAAATTCTAGTTCATTACGCATTCTAAAATTCTAGTTCATTACGCATTCTAAAATTCTAGTTCATTACGCATTCTAAAATTCTAGTTCATTACGCATTCTAAAATTCTAGTTCATTACGCATTCTAAAATTCTAGTTCATTACGTATAAAATCACAACCATTAATTTAAAAAATAAACGAATAGAACGCATAGTACATTTTGCAATCATTTATTTGCGACAATTCAATTTTATTCAAATTATTTCACTCGTTCTACAATCGTTCATTTACAATTCAACTGTATTCAAATTATTGCAATCGTTCATTTGCGACAATTCTTTTAAAATTATTGCAGTTCATTTGCGGCAATTCAATTTTATTCAAATTATTGCAATCGTTCATTTGCGGCAATTCATTTTAAAATTAAATCGTTCATTTGCGACAATAATTTTATTCAAATTATTGCAATCGTTCATTTGCGACAATTCAATTTTATTCAAATTATTGCAATCGTTCATTTGCGGCAATTCAATTTTATTCAAATTATTGCAATCGTTCATTTGCGGCAATTCAAATTATTATTAACGAAGTTCTTTTATTTAGAGTTGAATTTACATAAAAAAAACTTATTAATTTGCTTTCATCTATACATTTAATTTTAATTGAATAAATCGTTATAATAATTTTTCAATGCCAAATACCAAATATGCAATTCAAATAGACCAAAGAGAATCAATAGATCCTTTTATTTCTGTAAGACAGTAAATTTACTAATTTTTCTATAAACTTCAAATAAAACATAAGTGCTTTCTTTTTCCATAATCTTCTACAACAGCATTGATTTATGTATTTTAATGGTTAAACAAAATTCTCACTCAGTTAATCTTCATTAGTCCAGCTCCTTTTTCACCAGGCTCCAGTTCTCCCACTCTTTTCCTCCCGGATCCGATAGCAGTTTGGAATCAAAAGGTCAAACCCGATTCACTCTCGAAATAAGAATTGATCCCATTCCATGCGATTAGGCCCTGACGGGAAAAACAGGATCTGGAAAGAAGAAACCCATCGATCGGAGGAGAGTACATACTTCATTCTGCGAGTTCCCTGTTGAAGATCATTTGTTCTTTTTTTCTTCTGGCGCATAATCCAATGGGAGTTCTCCTTACAAGACGGGCGGATCTGGTTCCGGGGAATTGGGGTTTCTTTCTCATCATTGTTTACTGAAAGACGAAGCCCGGTTTCATTGTTACACAAAGAATGGATTAGAAAGATGGAAGGATTTTTGCAACGTGTGAATATGTGTTTGGTATTTCAGGAACACTAAAAATTGTAGTCACAACTATTTATTTAAAACATAACACAAACACGTAGTTCGTTTTGATATTGTTCATTTACGACAATTGAACTTTATTCAAATTATTGTAATCGTTCATATTCAATTTTATTCAAATTATTGCAATCGTTCATATTCAATTTTATTCAAATTATTGCAATCGTTCATATTCAATTTTATTCAAATTATTGCAATCGTTCATATTCAATTTTATTCAAATTATTGCAATCGTTCATATTCAATTTTATTCAAATTATTGCAATCGTTCATATTCAATTTTATTCAACTTTTTGCAATGCAATCAATTCAAATTATTGCAATCGTTCATATACAATTCAACTTTATTCAAATTATTGCAATCGTTCATATACAATTCAACTTTATTCAAATTATTGAAATCGTTTTGCAATTGCCATTTTCTGCCATCGGGTATCATCTGGTAGCTTGACTTATAAAGTTTCTTTAAATAATTATTTTTAATTTACTTAAAATTAAAGTTAATCGTTTTTAAATTAAAAACTAATTCAATTTTTGAAATTAATGGTGTTGTAAAATTTTTAATTTATTTTTTCTTTCAAATATTTTGTTATATAGACTTATTTATGCTTTAATTTCCAAAATATTTTATTCATAAATATTTATTGACGATGAATTTTTTCTTTACAATTTGTCAAACCACAATTTTTAATCGTTATCAGTGGTTTATATGTGCGATTCAAATTTCTATTGATTCCTTTGATTTTTTGCATTTTCTCTTTACTTCCTAATAAAATTAATAAACTAATAATACGTCCTAATATTGTCCTTAATAAACTAATAATAATTTTACTAATTAGTTTTGCACACAGCGTTTGCTGGCAATAGAATTTAATAGGAACTAGGAAAAATAACGTGAGTTATAAATTTAAGATTATGGATATATTCAAAAATACTTTAATTCCATGAATAAAAATTGAGAATATTTGATTTTCTGTAACCGAGCAGCACCGGGTCAGCGAATTGCTGGATTGCTGGACAAATAATTTTAAAAGAGCAAATAGTTGAAAGTTTAGCATTGCGTTGTCAATAAGACAAGAGTTTTTCTTTTAGGAAAGTAGCTAACATCAAGTATTCCCTACTTTCTCGATAATAGAGTTTTTGCATACCGTACGTTAGTGGAGGGGAGCGCAGTGGATCCACCTCCTCGTGGTGCCCCTCGGTAACGTCACTTAAGACGGCTAAGAGATCCACACATCACGGCGGGTGTTCTCGAACACGTTCAGTAGCGTGAACGTTGATGCCTTAGTGTATAGCAAGCCCAGTTAAGGGCAGCCAAAGGCGGGGGGTGGTTGTACTTATTACATACCACCCTATCCGTGGAGCCGAATAAGGCGGAATCCTGATTGCCACGGGTAGGTGACTGTCGTGGCTTCCAGTCAATCAGCTCCGTAAGCCTTCGGGCAGGTCGGTAAAACTTAATTGAATACCGTACGTTAGTTACCGTAGGACGTCCGTTAGCTTTTTCTCCCTAGCGCATGCTCAGTTTCCTATAAGCATGCGCGCTAGGGAGAAAAAGCTAACGGACGTCCTACGGTATCTAACGTACGGTATGCAAAAACTCTCTATTTACTTAGATAACCCCCTCCCCTATTTTACTAAGCCCTCAAAACTGATATTGCAGTTATGAGGCCTCAGTAAGGTAGTGGGAGGGGGTTTTCCTTTCCATTTTAGATAATGGGAATACAGCTTTGTTCGTATAGATGAACTTGACGATATCTACCATTATTTGATAAATTGCTGTAGATCGAGGAAGCCAGATGATTCTACTTCTAATCTGCCGAAATAAAACTGTCATTTGAATTTTGTAATCCAGTGTTATCCGTCGCTGACCTAGTAGTTGCAGTCTATCCAGCTGTTTTCCAAAATGATCAGAATTTAAACTGGTTGGGGGAGAATGCTATTGTGGTTATTAAAAATGAAGTACACGAAATCGCCATACTTCTAGGCATAGACACTGAATACAAGTCTTTGAATGCAGTAGAAGATGCTGATGTGGTCGTTAGTTAACTACCACAGTTATTATTATTAGTTAATTAATTCACTCGATTTAGCTGGATTGCCATCACATTGCCTTTTACCTAGTGGACTTTCCAATAATTTTACTACAAGACCTTGACCCATCAAAACTTTGTAATGTTTCATGTTGTGTGTCAAGAAGGTTCTGGTCAATGTGATTGTAGATACATTTTTAAATGTTTCAGAGATTTTTGAATGCTATGTTACTTTTCTCTAAGTTGGCAATTTTACTGCCGGAACGGAGAATACGGAATATCCAATAGTGTCTTCAGCGTTTAAATGACCATCCATTAAAGCTCACAAACAAACCAGCATAGTGCTTATGTTTTAAAACTGTCGAAACTCTTTTGGCGTTGATCATGGAATGAAAGTGCCATAGATTTTTACCTGTTTATTTCATTTATACACTGCTTACAGTAACGGAAAGCTACAAAATGGTGCAACATTAGTGATAGACGCTCTTCAATTCTTGGCAGAAACAACCAGTTGTGATTCAGGAGATTATAGCTGTTGTCAAAGTGTAAATGAAAAAATAAATAAATAAACCCAGTAAAGCTCAGAAAACACCCTAGGTGTCTGGCGGTCATAAGTAAAATGAGTTGAAACTCATAAATGGTTGTGTTGGCAGTCGATTCCAGCGCGATGACTGCATAAACAAGGAGTTGAGCAACTGCGACCAAAAGAGAAGGTTGCGTGTAGCATGATAATTAGATACATAAATGGTGCCATGATCAGTAAAAAGAATAAAAAGAATTTTTATGTAATAAAAAGCAAGCGTCTTGTAAGTGGTACAGAACTTTCAGCATGAGTTTATGCAAAAAAAATGATGCCAACGAGTTTCTCATTCATTTTCTCTATCAATTATTTCTGGAAATATTTTAAAGATTTTTATTTGACTGACTCAAATATTTTGTTGTTCTTTCATTAATATCTATTTTAAATTTCTAAAGCTAGTCTACGACAGAAATAATGAATAATTCATTAACTTTTTCAGATTACTATGCTATAACCGGCTTAGTTACTTCACTCAATTATTGTTTAGTAGAAAAAGACACTTTTTTTACATGCATTTTTTACTAAGCAAAACGACAGCTTAAAGTGATTAGCTTTGAAATAATCTTTATCAAAACTTTTACTAATGCTTAATTATTTGAATGAAAGTTTTAATATTCTATTAAATAGACAGAATAATCGTTCGGTTATTTGATAAGCAAAATGATTTTTTTTCCTTTGACATCATCATACTTTTTTTCACTTTTTACATTTTCTCCATACATTTCTGACATGTTTAGTTATTCAAGATGTCTAGTTAACTATTCAGAACCTTGGCGTATTTTATTCACAGCTGTCTGAAAAAAAAGAATAAAAAAAGCTTTCTCCTGTCATGATCAATTTTCGATAAGCCTCAGTTCGAAAGGGAAGAAGAAAACCAAAACACACAACGAACTGAACTGAACTGACATTTGACATTTTTTTCCACTATATAAACGAAAGAAAAAGTTTCTTATCCAAGAAAATAAAATTAATGTTCTTAAGAAATATTTAATGAAGTTTCGTTGAAAAAAATTCCAAAAAAATATTTCGAACGAAACTTTTTTTTAGCCAAAGAATGCTTGGAGTTATTTAACTATTTTATTGGCGTGAACTTTTTAAGAAGTAGAAAACTTTAAAAATGGATTTATTAAATTATATCCAAGGCTTCAATTTCGTATTTCTTTGAACGAATTAAACGTGAATGCAGAGAGAGATTTAAAGTTTTTTAAAAGTGATAAAGTTAATTATGACGCCATTTTATATAATTTAATCTTTAGAATGCAGGTTGGCCAACCTCATTATAACTGGCTGTGGTTGGGTTCAGATATTTGAGGTACAGGTTGAAGAGCTCACATGTTTATTTTCACAAGCACCATACACATACAATTAAACACAAACAATATTTAAAGGCAAATAATTATAGATTCGTGGAAGGACTCCACTTCTAAACCGAAAACATGAAACGTTGCAGGATGCGCAAAATAATTTTTCTCTCCGGGTGAGAGTCTGTAGGCCAACTATTGCGTCGTTGTGCGTTCAATGTATTTCGTCAGATGAGATATTATAAACTACACATTTCTCAACAGAAGAGTGTGTTTATTGTGCGTGTGTGCGCTGTACTTCCTCTCGAAGATTACTGGCCACAGGGGATGCTTTTACCAGTGTGTAGGAGGAGGCACGGTTACATTCTTAATTTGAAAGGAATTATGTTAAAAAATTATTTTAAAACTCAATTACATAAAAATTGTTCATCTGCTCATTACAACATTTTTTTACAACAACATTACTTTACTTTTTTTTAGAACAACATTACTTTACATTTTTTTACAACAACATTACTTTACATTTTTTTACAACAACATTACTTTACATTTTTTTACAGCAACATTACTTTACATTTTTTTACAGCAACATTACTTTACATTTTTTTACAACAACATTACTTTACATTTTTTTACAACAACATTACTTTACATTTTTTTACAACAACATTACTTTAAATTTTTTTACAACAACATTACTTTAAATTTTTTTACAACATTACTTTACATTTTTTTACAACATTACTTTACATTTTTTTACAACATTACTTTACATTTTTTTACAACATTACTTTACATTTTTTTACAACATTACTTTACATTTTTTTACAACATTACTTTACATTTTTTTACAACATTACTTTACTTTCTTTTACAACAACATTACTTTACATTTTTTTACAACAACATTACTTTACATTTTTTTACAACAACATTACTTTACATTTTTTTACAACATTACTTTACATTTTTACATTACTTTACATTTTTTTTACAACATTACTTTACATTTTTTTACAACATTACTTTACATTTTTTACAACATTACTTTACATTTTTTTACATTACTTTACATTTTTTTACAACATTACTTTACATTTTTTTACAACATTACTTTACATTTTTTACAACATTACTTTACATTTTTTTTACAACATTATTTTTTACATTTTTTACAACATTACTTTACTTTCTTTTACAACATTACTTTTACTTTCTTTACAACAACATTACTTTACTTTCTTTTACAACAACATTACTTTACTTTCTTTTACAACAACATTACTTTACTTTCTTTTACAACAACATTACTTTACTTTGCATTCTTTTACAACAACATTACTTTACTTTGCATTCTTTTACAACAACATTACTTTACTTTGCATTCTTTTACAATAAGATTACTTTACTTTGCATTCTTTTACAATAAGATTACTTTACTTTGCATTCTTTTACAATAAGATTACTTTACCTTGCATTCTTTTACAATAACATTACTTTACTTTGCATTCTTTTACACTAACATTACTTTACTTTGCATTCTTTTTTACACTAACATTACTTTTACTTTGCATTCTTTTTTACACTAACATTACTTTACTTTGCATTCTTTTACACTAACATTACTTTACCTTTGCATTCTTTTACACTAACATTACTTTACTTTGCATTCTTTTACACTAACATTACTTTACTTTGCATTCTTTTACACTAACATTACTTTACTTTGCATTCTTTTACACTAACATTACTTTACTTTGCATTCTTTTACACTAACATTACTTTACTTTGCATTCTTTTACACTAACATAACTTTACATTTTTTGCATGCATTTCTTTCCTAAACAAAACAACGACTAAAGTGATTAGCCTTGAAATAATCTTAATCAAAACTTTTAATGTTTAATTATTTGAATAAAAGTTTTAATATTCTATTAAATAGACAGAATAATCGTTTGGTTATTTGATAACGCGTCATCAGCAAAAATATTTTGACATCAGCGTACATGTCGATATTTTTTTTTTACATTTTTCCCCATACATTTCTGGCATGCTTAGTTATTCAAGATGTCTAGTTAACTATTCAGAACCTTGTCGTATTTTATTCACAGCTGTCTGAAAAAAACGAATAAAAAAGCTTTCTCCTGTCATGATCAATTTTCGATAAGCCTCAGTTCGAAAGGGAAGAAGAAAACCAAAACACACAACGAACTGAACTGAACTGACATTTGACATTTTTTTCCACTATATAAACGAAAGAAAAAGTTTCTTATCCAAGAAAATAAAATTAATGTTCTTAAGAAATATTTAATGAAGTTTCATTGAAAAAAATTCCAAAAAAATATTTCGAACGAAACTTTTTTTAAGCCAAAGAATGCTTGGAGTTATTTAACTATTTTATTGACGTGAACTTTTTAAGAAGTAGAAAACTTTAAAAATGGATTTATTAAATTATATCCAATGCTTCAATTTCGTATTTCGTTAAACGAATTAAACATGAATGCAGAAAAGGATTTAAAGTTTTTAAAAAGTGATAAAGCTAATTATGACATTATTTTATAAAATTTATTCTTGTTGTGCTGGTTAGGCAACCAGATTCTAACTGGGTATGGTTGGGTTGAGATACTTGAGACACAGGTTGGAGAACTCACAGGTTTATTTTCACACGCATAAATACCATACACTTACAATTAGAGACATAGAATATTTAACCCATTTAAAGGCCGAAAATTATAGATTCGCGGAAGGAGAACACACGAAACTCAGCTACGCACAGGGAGCGCGAAATATATTTCCTCTTCGGGTGACAGTCTATAGACCAACTAATACGCAGGGTTGTGTGAGATATATTTCCTCTCTGGATGAGAGACTATAAAGTAAACATTTCTTAGCGGGAACTCAGGCTGTGCTCTACTTCCTCTTTGTATTTTTATATTTTAACTTTATGCCACTATATCATTATGTTTAGCATTGGTAACAGGCTGCCCCACTTTGAGCTGGTACCATTAATTGTTTCATAACATGTAATAAAGAAGTAGGCCTATGTTTCTCTTTTAATCCATTGAAGATTGATACTGCGAAAACACAAGATTACATAAACTTTTTTTTTTAATTTCTGTGATAAATGTTTCAAATATCTTTGTTTGCGTAAAAAGTTCGCTGCTTATTATAGATACATATATCGTTTCGCATGCTTTTTAATTATTATTACGAGATTTTATATCTCACAATTATAATTTAATATCGTTACAATTTTCCTTAATTTTTTTTCTTTTCTTTTGAGTTATTCTCATAGATGTCAGTAACAGTCGAATATATTTTTGAATCTTTTTTTTTCTATCAAACTATAACTACGTATAAAAAATTTAATGTGCCAGTCCATTGAAAAAGCTCGGGTATCTGAAAAGTTATTGGTTTGGTCTCACATTTTCACGACATCTTGTTATTTGCGTAAAAAAAATTTCCATTTTCCTTTTAAATTTCTTAGGAATTAAATTTAAATCAATACCTTCAAGTGATAAAAGAATTGGTCTTTTATAAGATAAAGATCTGTATGTTACCGTAGATGAAAAGTTGATATGACGTAGAAATCCACGTCACTAAGTGTTTCGATTGCAATTTTCAACGTTTGCATATTATATTATAATCTCCACATAAAACATCAAAAATTAATAAAACATCAAAAATTAAATTTTATATGTAGAGTAATGGGATTTAAAGAACATTAAACAGTTTAAAAAATATTTTGTAATTAATTCCAAAGACTTAATACACTCTCCCAAATGGGGACTGCTAATCATTCCAACTAGCGAAATCATCACTTTTTTTAAACATTTATGACTCATATACCTTTTTTTGCGACACTTAAACATTTAAAGCACTCGAGTCCTCGCAGATCTCTCCGAATGGGGCCTTTGGGACACTTTCTGAGAACGACCGAAATGGGTTTTCCGGGAAATATGCGACTGTAATTTATAACGTCATAAATGAGGACTGTGGGCGGACTCCGGAGATTTCTTGGAAGAGCAGAAAAATCGAAAGTCGCGCACCAGAAATCGATATTTTATTTTTTTACTTTTTGGTTCTGTTTCTCAGTGCAACTTTAAGAGAGAGAGGCTTTTCCCTGGTAACTTCCGATTTCGCAATTTCGCCTCGCATAACGGCCTTTTATGGCCCGCCTGTTTTCTGGAGAGCAAGGCCGCAAAATCAAATTCGTTTTTCGGGATTTACATGGCGGGGGCGTGTCCACAAAGTGTGCTTTTCAATGTTGCTGCCGACGTTAGCATTCAAATTCATGAGGACAAACAGATTTATGGATTTTATGTAGTTAATAAAAATCCACTGCTGTTTTAAATTTGGAAAAAATTGAGAAATTTATTCTTCTGCTAGCTTTAAAGATCAGTATGGACAATTCCATGGACTATTCCATTTTGCTCATCATTTGCTTAAGCATTTCATTTCCAATATTCCTGAAATTGCTGCCAATTCAAACTACACAACTACAATTAGGTCTTCCTTAAGGTATAGGATCAAGTATTTAAAAAGTTAAGCAATATATATTCACTATAATGGTTCATGATTAAATTTGTATATATATATTCACTATAATATTGATGGCTATTTTTTACATATTTTGAAAAGTCTGAACAAAACTTATTAAAACTTATAACTTCATGATAAACTGATTTAAGGTTAAAAATCCTCTGATATATTAAATATGGCAAAAATTGAGAAGTTTTTCTTCTGTTGGCTCTAAGGATCAGTATGTACAAGGACAATAGAGACTATTCCATTTTGTTCTTCATTTGCTTAAGCATTTCCAAGTAGTCCTTCCAATATTCCTGAAATTCCTGCCAATTTAGACTATTTAATTTCAATTTGATCTTTCTTAAGGTATAGGATCAAGTATTTAAAATGTTAAGAAATATATATGCAAAAAATTGCTTCCAATAATGCTGTTTAAAAGATATTAAGCAGTTTTAAAAAATATTTTGTAATTAAACGCCAAAAACTTAATACTACACTCTCGAAAATGGATATTGCTAATCATTCCAACTAGCAAAATCACCATTTTTTAAAAAAACATTTAAGACTCATATTGCTTTTTTGTGCGACAATTACACATTTAAAGCACTCGAGTCCTTGCAGATCTCTCCCAATGGTGCATTTAGGACACTCTCTGAGGACGACCGAAATGGGTTTTCCGGGAAATATGCGATTGTAATTTACAACGTCATAATTGAGGACCTTCTGATGTGGGCGGACTCCGGAGATTTCTTGGAAGAGCCGAAAAATCGAAAGTCGCGCACCAGAAATCGATATTTTTTTTTTCATTTACTTTTTGGTTCTGTTTCTCAGTGCAATTTTAAGAGAGAGGCTCTTCCCCGGTAACTTCCGATTTCGCAATTCCGCCTCGCATAACGGTCTTTTATGGCCCGCCTGTTTTCTTGAGAACAAGGCCACAAAGTCAAATTCGCTTTTCGGGATTTACATCGGGAGGGCGTGTCCACAAAGGTGATTTGCAATGCTGCTGCAGTCGCTTATGCTCGATTTCATGAGAACAAACAGATTTATGAATTTTATGCATTTAATAAAATCCACTGTTTTAAATATGGAAAAGAAATTTTTGGACTTCTGTTCGTTTTAAAGATCAGTATGACAAAGACAATAGAGACTATTCCATTCTGCTCTTCATTTGCCTAAGGGGAAAAATCGAATTTTCTTTCCTTTTCGAAAAAAAAATCGAATCCTTTTCAAAAAATCGCATTTTTTTAATAATATTTTAATTAATTTAATAATTTTTAATAATTTAATAATTTTTTTATAATCCTTTAAGAATATACTGTTACATTTTTGTAATGATATTGGCGAAATTTTCAAATTCTACATCCCATTTAGCTGAGAATAAGCTTACCTTAAACTTCAAACTCATTTATTTCGAAACTACTTTTTTACGCACAGTGTGAGGAAAAAAAAAAAAAAAATACTCAGCCGATTCGTCCCAAATTTAACTATGTTATTCAGTACACCAGTACCTATCGCTTGAACTAAAAAAAGTTTTTCGTTGAATACTTCTTATTTTTTACATACAAAAAAATAATGAAAAAACAGTCTGTTTTCTGTATGTAAATTTCAACAACGCGCCATTTTGTCATTTTTTTTATTTTAGATCCTGCGATAACTACACTCATACTGATCAGAAATTTTTTTCGGTTTTTGTGTTTACAGATAACTGAAAGAGCCAAAACTTGACCCACCACCCAGGTCCATATTTATGAGGAGCACAACTTCAGCGCCACTCCTTAACTACTTAAAGTTTTTTGTTTAATTATAATTTTTTTTGTATACTATTAAAGTCGTATACTATTACTATTTAATGTATCTATAAAGTTTGAATAACATTGTTCATTGTTTTCATTAAAAAAAAATCCTGGAAACTCGTCAAATTTACAGGCGCTAGACCACCGGGTCCCTTTAAGCATTTCCAAGTAGTCATTCTAATATTCGTGAACTTGCGGCCAATTTAATCGATTCAATTATAGTTAGATCTTCCTTACGGTTTATGATCAAACATTTAAAAATCTTGCGAAATATATATATAGGCTTCAGGTACAAATACTGGCGGTGGCATGAATGTTTGTTAGTAGTTGGGAATCCACATTAAAATGAAGGTCCCGGTTTGTTTAGCCTGGTGTGCACAAGATGACAGTAGAGCGGCAAACCAAAACAATCAGTTACAATTACAGTTAGATCTTAGAGGTTTATGATCAAGCATTTAAAATGCAAATAAATATATATATTCAGGCTATAAATATTTATGCAGTTATTTTTACTTATTTTGAAAAGTCTGATCTAAACTTATTTAAATTTATAATTTTTAATTTATTAGAGAAAAATTAATATTTTGAACATGACTGTAGAGCGTTGGCTGTAAGGCTGGTAACTCAACCTCTTAAAAAGAAATCATCTCCTGACACGAAATCTGCCATTAGGCAAGCAACCTTGGAAAACCATGGGGCTGTTGAAAATGAAGAAGATAAAAAAATGAAGATGAAGAAGATAAAATGAAGAACCAATGAAGATAAAAAAAAATATTTCCCACTGAAGAAGAAAATTTTAAATAATATATAGTTAATTATTTTGCTTTTTTAGATTTATTTTATTATTTAGGGTTTAATTTAATTTTAATTTCATTTTCATTATATAATTAAATATTGTGAAACATAGCAATAGCACAAATCTCCACTCAGTTCAAAAGATGATAATCAATTATCAACGTTATAACCAATTTAATTCAAATGTTTCAATATTTCCGACATAAAACATCTTTATTTTTAAATATGAGAAATTTTGACCGCAAATTGGGTTTCAAGATACGAATGTATAAATCAATTAAATATAAAGTTTTGCAAAGTTGGATACTCTTGTGTAACAACTAAAACTTAAAGTATGTCTAAAATATTTCAATAAAATTAATTGTTTCCTTTAAATTGAATAAATTTACTTGGGAAAATGGAATTCTCGCTTTTGTTTTCTTCGAGCATTAATATAGAATGATGAACAGCCTTCAACTTTTGTTTGCCTCAATTTCGTTCTGTAGTTCCACCCATCTGTTTGGGTTGTCACTCCAAACCCGTTTCCTAATTACTTCAGCGTCCATCCTTATCAACTTGTCAAAGCACCTTTCAAGAGTTCTCTGAATTTTTAATGGTTATTGCGTCCAAACATTTGGATGGACTCGGGTTAAAAGATAGCATTTGTAACCTGGTGTACGTGGTATCTCAAAATATGTACTTGTTGGAGTTGAAAACAATTGTTCAGGTGACAATAGTTCAGGTCTTTTAAACATTGTGATGTTCGAAAAGGCGATTTTGAAATTAATAGATTATGTTTAAATTCACAGAAGATTTTCAAACTACTAGTTATTTTTACTGTATTTATTTTTGGATCCGATTTATTATTTTTTTAATAATTATGAGCTTTACCTGCGAAATTTTTTAGTCACAATTCTATTTTGAAAATTGAAATTGAAATTAATTTTTTTTAGAAAAAACTCTATTTCGAAAACTGAAATTGAATGAAATTTTTGTAGTCAAAATTCTATTTTAAAAATTGAAACTGAATAAAATCTTTTTGGCCAAAATTCTACTTGTAGTATTCTTCGCTTGTTTTTGCAGCTGGATCTGGGTGCGGTTGGGTTGAGACATAGGTTTGAAATCACACAGCTTTATTTACAAGCACGTAAACACTACAATTAAAGATAAAGCATGCAACACATTTAAAGATTTAAAGATTCGTGAAAGGATTCCACTTCTAAACTGTAAATACTTTCATTTCCTCTAGGGATAAGAGATTGTAAATAATGGCAGTGCCAGTTGCGCCATACGTCCTCTCGGGTGAGTCTCATGCCTACTGGTGATTTCTTTCAGAAGGCCACAAGGGGCGCTCTTGAAGTGCATAAGAGAAAACATGGTTGTGTATGTTGAACCACAGTTACATATTTTGAAAATTGAAATTGAATGGAATTTTTCTAGACAAAATTCTATTTTGAAAATTTAATGAAATTTTTCTAGCTGAAATTCTGTTTTGAAAAATAGAATGAAATTTTGCTAGCCAAATTTATATTTTAAAAGTTGAATGAAATTTTTCTAGACAAATTTATATTTTGACAGTTGAAGGAAATTTTCTAAACAAAATTCTATTTACAAAAATAAAATTGAATGAAATTTTTCTAGACAAAATTTTATTTCGAAAATTGAAATTGAATGAAAGTTTCTAGCCAAAAATCTATATTCAAAATTGAAATTAAATTAAATGTTTCTAGACAAAATTCTATTCTATTTGTTTTTATATTTTTATTTAGTGAAATATATCTTTGAATTGAAATCCTTCTTTATTTTTATTTTAATAATGCCAACGTAAAACGTAATTATATTACCACTTCTTTAACTTTTTCAATGAAAAAAAAAATACCGAGATGAAGTTTTGTTTAATAAAAAGAAAAATACTTCAAAAAAAAAAAAACCCAAAATATTTAACGCCATAAAAAAGTTGTCAGTTATTGTGATGTAGCTTTTCAACACTATGGGTTATAAAAGTAAAAAAAAAATCAGAATCATTATTCTTAAGAAAAAAAAATGTAAAGCGGGAGTTTGAAAAATTAAAAACTACGCATAGATTGAATTACAAGATAAAAAAAAAAATTTTTGATACGATATCCAATTCCCCTCTTTTATTATTAATAATTTTATTAAATATTCGGGAAAAGAACGTATTTTATCACAATTTTGAGCAGTTAATCTAAAGATAAACTTCCATGTATTGATTTTTTTAAATATATTCAATACAGAAATTGCTTTCGAGAATTCTTGACAATATTCTTTTCTTTTTGCGTAGTTTATTTTTCTAAATATATAATTACAAACAAATAATTATAATTAATAAATACTGCGATTAATATTGTATATCTATATTTATATGACTGTGTTCACATTATTTGATTGTTTATTGAATATGATTGCTCACTCTAAAGCTTAAAGGATAAATGCAGAAATATTTGACTTTTTTCCAAATGTAGGGAAATTTAATATTTACGAAAATATTTCTCGGAAGTTTATATGGGCTTTAGTAAATCGACAGCTTTAGCGGAAAGGAGCTCGGATATTCGTTTGCTTGCGTTCTACATCATGAGATTTTAATATCCTGTCAAAATCCAACGTTGCTTTATCTTCCAGCGAAAGATAGTATCTACATAAAATGAAATGAGACTGCCTCTTTTCAATAAATCTTTTCCTTTTTTATATTTTGTATATATCGTCACATGTCACGTTACACGAAAGAATCGGCTTTGTAATCGTGCTTCCTCCTACACACGGACAAGATTCTCCCTCTGGCTTTCAGGCGAAATGGTCAGTCGGCTTCGATACTCGAGAGGCAGTACTGCACAACCTGCTATCCACTGAGAAACGTTTATAGTCTCTCACCCCAAGAGGAAATGTATTTAGAGCAATTCTGCTGATTAGCTGGCCTACAGACTCTCACCCGGAGAGGAAGTATATTTAGCACTCCTGTGCGTATCCGAGTTTCCAGTTCTCGCTTTAGAAGTGGAGTCATTCAACAAATCTATAATTATCTGCTTTTAAATGTGTTAAATAGTGTATGTGGTGGTGTTTGTGAGTCTGTCAATAAAGCTGTGAGTTCTCCAACGTACGCCTCAAGTATCTTCCCCAACCACACCCAGTTGCAAACCTGTCGTCCAACCTGCACACTTCAGCTTTTCAGAGAACTTTTACATGTAACCTACCGCACATTTGAATGAAGTAAATACAGAAAAGTTCCAATTAGATGCAGGATTTTCATTTTTTGAAAGCAAGATTGTAGCCACATTCAGTAGTTGAACCAATTCCTCATTTTCATATGCTACATAAAACGACATTCAGATCCAAAAGTTGCGGGGAAAATTGCGTTTCAAAGTTTGCGATCAATTGATTTAAGGGAGTTCGTACATGCTACACAACCTGCTTCATTAAGATAGTAATCGATTATACAACCATTATACATTCATTAAGAAATTAAACAGGAAAAATTAATTATGATTTCTTTCCCATTCAATTAAAAAGAAATATTATCTAAAAATAAAAGTAATACGAACACTTTCTTTTAAATCTATACCTTGTAGAAAATTTGATCGATAACGTAAGTTTTTCTGTCTAACAAAAATCGAATTTTTGCATTAAAATTTTTAAATAATATTTTTTTTATTTACTTCTATGATAAAACAAGATAAAATAATAAACTAAATTTATAATTTAACTGTTTTTTTATGTTACTTTTATTTTGCAGTATACTTTATACAGTCAAAAATTTAAAATTGAATTTTCTATGTGATAAATTGAATTTTCATAATTTTTTAAAGCTGTTTATCGTGAAAAATTGATTTGCTGTCAGAGAATATTACATTTGATTTTATTTTTACTAAAAATGTTAACAAAAGTATTTTAAAAAGTTGCCAAGTTATCTGAAGTAGATAATGTAATAAATAATAAAAATAAATATATTGTATGTTTAAAAATATTTATTCTTAAGATTTATTATAGACTTAATAGTTTATACAAAAGAATAAACGTTGAAAATCTATATTATCATTTTAATCATATTAGAAAAAAATATTAATATAAAAAAGCATAATGTTTATAAAAGCAATTTAACATTTTAATAAAAAGATAAACAAGATATATTTCAAACAACTAATATGCATTAAAAGTAAAATGAATTTCTATTTTTATATAGTTTGATGAATTTATTCTAACATTTTAAAAAGGGCATCATCTGTTAGTTGATGCATAATTAATTTTAATTTGAAACTTGATTAGAATACTTCTGAAAATTCCTTCTTTACCATTAGAATTAAAATTTCTGTACCCTTTTAATCTCTTAAGGATTGAAATAATGATTGAAAATATCATATCTTAAATTTATTAAAGAATTAAATATACTCCATAAACTTTAAAGAAATTCTTTTGATATTTTGCATAAATATCTTACAATGGGGTTGTAAAAGAACATATAATCAGAAAGAACATTTTATAAAAAAGAACTAAAGTGTTCTTTCTATAAAGAAATTTTATACAAAGAGCATTTTATCAGAAAATGTTTAACTGAAATCTTTAAAAGTAAAATAAAAAAATTATTTAAATGAGAAATTACTGTATTATAGGTCTTATATAGTTTATTATAATTTGTTATTTTCGTTTTGAAGCATAAAACCCATTTTAATGCTTTTAATACTTCAATAACAAACTTTTTAAAAAAGCAAATTCGTTTGCAATTTAATTCCTTTCATCTATTTAACAAAGTACTAGTAAATTATTAAGACTTTTTATTAAAATAAATGGAATTTTTACAAAAATACTTCAATAAATATTGACTTCAAAGAATTCTCAAGAAAAAAGAATTGCATTATGGGAAAAATAGAATAGCTTCATTTTTCATTTTAAACTAAAAATTCAGAATAACAATTTTTCTAGAATTATTTCTACTCATTGCAAGATATTATGGACAAATTCTTGTTATAATAAAATGTGGATTGTTTATTCACCTGAAGGTTTAAAAATTCCTTTTGAAAAGTATTGAAGTCAAGTTTCAGAAAATTTCTTTGAATTCTATTTGTTATTTTTAGAATTGGACATAAAAGAAACCTTCAACGGACAAAGATTCAATACAGAATTTGTTGGAATCATTATTGTTTCGAAATTTTTCCAGTAAAATGATTCTTGGAAATTCTGTTCGGTTTCAAAATATTCTATCCAGTGAAATAAGTGACGATGTATTCATATTTTTGTAGTTTTAAACTGTCTGAAGTTCATAGCGGTTTGACAAACTTCTTGGCGACACTTTTGACATTATCTCCTTTGGCAACGTGTAGATGTATGCATAATTCATCTGTTTCCAAGAAATTGCAAAAATAAAGGAAATAAGTTGAAGAATTATTTGACACATAATTTTCAGTGGACAAATCTGAAATTCCGGTGTAATCTTACTTATTTATGATAAACCGAAATTTCTGGTTGACATCAGCTTGACATTAAGTACTTGAAACTTGACATTAGCTCCTTTGGAAACGCATAGATGCTATTCCTTTTTTTTACAAGAAATTGTAGGAATAAAAGTTTGGTTTGTCGCTGTACTGTCATTTTGTGCACATTTTGGGCTAATTAGATCGGGACCTACAGTTTAACGTAGATTCCAAACCACTCACAGACATCATGCCACCACCAGAATTCGAATCTGAAGCCTATGGTGCCTACCAAAGGCCAGAGCGCTAGACACTCAGCCATCAGACCGCAATCTGTTTTAGAGAAAAATATTTGTACTGTAAGCTGTATATCCATAAACAAATATGATTAATATTTTTGAATTAAATTCAATTTGAATTTCATTTATGATTAATATTTTTGAGTGTGTTTGAATTTTGTTTTCAGATTAGTTGGGTTTTGTACATAGTTTTCAGCTTTTATTCTCTGTTCTCGTCAAAAGCACTGACACATGTTCTCTTATACAAGCGGACTGTATCACATTCACACTAACACAATAAGTAATCACAATGGAAACTTAACAACGTTTTATTTCACTACACAGTCACAGCCACTCGCAGCCGTGCTGTTCACTCTTGCCTCTCTGGCATTACACTGACTCAGACTCGGACTTATGCGCACGCAGGCGCATGTGTACACACACATTTTTTTCGCCGCTAGGGGTATCCTTGCTCGTTGGCGCGAACATTCTCCTTTAAAACAATTGATAGTAAAAAGAGAATAAAATAGAGAAAAATGATTTCTTAATATTAATCAATTAGGAAAATGTAAATTAATAATTAGATTTCTAAACCTGTTAATTTGTCTCTCTACGGTCATTTTGTGCACACCTTGGGCTAATTAGTTTAGCGGGAATTCCGAACCACTCAAGCATCCATGCCACAGTCAGGATGTGGACCTGAAACCTGTGGTACCAAAGGCCAGAGTGCTAGCCAATTGGTCATCAGGCCGCTGTAAGAATAAAGGAAAAAAGTAAAAGAATTATTTTACACAAAATTTTTAGGGGATAAATCTGAAATTCCGATGTTTTTTTCTTCTAATGCAGCTGGCAAACACATAGACAGCTTGGTCTTGGATGCCTTAAGGCAAGCGCTGCACAGACGTACTCACTTTGCGTTACCCAGGGGGCGCGTTTAACTTGAAGATAAGCCACGGACGCGGAGTAACCATGCCCCCGCAACGCTCTACGATCATACTAGACCGGGACCTACAATTTAAAGTGGATTCCGAACCACTACAAACATCCACGGCACCGCCGGGACTCGAACCCGAAGAAACCTGTGGTACCGAGCGCCAGAGCGCTAGCCACCCGGCAATTCAGGCCCGGAAATTCCGATGTAACCTTTTTCCTTTATGATAAACCGAAATTTCCGATTCTGTTTTCCATCTTCATGCTGCTTTTAAAATAACAAATATTTCTTACAACAAATAACAATTTTTTCTTATCCCCCTTGAGATCCAGTGGGATAAGAAAAATTTGTTAGATTTTAAAATTTAAAATTTTAAATCTTATTTTTTAATTAAAATTTAAAATTTAAACTAGACAGCAACAACTAGACCAAGTCCAAGAACTCGTGTGGTCTCATGGAAGGAGAGTCAATTTCTGTTGTGATGGAGCACCCATAGGTAGAAATCTGATTTGGCTCCATGTCGCTGACTTTTCTCGGGGTACAGTTGTCAGGGTCTACGCCTTAGGCTCTACAGTGAATTAGACCAGGGCCTACTGCTTAAAGTGGATTTCGAACCACTATAAACATCCAGGGCACCACGGGTACTCGAACCCAAAACCTGTGGCACTGAGCGTGGGAGCTCTAGACGCTCTTCCATCAGGCCCATAAATGTATATAATTGACGTTAGCTCCTTCGGCAACGCGTAGATGCTATGCATAATTCATCTGTTTCCAAGAAATTGCAATAATAAAGGAAATAACTAAAAGAATTATTTGACTCATAATTTTCAGTGGGCAAATCTGAAATTCCGGTGTAATCTTATTTATTTATGGTAAACGGAAATTTCTGGTTCTGTTTTCCATCATTATAATGCTTTTTAAATACCTGCGTAATAACGTGTAAGGTCGAGCCTGATGGCCAAGAGATTAGCGCTAGGACGCTTGGTGCCACAGGTTTCGGGTTCGAGTTCCGGCGATGCTATGGATGTTTGTAGTGATTCGGTATTCACATTAAACTGTAGGTCCCGATCTAATACGACTGTTTTGCATAGGGCTGACAACCCTACCCCGTAGAAAAAACATTTCTTGTCTCTAAATCTGTCAATACGTAGATAAACTTGGCGCCCTGTGGGCTATTGCGTCAATGAAAAAGAAAAGTGTATTGCCTTCAAATGTCAGCAATGTTGCACTCTTTACACTGCAGCTAAATTGTCATCAATACTCGTCAGTGCCATTATTGGTGTAATTACATCCTTTTCTTCTCCTTAAGCTCAACTCTATTTTCCAACCTAACAGTTTTATTTTTCAATCCTGGCAAAAACACAGAATCTTTCTGTTGGATTTCGCTTATCTGTTTCCAACCAAACACTCTTAGTTATGACATTTAATGCATTATTTATCAGGCTGCAAAAGAAAATAAAAATAAAAAATTTAGCTAACATAAAATATAAGAAACAGTAAATTAGCAGCGCGAAGGCAACCTATCAGATATGCTATGTTCAGCGTTACTCAACAAAGGGCCACATAGAAAAAAAAAAAAAATCATCTGACTTGTATTTCATTTCTGTATATATATATATATATATATAAAAATAATACAAGTAATATAAAAAAAATTTAAGTCAATTCCTACTTTTTTTTCGTTATATTGCAGAAAGTCCTTTTATAAATAATTTTCATTTATTTTTTTAAGTTTATCTGGCGCCAACTATTGGTAGATACATGCAACTTAAATCTTAAAAAAAACTAAAATTAATGAATTAAATTTAATTACTGACTTAATATTTGAAAAAACTGTATTAACATCAGGTGTGATCCATTACAAGTTAAAAAAAAAATGTATTTGAACTTGAGTGGATGAATAAGAAGTATTTTATGAACGATTGAAAATTTGAACAAGATAAATTATATATAGGGAAAGTGTAGCTAATAGAATTAATTGAATAGAAACAGTAAAGAACTTGATTCTTGGTATTATATATATTTAATGAGTATAATTTTGATTTTATTTTTTTTATAATCGGTGAAAAAGTGAACTATTTTTTTTTTTTTTTAAATTCTTGTCTAAAAAATATTTATTTCTGCTCATCCAAATGAGATTGCACAAATTTTTTATATATTATCTTGCAATATTACATGAATTTGATTTAGTACAATTTTAAAAAGGAGCATGGTTTGGCAGATAAATATCGAAATAATATATTGTAGTGTGCATGTTAGCGAAACAGATTGTAATTGGATGTGGTTGGGTTGAAATACTTGATGCACAGGTTGGAGAAGTAGCTTTATTTACATAGCAGAGCAGGAAGCTTTGTTTACACACGCACAAACACTACACTACAATTAGAGACATAAAATATGTAACACATTTAAAAACAGATAATTATAGATTCGTGGAAGGACTCGAGAGAGAGTCTGTAGAGCAACTAATTCGCAGAGTTGAGTTAAATATATTTCCACTCGAGATGAGAGACTATAAAGTGAAAGTTTCTTAGAGGGAGCTCAGGCTGCGCTGTACATCCTCTAGGGTGAGAGTCTCGTGGCCGCCTGACCATTTCTCCCGAACGCCACAGGGGGGATTGGTTTGTCGCTCTACAATCATTTTTTTGCCCATTTTATGCTAACTAGACCGGAACTCTCGGGATGACAGACTATAAAGTAAATGTTTCTTAGCGGGAGCTCAGGCTGCGCTGTACTTCTCAAGGCCTACTGATCATTTCTTTTGAACGCAACAGGGTCGCTCTTGCCAGTGAATAGGATGGGTTTGTCGCTTCACAAACATTTTTTTCACACTTTAGGCTAACTAAACCGTGGCCTAGTGTTTAACATGGATTTCGAACCACTAACAAACATCCATACCACCGTCAGGATTTGAAACTGAAGCTTTTGGTACCAAAGGCCCCTGTGTGTGGGAGGAAGCACGGTTGCAATATATATATATATATACACTATGTGGAAGAAAGTAACGGCACACGACACTATAACGACATAAACCCATATTTATTAAAATTAATAGGAGGTAGGGCCTCCTTTGGCTGCGATCACAGCTGCAACCCTTCTGGGCATGCTTTCCACTAAATTAGCCATAGTGGCAAGAGGAATTTCCTTCCAAATGTTTAACAGGAAGTTCCATAGTTCAGGCTTGCTTTTGGGGAGTGGGGTGCAGGCCCTCAACCGACGATCTAATTCGTCCCAGAGATGTTCAATTGGGTTAAGATCAGGGTTCTGCGCCGGCCACTCCATGTATTTAACGTTGTTGTTCACATACCAATCAAGAGTCCTCCTTGCAACATGGCATGTTGCGTTGTCGTCTTGATACCAGCAATCATCCATACCGTACGTTGCCCACAAGGTAGGAAGGACATGATTGTCGAGAATATCACAGTATCTATCGGCATTCATCGCACCATCAACCTTCACCAGTGGGCCAGCCCCATACCAAGAGAAACAGGCCCATACCATCAATCCTCCTCCACCAAACTTTACAGTTGGGACGACACAGTCGGGCAAAAGGCATTCTCCTGGCAAACGCCATACCCAAACACGTCCATCGGAACGGAAAAGGGTAAATCGTGACTCGTCACTCCAAACGCGGACGCATTTCCAGTCATCCAGAGTCTAAGTACGGTGGTCTTTGGCCCATCGAAGGTGCGCTTTCTTGTTGGTTTTCGTAATCAAAGGCTTATGGGCCGCCGAACGTCCAGTGTAACCTAACTTAAGGGCCTCGATACGAAGAATCTTGGTCGAAACGGCCACACCTGTGGCTTGTTTAAACTCATTAGCGATGTTGTCCATGGATGTTTAACGGTTACTTCGAATCTCCCTGCCGAGCACCCGCTGGCCCCTGCTGGTGAGAACTGTAGGTCGTGCACTTCGGGGTTTGTTCTGACAGTGTCCGTCAGTCTTGTAGCGACACACAACACGTGCTATAGTTGATTTTGAGCAGTTACGGAGACGGGATATCTCCCTAATTGACACCTTGGCAAGATGCAATCCAACCAACACACCTTTCTCGAACTCAGACAACTCTTCCCGTGGCGGCATCTTGACAAAAAACAACTCTAGTCGACTCCACAGAGTATTTATAGGATATGGCTGACACGTGATACCTATTATTGCGCATGTGTCAGCTGTATTGCTGACTTTTCTACTTTTCAAGGGGTGCCCCGTCACTTTCTTCCAGATAGTGTGTGTATATATATATATATATATATATATATATATGTAATCTTGCATACATGTTAGCACACTATTGAACTTCTAGAAAATATTACAGTATTTCTCTAATAGTTCGATGTTTATTTTTGTATTGAACTTAGTGTGATCGTGTTTTATGTTTTAATCTTTCTTTAAAATCCGCATTCCGCGGTTTGTACATCCTGTAATAAATATAAATGGTTACTAAGGAATGTTTGGCAATAAAATATAACTATTACATATCAGTTTATCTCTAATTTTGCCAAAGTTGCTACAATAAACATCCGATGTCGCCAAGCCCATTGCAACACGGAAGTACTTCTTAAAATTGTTGTGTTTTGTCTCATATTGGGATGGGTTTTAAATAATAAAACCACGTTAACTATTCATTTTTGTGTATTATTAATAACTCGCTCTACATTTTTTGTATCTTTTTATCATTTTTTTCGTTAATTAAAGTTTTATGTATTTCAATGCATTAATATATGTTTATATGGGTCGGTGCTTTAAATAAATCTTTAGTTATTCATTTTCTATTTTTAAAAAAGGGTAAACATCAACAAGTCTATTTAAGAATTTATATCTACTCATTTTTATAGTAAATTGAAAATATGTCAGCTTTTAATTTTAATAATGCAATATACAACAAAGGGGAAAAACAAAAACAAGTCATGATATAACTTCCGTATTGTTGTTTACGATAACAGCGTGCAATTATCGTAAATAAATTAACAGCAGAAATATAAACAGACGTAATTAAGTATTTATCAACTGAAATGTGTTCCATTTAACGTCAACTTAATCAAATTAAGCTACATTTTCCGATGCTAATGTTAAATATTAATGAAATGTTTGTATAAATGGGGTATTTTTCTTGTATTTTATAAAAAACCCCGATAATTTTTTTCTGCTGAGTCATGTTAATTATTCCTTACATGAAAAAAATTGAGGTTTTGTAGAATAAGATTTATAAATAGATTTTGAATTTTTTTATTTATATCCTATTTTAATGTGCTTTAATTTTATTCGTTAACATATTCTGAACGTATAATGAGGTTTTTCGTTTTAACCCCATTATCATTCATAATTATATGAAATAAAAATGTATGATAATTCATCATAATAATCATTCATAATCACATGAAAAAAATGTTGGATAATTTATGTTCACGTTAATAATCGTTCATAATCACATGAAATAAAAATGTAGGATAATTCATGATCATGATAATAATCATTCATAATGAAATGAAATAAAAATAATCATTCATACCATATTAAATAAAAATGTAGGATAATTCATGATCATGATAATAATCATTCATAATGAAATGAAATAAAAATAATCATTCATAATGAAATGAAATAAAAATAATCATTCATACCATATTAAATAAAAATGTAGGATAATTCATGATCATGATAATAATCATTCATAATCAAATGAAATAAAAATAATCATTCATACCATATGAAATAAAAATGGAGGATAATTCATGATCATGATAATAATCATTCCTAATGAAATGAAATAAAAATAATCATTCATACCATATTAAATAAAAATGTAGGATAATTCATGATCATGATAATAATCATTCATAATCACATGAAATAAAAATAATCATTCATACCATATGAAATAAAAATGGAGGATAATTCATGATCATAATAATAATCATTCATAATGAAATGAAATAAAAATAATCATTCATACCATATTAAATAAAAATGTAGGATAATTCATGATCATGATAATAATCATTCATAATCAAATGAAATAAAAATAATCATTCATACCATATTAAATAAAAATGGAGGATAATTCATGATCATGATAATAATCATTCATAATGAAATGAAATAAAAATAATCATTCATACCATATTAAATAAAAATGTAGGATAATTCATGATCATGATAATAATCATTCATAATCAAATGAAATAAAAATAATCATTCATACCATATGAAATAAAAATGGAGGATAATTCATGATCATGATAATAATCATTCCTAATGAAATGAAATAAAAATAATCATTCATACCATATTAAATAAAAATGTAGGATAATTCATGATCATGATAATAATCATTCATAATCAAATGAAATAAAAATAATCATTCATACCATATGAAATAAAAATGGAGGATAATTCATGATCATAATAATAATCATTCATAATGAAATGAAATAAAAATAATCATTCATACCATATTAAATAAAAATGTAGGATAATTCATGATCATGATAATAATCATTCATAATCAAATGAAATAAAAATAATCATTCATACCATATTAAATAAAAATGTAGGATAATTCATGATCATAATAATAATCATTCATAATGAAATGAAATAAAAATAATCATTCATACCATATTAAATAAAAATGTAGGATAATTCATGATCATGATAATAATCATTCATAATCAAATGAAATAAAAATAATCATTCATACCATATGAAATAAAAATGGAGGATAATTCATGATCATGATAATAATCATTCCTAATGAAATGGAATAAAAATAATCATTCATACCATATTAAATAAAAATGTAGGATAATTCATGATCATGATAATAATCATTCATAATCACATGAAATAAAAATAATCATTCATACCATATGAAATAAAAATGGAGGATAATTCATGATCATAATAATAATCATTCATAATGAAATGAAATAAAAATAATCATTCATACCATATTAAATAAAAATGTAGGATAATTCATGATCATGATAATAATCATTCATAATCAAATGAAATAAAAATAATCATTCATACCATATTAAATAAAAATGTAGGATAATTCATGATCATAATAATAATCATTCATAATGAAATGAAATAAAAATAATCATTCATACCATATGAAATGAAAAATATAGGATAATTCGTGATCATGATAATAATCATTCATAATCACCTGAAACGAAAATGTAAGATAAATCATGATACATGGTTGTAGTATCAGCAATGTGTTTAGGTCGAAGAACTCACGTGATCTCATGGAAGGATGGCAAGGGAGAGGCAGCTTCTGTTGTGATGGAGCACTTGTAGGTAGAAGTCTGACTTGACGCTGCCTTTTTACAGGGTATGGTTGTCAGCTCTACGCCCAACGCTAAAGATTAATTAATATATAAGTAGTTGATGCAAGAAATTTATTTTCCATTATTGTTTCTTTTATTATCCATTAATCAATGTTTAATTGCTCTTTGTAAATTGATTAATTAATATAAAATAACTGAAAATTGATGTCATGAATTTAACTATTTCTATTATTAAATGTAGGGTCCTATATTAATAATATAGGATATACATATAAATATTTGAAAAAAAAACTTCTATAGAGATATTTACTGGTTAATACGTTTGATATTTGTGAATTAAATGATATATGTAATAGATCCCTCCTTAAATATAGAGATCGTACTCTCTGCGCCATGGAGGCTTGTAATCCTCTTTAAACCATAGGTCCTGGTCTAATATGACTGTAGAGCGTAGGACTGGCATTCCTACCTCGTGAAAAGTCAGAGTCACGGAGAGATGCTCCATCACAACAGAAGCGGACCTCCACCCATTTTTCGTCCTTCCATGAGACCACACGGGTTCTTGGACTTGGTCGTAGAAGTTGTTGTCAACGAAGTGGGATAAGAAACAACAACAGATTTATTCGAAAAAACTTTTTAGCAAGCGAAAGGAAATAGTAATTTTCGACGCACAGCAATCAGTCATGATAATGATCGAGGTTAATTCCTATCTTTCTTTGTTTTAATAAAAGATCTTACAAGAAATCCCAATTTCCAAATAAAAGTGTAAACTTATAACCCCACAAACATAAAAAAAAAATTCCAAGCTGATCCCCTTTTTCTTTCCAGTATCAATTTCTCTAACGACTGTTTATCCCCGAAACACTCAGTCGCCAATTTTGCGGTTTCTTTAAGTACATGGCGTAAATGTTCCAAAATAAATCACAGGGCTATTAATTTCAATTTTTCATCTCCCCCTCCCCCTTAAAAAAAACAGCAACTGCAGCTCAAAGGAAATCCATACTCATTTGCCACACAACAAACTGACAGATCGCAAACACTTCTGGGCAATAAGGGAGTGTGTCCTTTTTACAACTACACTCATTAACAGCAAATCTGGAGCCATTAATTTCCCGACACCTTTTTCTCGAGTGTTTCGCAGTAGCATGGATAATGGGGCCGCCGTTGTTACAATGTATCGTTTTATTGCTACTTATTCCTTTTTTTTTCAGTGTATGAGCTTCGTAGATTTGCCATTAATTGTTGATTGAGTTTAAATGAATCATTATATGTGCAAATGTCTTAGATTTTCTTTTTCTTTTGAGAAATTGTTAAATAGCTCATTTATTTCGAATTCTCGGCTTTTTTTATTATTTTATTTTCGATTTAACAATTAAGTAGTGTATAAGTTGTTGATGTAAGAAATTGATTTTTCGATTATTGTCTATTTTATTATCCATTAATCAATAATTAATTGTTGTAAGAAAGAATGAATTAATAGGATGTAACTGACCAAATAAAGTTATGAATTTAATTATTTCTATTATTAAATATAGGGCTTTCAAAAAAGTAATCTTCCATAAAGATATTTATTGGTTGATAGATATTTAGATAGATGTACTAGATAATTACTATAATAAATTAAAAAATGCGAAATAATTATATATGTAAAAATTCATTTATGAATGAATTAATGTAGTGTAGCTGACAATTTAAAGCCCTGAATTGGGGCTTGAATGGCCGAGGGTCTAGCACACTGGTACTCGGTGACACAAGTTTCAGATTCAAGACCGGGTGGTGCCATGGAGGTTTGTTGTTGTTTGAAACCACTTTAAGCGGTAGGTTCCACTCTAATGTGACTGTAGAGTGTAAGGCTGATAACCGTAGCCCTTAAAAAGTCATCGTCAAGGAGTCCAGCCAGACTTCTACCTACGGCTACCCCATCTCAATAGAAGTGCCCCCACCCTTTCCCTCCTTCCATGCGACCACATGGGTTCTTGGATTTGGTCTAGATATTGTTTTCTGCCAAGTATGATAAGAAACAACAACAGATTTATTTAAAAAAAACATTTAGCAAATCAAGATTGCAGCAGATTGCAGCAATCAGGGGTGATAATGATTGAGGTTAAATACTTTTTTCATCAAAGATCTTACAAGAAATTCCAATTTCCAAACGGAAGTATACAACTTATAACCCCACAAACATAAAAAAAAAAAAAAAATCGAGCTAATCCCCTTTTTTTTTCCAGTATCAATTTCTCTAACGACTCTTTATCCGAAAAACACTCACTGCCAATTTTGCGGTTTCTTTAAGTACGTAGCGTAAATGTTCCAAAATAAATCACGGGGCTATTAATTTCAATATTTCATTCCCCCTGCCCCCGTCAAAAAAAAGCAGCAACAGCAGCTCAAAGGAAATCCATACTACCCACAACAAACCCACAACAAACTGACAGATCGCAAACACTTCTTGGCAATACGGGAGTGTGTCCTTTTTGCAACTACACTCATTAACAGAAAATCCGGGGCCATTAATTTCCTGACACCTCTTTCTCGAGTGTTTCGCAGTAACATGGATAATGGGGCCACCATTATCAGAATGTGCCCCTTTTTTTGCTATTTATTCCTTTTTTCTGTTTATGAGATTCGTAGATTTACCATTAATTGTTGATTGAGTTTAAATGAATCATTATATGGGCAAATGGTATCAGATTTTCTTTTTTTTCTTTTCAGGAATGGTTAAGTAGATAATTTATTTCGAATTCTCAATTTTTCTGATTATTTTATTTTTGATTAAACGATTAAGTAATGTATAAAGTAGTTGATGAAAGAAATTGAGTTTTCGATTCTCTTTTATTATCCATCAATTAATGATTTGCTCCGAGAAAAATTGAATTAATTAACAACTGATAAATTAAAATATTCAATTAATTATTAAATATAAGGGCTTTGTTAAAATAAAAACTTCAAAAAAAGTAATCTTCTATAAAAAATATTTACTGGTTAATACACCTGATATTTGTGAAATATATTATATATGTAACTGATTCTTTCGTACATGGGGCAATATATATTTGGCTACATATATTTGAATATTATATATTTTTGGAGCTCGGCGCCCCAGGTTTCTAGTTCGAGTTCCTGCGGTATCATACATGTTTGTAGTGGTTCGTAATCCAGTATACGTTTTCCATTTTTCTGTAGTTCTCGGTCAAATATGTCTGTTGAACGTAGGGCTGGCAACCCTACCCCGTAAAAAGTCAGTCTGATGGAGCCATGCTAGACTTCTACATACGGGTGCACCATCACAACTGAGGCTGCGCATGCCCTTTTCCCTCCTTCCATGAGACCACATGGGTTCTTGGACTTGGTCTAGATGCCGCTACATACGGGTGCACCATCACAACTGCGCATGAGGCTGCGCATGCCCTTTCCCATGCCCTCCTTCCATGAGACCACATGGGTTCTTGGACTTGGTCTAGATGCCGCTACATACGGGTGCACCATCACAACTGAGGCTGCGCATGCCCTTTTCCCTCCTTCCATGAGACCACATGGGTTCTTGGACTTGGTCTAGATGCCGCTACATACGGGTGCACCATCACAACTGAGGCTGCGCATGCCCTTTTCCCTCCTTCCATGAGACCACATGGGTTCTTGGACTTGGTCTAGATGCCGCTACATACGGGTGCACCATCACAACTGAGGCTGCGCATGCCCTTTTCCCTCCTTCCATGAGACCACATGGTTCTTGGACTTGGTCTAGATGCCGCTACATACGGGTGCACCATCACAACTGAGGCTGCGCATGCCCTTTCCCTCCTTCCATGAGACCACATGGGTTCTTGGACTTGGTCTAGATGCCGCTACATACGGGTGCACCATCACAACTGAGGCTGCGCATGCCCTTTTCCCTCCTTCCATGAGACCACATGGGTTCTTGGACTTGGTCTAGATGCCGCTACATACGGGTGCACCATCACAACTGAGGCTGCGCATGCCCTTTTCCCATCCTTCCATGAGACCACATGGGTTCTTGGACTTGGTCTAGATGCCGCTACATACGGGTGCACCATCACAACTGAGGCTGCGCATGCCCTTTTCCCTCCTTCCATGAGACCACATGGGTTCTTGGACTTGGTCTAGATGCCGCTGTCTACCAAGTGAGATAAGAAAATATAACAGATTTAATCGAAAAATACTTTCCAAGTAATTTTTGCATCTCAATTTTTGCCTTCTGATTTCAGCAATCAGGATTGATAATGATTGAGGTCGACTGTATTTTTTTCTTTTTCTCTTTATAAATCAAACATCTTGCAAGAAACCCAATTTCCAAACGAAAATATAAAACTTATAACCTAGTAAACATAAAAAAAAACTAGCCTAATCCTCCTTTTCTTTCCAGTAACAATTTCTTTAACGACTGTTTATCCCCAAAACACTCAGTCGCCAATTTGTGGTTTCTTTAAGTATACAGCGTAAATGTTCCAAAATAAATCACTGGGCTATTAATTATCTTTTTTTCATTCCACCCCCCAAAAAAAGCAGCAGCGGCTCAAAGGAAATCCATACTCATTTGCCCCACAACAAACTGACAGATCGCAAACACTCCTTGGCAATAAGGGAGTATGTCCTTTTTGCAACTACACTCATTAACAGCAAATCCAGAGCCATTAATTTCCTGACACCTTTTTCTCGAGTGTTTCGCAGTAGCATGGATAATGGGGCCACCGTTGTTGGAATGCGCCGTTTTATTGCTACTTATTCCTTTTTTTGTGTGCATGAGCTTCGTGGATCTGCCATTAATTGTTGATTGAGTTTAAATGAATCATTATATGTGTAAATGGTCTTAGTTTTTCTTTTGAGAAATTGTTAAGTAGATAACTTATTTCGAATTCTCGGCTCTTTTCATTATTTTATTTTAGATTTAACGATTAAGTAACGTATAAGTAGGTGATGTAAGAAAAGGAGTTTTCGATTATTGCCTCTTTTATTATCAATTTATCAGTGAATAATTGCTCTAAGAAAGAATGAATGAATTAATATAGTATAACTGACAAATTAAAGACCTGAATTTAATTGTTTCTATTATTAAATATAGGGCCTTTGAAAAATGTAATCTTCCACAGAGATATTTACTGGTTAATATATTTGATACTTGTAAACTAAATTATATATGTAACAGATCCTTCCGTACATATGACGATCGTATTCTTGGTGCCATGGATGTTTGTAGTGGTTCGGAAACCACTTTAACCCATAGATCTCGGTCTAATATGACTGTAGAGCGTAGGACTGACATCCCTTCCCAGTGAAAAATATGCGTCATGGAGCCAAGCCAGACTTCTACCTACGGATGCTCCATCACAATAGAATCTATCTTCTCCCTTTACCTCATTCCATAAGACCACATGGGTTCTAGGACTTAGTCTAGATGTTGCTGTCTACCATGTGGAATAAGAAAAACAACAGATTTAGTCAAAGAAAACATTTAGCGAGTGAAAAGAAATAGTAATGTTGACGTTGAGATTGCTGCAATCAGAAGTGATAATGATTGAGGTTAAATGATTTTTTTTATCAAAGAACCTTACATGAAATCCCAATTTTCAAATTAAAGTATAAAATTTATATCCCCACAAATAGACAAATCCTTTTTTCTTCCCAGTATCAATTTCTCTAACGACTGTTTACCCCGAAAAACACTCAGTCACCAATTTTGAGGTTTCTTTAAGTATACAGCGTAAATGTTCCAAAATAAATTATGGAGCTATTAATTTCAATTTTTCATCTCCCCCACCTTCCCCGAAAAAAAAGGCAGCAACATCAGCTCAAAGGAAATCCATACTCATTTGCCCCACAACAAACTGACAGATCGCAAACACTTCTGGGCAATAAAGGAGTGTGTCCTTTTTGCAACTACACTCATTAACAGCAAATCCAGAGCCATTAATTTCCTGACACCTTTTTCTCGAGTGTTTCGTAGTAGCATGGATAATGCGACCACCGCTGTTACAACGCGCCGTTTTATTGCTACTTACTCCTTTTTTCTCTGTATGAGTTTCGTAGATTTACCATTAATTGTTGATTGAGTTTAAAGATAATTTATTTCTATTTATCATTTTTTTAAATTAATTTATTTTAGATTTAATGTTTAAGTAATATATAAATAGTTGATGTAATAAATTGATTTTCTATTATTGTCTCTTTTATTATCCATTAATCAATGATTAATTAATCTAAAACAGAATTAATTAATATAGAATGTAAATTGAAACCCTGAATTTAATTATTTCTACTTTTAAATATAGGAGCTTTGAAAAAACCTTCCATAAAGATATTTACTGGTTAATACATTTCATACTTGTGAATTAAATTATAAATGTAACCATGATTATATTATATATGACCACCAGACTAGTTGATTATCGAATGCAAGGCACAATAAACATGCTATTGTAATTGACTTCACCATCGAATCGTTATTGCCATCACCCTTGCTGCCACAATCGCCATCGTTTCTGAAGGCATAATTGCAACAAATGCTGCCAGCAGATTTCAACTGAGCTAATTTTCAAAACAATAGAGCTGGGTATAACCCTACCCCGTGAAAAGAAAACATATTATTTTCGGAATCCTCCAGTAAGCAGACGGCCATGGTCGAACATGGACTGTAGTGCCAGGCAGTTAATTAATTAGAGTTATTGTTGTTGTTCTTTCTTATCCCACTTGGTTGATAGCAACATCTAAACCAAGTTCATGAACCCGTGTCTTAAAACGAGGAATCAATGATAAAGGGTAAAAAATTGCAGCTTTTCTTTTTTTTGTCCTCGATCTGGTGGCACCAAGACATGGAGAACCCAAAGGGAGAAGTTTGACTTCACCCCACCCAGTGAATACCCATTTTAGTCGCCCTTACAGCATGCATAGATACAATGGGACTATTCTAACCTGTAGCCACATTGGACATTTATTTATTTAACGTTTTTATGTAAATTTGAATGAGTGAATTATTTAAAAATTATCAGAAAAAAATTACATGAATAATCTCTTGAATTACAATATTCTATTCTTAAACTGATTTGTGACAAAATTCAAGCTCTTAATGCTCGTTGATTTGATATCTAAGAATCATAATGAGCTTAGATCTTAACAAGCATCTTAGAATACCACTTAAGAGGCTTAATTATCAAAATTTATTGGCTATTAGACGGTTTGGTATCCAAGAGGCATGGCACAATTAGATGGCAAAATATTGCATGGATGGCATATTATATCTATGTCTTCGTTTCATGCGAGTTTCATATTATATCTCTATAATGATCTGTAATATTAATCATATTTGTTATGGATATATAGCTTGCAGTACAATTATTTTTCTTATTGCAGTATAATTAGGTTTAATAATCTAATTATTATTAATTTATATTTTCCTAATTTATTAATAAGAAGAAATCCTTTTCCTGCCATTGTATTCTCTTTTCATTGTATTGCTTTAAAATGTGTAAATGAAGGCTGAAAACAATGCATAAAACACAACTATTCCGAAAACGAAACTCAAATATGCTCTTTCCCATCATATTATCATCCCGATTCCCGTCGTACGATTCTAAGACGTGTTTGATGGGAAACATTTGTGGGTAGATTCAATTGTAAAATTAAATCTACCCTCATGTAATTCTTAATTCTGCGTTCCATTATTTGTATTTCACGCATTGTACCACAGTACAATGTACGCCAATTAAAAGATGCACCACTTTATATTTGTAGCATCTGAAGTATAGTTGATGCTATTCTTTTAAATAACATTTGCTTCGGCTTGTGTTTATCGAGTATTTTTCCCACGGGAAGAGTTGTGGCATTTCTTTCCCAGGAGAGATGAATGTATATTCTTTGACAAGTACATAATAACAACCTATCACTCAAATTTGACAACAGATAAATACTGTTGGGGAACTTCTATTGCATGCAATTAGTACTAATGAGAACAGCCTTTCACTCAAAACTGACAGGATATTCAGTGTCATAGATAAAGAGACCTCATGAAATTAGTCATGGTCTGTGCGACCTTCACAGGTCAAAATAATTACAAATGGAATATGGACTACCCCATGAGTTGTGTATCGGGTGATAGACCATGGGCTGACAAAATGTCTACTCCAATGAGAAGTGAGGGAAGCTGACCCCATTCTTGACGGAGTTTCTTAAATGTAGGTTTTTGGGAAAAAAAGGATAGTTCTACGGCCAGTTGATAAGAAGTGTTATCTTTTTATCTGAAGTGATTTAACAAGCCGGAGTTTTGCTTGTTTCCAAAGTGAGGACCTTCTGGTTTTGTGTATCACGCCGTATGATGATTAAGATCTGCAACGAATCACGTGTTTAAATTTCGTCGTAGACTCGAGAACTTTGGAAATCAATGTCCTTTGAGTGAACTGCACTTGGGAATCAAATTTAAATCTTTAATTTTCATTTTTTTTTTTTTTTGTAAATAAGAAATTGTATTAACCCAGAGTTTTATATATATCATAATGCTTATAAATAAAAATTAAAGTGTTCTCATGAGCCTGAAAGTGACTCTCTTTTTGAAACTGTTATAGGTCTAATATAAACCGAGACGTCACAGAGGCTTGGTGAGCTAATTCATTTGCAACTATCCCCGCAGTTCTTTTTACTAGACATTTGCATATGACAAATATTTGACCATGATATCTTGTGAGATGAGCTACTTTTAGTTACAGTACGAAAATGAAGCGCTTAGAAATGAGTATATTAGCTTGCTGGATGTTACTCACTACTTACCATACCCACGTGGAAGACGACCTTAGGTTGATACTAAATATTGTTAGTCTTAATGGGTACTATTAATCTGCTTGACGATTACAAATGTAATATGGACTACACCAACAGTTTTTACATCGGATGATAGACTATGGGCTGAGAAAATGTCTATTTCAATGAGAAGTAAGGGAATCTGGCCCCTCTTTTTGACTCTTTTTCTTAAAGGGAGGCTTTCGAAGAAGAAAAGAGAGTGTTCTGAGACGAATCGACAAGAAGTGTTGTCTTAGTGAAGAAGTTCTGTCCTAACTTATTTATTGATAAAATCAATCAATAAATAAATACAAAGATTCTATAGACCTAAAAGAATCATGGAATCTATGTTAAAACACAATGATTTTTTATTAACATATCGAATGAGTTTAAACCATACGGTATTGTACAATCCAATTAACCAGAACACAATTTTCTTATCTCTGATCTACAATACCTCAAAGCATCAGCATTTCTACCTAATTACCATAAACAACTGAACGAACTACACGAGACCAATGTAATCAATTTTACCATTTTAATCCTTGTTCCTATTATTCAAGCCAGTTATCGGTTTTGAATTTACCTTTGGACCAATTACATGGCTCACTCCCAAAAGACTGTTCATCAGTCCACCGATGAATATCGAATTGCCCACTCTTTATGTATCAGAATCGGACTAACACCAACCTTCTCGATGGACGCATTAATCATTGTAGTGACAGAGTTAATGTTAAATTAATTTATGGTGCATTCGCTCTCCTTCTTAAATAGTAGGCTGAGCATAATGCGGGTCCTAATGTGTTTTTAATGATAGTGGATGAGTCGATTATTGTTGGTGTAACTATGGATTGAACCTTAAAGATTACCTGGATGGATCTTGAGATGGATAGTTAAGAGTTCGGAGGAAACGTGCTTTGGGTAAAAAAAATGGAACAATTTTTTGCTCATGGTTGTAGGTAACGTTGGTAGTTCAATGTAATACATGGTTAAGTGGGTTTTTTTTAAATTTGGCTCTTTGAATTGGAAGAGTAATTTATCGTGTAGGTAACTTTTTCTCGCCTGTAATAAATATGGTGTTAATGTCGCAAATGTATTCATTCCATATAAATGTAGTCTTTAGTGAGTGAAATACTAAATTATGCTGTGTAGGATTCAGTATCTTTCGGGGTTTTTTTGGTGCAATAGTTTATTTTACCTTCATTCAAAAGTACATTAAAATTTGTAACGCATTATTGTTGGTATAAATATGGATTGAACCTTAAAGATTACCTGGATGAATTTTGAGATGGATAGTTAAGAGGTCTGAGGGAACATGCTTGGAGTGAAAAGAAATGCAACAACATTTTTTATCATGGTTGTAGGTAACTTTCATAGGTATAGATAACGTAATAGGTTCATGGTTGTAGGTAACATTCCATTTATTTAAGTGTAATATGGTTTAGTTTTTTTTTTTTTTTTTTTTAATTTGGCTTTTTGAATTGGAAGTGGAGTAATTTATCTTTTACGCAACTTTTTCTCGCCTATGATGATATACATGGTGTTAATGTAACAAATGTATTCATCCCATGTAATTGTAGTCTTTAGTGAGGGAAGCAGTAAATTATGCTGTGAAATAGGATTCAGTATCTTTCGGGGTTTTCGGCCTAATAGTTTATTTCACCGTCATTCAAGACTACATTAAAATTTTTACCACATTTTTAAAGGCATTAAGTGTATCTTCCTGCACTGTTCGTTTTTATATACACTCATGTCCATAAATTAAGGATAATGAAGTTCAGGCAAAGAAAGAGACAGAAGCAAAACAAATTTGACTTATTTGTAAAGTCTATTTATTAAACAAAAGGTAAAGAGCAAAAAAGAGGCTATATGTTTGACATAATTAATAAAAATTGCGATTTTTACTCCCTGGAGCAAATTTCAAAAAAGAACCTATTTACAAAAAACAGTATAACATGGTTAGTATGATGGTTAATATGGAGTATGTCTCCCGGACGATGCAATACAGGCCTTACAACGCCTAGGCATGCTGAGTATCAAATTATCAATCTGATCTTAGACGCCGTAGGAGTGCCACTGGCCTTCCCGAATTAACGGGATTTCAGTGTTGGTTGCACAACTACGGAAAGGGAGGATTGATAAACCACTCTGGGTATCGCAAGCAGCCCTTTGGCTGAGTTCACTGTTGTTAATCAGGGATAATCGCTGGGTCCGTTCCGCTTTGAGAGTTGTCTGGTGCATATCAACACGTCAGAACGGCTCTCAATCGTGAGGAGTTCTAGGAATTCTTGCTTTAGGCCTGTTTGAGTGATTCCTGGCGAATAGCACACATTTTATGGCCATCGGCAGCAATCACTCTACTAAAACTACTTATAGAAATCTATCATTAAATTATAGAAAATCAAAACAAAAATTAGACAACTAAGAGAAAGATTTCTGATATTTACATATGAACAATAAAATTGTTAACACAATTATTTAAAGGAAATGGCTGTGTATGGTAATTAGTATTACACAAGCTGTTAGGGGATATAGATACAATAATAGATTAAGAGCATACTTTTTGTTTCTATTGTGTAATGTAGTCTATATTATGGGTTACAAAGTCCATCACTTTAATAATTTTTTCCTTTATTGTTTTGGAGAATGCTGCATTTTGTGCCCAGGTTGCATATGTATCTGGATTTGGTTGGAGAACGTGATTTGAGTCTGTTAAAGAGCAGGAGAAGAGATAGTGTTCCGGCGTGCCAGTTTCACCACAAATGCAGTTGTCCGTATCTTTAATATTGAACCTGTATAAGTACGCGGGGAAGGGACCATGTCCCGTTACAAAGTAGTTTAGATATGTATTTATGGACATCTTCGTTGACACTGTTGGAAGAAATTGATGGGTTCTTCTTCCTGTAAGCTGAGTGTCCCACTCTTCTTGCCAGATCTTGAGGCTATTCAATTTTAGTTCTCTTTTCAGTAGGCTTGTTGGGCCTTTTAATTGGGATTGATGTATTGTTTGCTTTGTCGCTTCTTTGGCAAGAAAGTCGGCACGTTCGTTATCCTTGTTGCCGACATGTGCTTTGATCCACAATAGGCTGATTGATTTGTTGTTGATTGTGTATAAAAGATTTCTGATATCTTGAACCTGACTATTTTTGTTAAAAAATCTGTTGATGGCTGTGAGAGATGAATAACTGTCCGTGAAGATGTTAATTCTTTTATAGTTAGTATTTATGAGCCATATTAATGAATTGAGGATTGCATGAAGTTCAGCTTGGAATACTGAGTTGTGGCCTTGAAGGCTTGCTTGCCATGTGTGAATTTCTGTTTCGTTGTTAAATGCTACGAAGGCTGAGCCTACCCTATTGTCCAATTTCGATCCGTTTGTATAAATGTGAAGATCACTGTTTCTTTGTTCTGTATTTTTTAAAATTTGTGATGGTTTGGCCCATGGAGGTTCGCTCCACTGTGAAATTGATTCTTGAAAATCATTATGTTGATATGTGTGATGATGAAAAGATGCATTAATTTTGGGCCGTGTGATTTTTGTAAATGTGGCTTCCCTTGCTGCTACCAGGTAGGTCGGCTCTAGTCCACTTAGAATTAGCAAAGCTGAGGTTGGAGAAGTTCTATACGCGTTAGTAATTTTTAAAGCAAATTGTCTCTGTATAGAGTTGAGTAGTTTGATTTTCCTTATTGTAATGTTATCAGCCCATATTGAAGCTGCGTAGCATATGATCCGCTCCGCCACCGATTTGTACCATAGTCTGGTGAATTTGGGGTTGATACCCCATCCTCTACCTGACATGGTTGCCAATTTATTAGATTGAATTAGGAGGGTACTTTTCAAATGTTGAATGTGAGGGAGGAAGCTTAGATTGTGATCCAATATAACTCCTAAATATTTGAGTGTTGGGTTGCATTTTATTGACCAGTTGCCAAATTTCAAGATTGGTTTTCTTTTTAACGATCCTTTTTCCCAAATACAATTGCTTGTGTTTTGTCCTGTGAAATCTGTAGTTTTTCTTTTTTAACGCCCAGGATTGAAATTTTTTGAGAGCTGTTGTAGTTTTTAATTCCAACGACCTTCTATTGCTGGCGCTTATTATGAATATAAAGTCGTCAGCATAGGCTTGTAACGTTACATCCTCTTCCCAGGTTTCTTTTAAGATAAGATTTGCTATTATTGTCCACAGGAAAGGGCCGAGGCATGATCCCTGTGGGCAGCCTTTTTGTAGATCATGAATGATTTTCCTATTTCCATGGTTGAATTCAATTTGTCTGTTTTGTAGGTAATCACAAATAATATTTAGTAGATCTTGAGGGCAGTTGTCATCCTTTAGGGTCTTTATGATAGAGGGCCACCACAGTGAATCAAACGCTCCCTTGATGTCGATGGATATGATAAGGGTGTGAGAATTTCTTGCTTTATTTGAATATATAATTTTTAATAGATTGTGGAGGGCATGCTCTGTCGATAAGCCGCTTCTGAATCCGAATTGGTCATTAATAATGAGTTTGTGGCTGTAGTAGTGAAATTGCAGTCTATTAAGAATGAGTTTTTCAAAACATTTGCCAAGAATGGGGAGGAGCGTGATTGGTCGATAAGAGGAGGGAATTGTTGGGTCTTTAGTTGGTTTATTGAAAAGAATAACTTCTCCATATTTGAAAGAAATGGGAAAGCCACCCATGCTTTTACAAGTATTATAAAGTTGCAGCAGCTTGTTTGCTTCTAGCTTGTGGAAGAGATTTAATATTCTGCCATCTAGCCCATCCTGGCCTGGAGCCTTATCTTTGGGCATGGTTTTGATTATATGATGGAGTTCTTCTTTTTGTGAATGGTGGAGACTGTTGAATGTTAGTATTGCTTTGCCTTATCTTAGTTGCGATGGTTCTAATCTCTTTTTTTTTGTTGATTGTTGTCTTCTTGTTCATTATCTTCTTGGAAGAGGGATGACAAGATGTTTTTGATATTTATTTCACTAGAGTTGTTTGTTGTTGTGTTATGTAAAGTTGGAGGCTGAAAAAAATTATTAAATGCAGCTTTATATGTCTGCCCATAGGGAGATTTAGCTTCGGAACAGAACTTTTTCCACGAGTTTGACTTTTCTTTGTTTATAAGTTTTTTTAAGATCGCTTTTTCCTTTTTATATTGAGAGGTCCAGAATAATTTTTGTTCCATATCTGTTTGTGATTGGGAGCGTCTTCTTATTGCTCTTGTTCGTGAACGTTGCTGTTTAATTTTTTTCATTCCACCATGGCGTTAATTTGGCCGTGAATTTTTGGCTTTTTCTTTTAAATGCTGATTTAGCGGAGTCTATTAGTGCTGTTGTGATGTCAGTGGCTGCTTTATCTAGTTCCCCCTTATTATTAATATGATTTAGATCTATTGCAGAAAGTTTTTCTTTAAGATTGTGGTTGAATTTTTTGAAATTTCCATATTTAGTTTTAAATCTTGAAATTATTGGGATAATTATTTCACTGTTGATGTTGAAGGTTATTGTGAGGTGATCGCTGCCAACTTCAAAGTCTTCGACTACCCAGCTAGAGATTTTTTTATTATAGAGTGTTGGTGTACACAGGGTTAAGTCTGGTCATCCTGCTGCATTATCTCTGACGAAGGTAGGTTTTGATTCTGGTGGATTGATTAAGAATAGGTTTTTTGTGCAATGAATTCCATGAGGTCTCGACCTCTCTGGTTCTCTGAGCTATAGCCCCATATTGTACTATGTGCATTAAAATCTCCACACAGTAGTTGAGTAGTGTTGTTGGGGAATTTCTGTTCATAATGTTGAAGCGGTACGTGGATGTCTTCTGAAGGTGATGCATATAGGGATGTAATTACCAAATCTTCTCCTTCAAGAGGGATTGTGATGGAGATGCTATCTGGTGACTGGTCTGCTATTGTTAATGGTATAGACGATGATCGAATGATTATGGAGGCTCTTTTTTGTAGTACTTGTAAGTTGTCTCCATCCTGTGGGGACTCCTGGGATTTTGTCTTTGAAATAAGGTTCTTGTATTAGAGCTATATCTATGCTTTCCTCCTCCATTGTCTTTAGGAATAGGAGAGTTGCAGATTTAGAATTTTGTAGATTCTGCTGGGCTATTTTGATCATTGGATGTTTGGTAAAGTTGAAATCTATTGGCTGATTATGTCGATTTTCGCTAAGGTTATTGTTCATGATTAGGCTATTATTCATGATGGTGCAGATCTTGCCTATTCTGTGTGTTCAAATGATCTTGTTTTTGGGAAACTGTTGGTTGTTGTTGGGGCACTGTGGGGGCTTCTTTCTGTTGTCGTATCATTCTGTTTAACTGGTTCCTGTAGGTTGGGCACTTGACGTCAAAGGCATAGTGATCTGCTGGTAGGATGTCTGCCTCGTTGTTATTGTGGTGTGTACAATTAACACACTTCTTGGTTTGAGATGAACACGTTCTTGTGTCATGTTCGTCCCCGCACTTACCGCACATCATTGTGTTCTTACAATTGTAAGACAAATGACCTATCTGCTGACATTTAAAACATCTCTTAAGTCTGTGGTAAGGCTTTACCTGGCAGGCTATGAAGTTAATTAAAAGTCTACCTTTGAGGAGCACTTTTTGAGAGTCTGTTGCAGAGAGTGTTGCTAGTGCATGCTGTCTTGAGTTTTTATCAGTGAATATTTTTTCCATATGTATCTCCGCTTTTTCATGTGATATTGCTCTTTGTATGGCTATTATTATTTGTTCTTTACTAGTTTCCTCCGGGATTCCATAAATCATGAGTGTTTCTTTTTTCTGTTGTGGCTCAAAAACCTTTGTCACCTGGTCTATCTTTGCTTCCTTGTTAATTTTATCATGCAATTGCTTTAATTGTTCTTTGTTTTTATAATAAGATCTTCTTTTTTGTTGATGTATACCTTTTGCACTGCTGCTGCCTCCTGTGTGTTTTTCAGAGTTTTGCTTATTAGTTGTTGGAGCTCTTTGCCTGAGCATGTGCCTTCAGTGGGACGAATGATGAGTGTTGGGGTTTGCTTTTTTATTTTCAGCTTTTCTGCATAAGTAGTGCTTTGTTGCTGTTGGTGTAGCATAGAGTTAGTCTTCTTTTGTTCATCTAAGATGTTTTTCAGCCGTCTGTTTTCCTCGATGGCCTTGTCGAGCATTAGTCTACTCTCCTCCAATTTGCCCTCTAGTTTTGCAATGTGGAGGTCCGTTGTGTTTGTGTCGCCGGGGGAGTCAAGTACGACGCACTTTCCTTTCGGTGATAGTTTAAGTGCTGCTCTAAGCTCAAGTATTTCGCTAGATTGGGCTATAAAAAGCCGATCTATTTCTCTAAATTTTTCACGAACTTTGTCTTTGGTGTGGGGAATATTGCACCACTCATCAAGAAATGTCCTCCGAAGTTCCGGTTGACAGGTGGGAGGGGGTTGACGGGCTGCATTTCGTCGGCCAAGCATATCCCACACATGCTCTATTGGATTCAAGTCCGGTGAGTATGCTGGCCAATCCATACGGGTGATATCCTCCAATTGAAGGCCTTCGTCTACAATGTTTGCACGGTGAGGACGGGCGTTGTCATCCATAAACAGAAATTCAGCACCCATGGAGCCCCGAAACAAACGTATATGTTGTTCCAGAATGACATGCCGATAGATGTGGCCTGTCATCGTTACACTCTGAACATGCATGTCAGTTCTGGAACCAAGGATAATTCCTCCCCAAACGAGCCATCCTGCACCACCGTAACGGTGTCGTTCAATGGTGTTCTCTTGGTGTTAACGGGTACCTGGCGCTCTCCATATGAAAGTCCGGCGAGAATCAGACTGCAAATTAAACCTGGACTCGTCGGAAAACATCACACCAGACCACTGTTGCGGTGTCCACAATGCATGCTCTCTACTCCAGGTTAATCGTAGGCGACAGTGAGTTGCGGTAAGTGGAACACATCTGACAGGCCTACGAGCATATAGATCAATGTGCCCTAAGCGTCTGTACACGGTCTGCCTTGAAACTGTCGTACCGGTAGCTGAAGAGAACTGACGAGACAGGTCTGATGCTGTGCTCCGTCTGTTTCTTTTGGCAGTAACTGCTAAATACCGGTCCTCATTCGGCGTTGTAACTCGGGGGCGACCTGTGCTGTAACATCTACACACATGACCTTCATCTTGGAATCGTTGCCAAAGCCTGTAGATGACACTCTGGGCGATTCCAAGTTCCTCGGATACTTCCAGCTGGGTACGTCCACATTCCAGTCGTCCGATAATTCTACCACGTAAAAAATCCTCCAAATGCTTCCTTTGTGCCATAACTATGCGGTTATTGCACTGAAAGGCTTTTAAAGTGCTTGTGAGCAATTTTACTTCTTTGCCACCATTCCTTATATACCCCTATCTTACACTCTCGTCATTGTGACGTACTATCCGCGCCATCTGGTGGTTTCCTGTAATTGGTATAGTTTTCTTCAAGATGTGTGTGATAATTCTACAGGTGAAATTTTTATTTTAGAGTTCAATTTCTGTGTGATTCTGAATTATCTTTAATTTATGGACATGAGTGTATATGACTTCTTTTAGTATTGAAATAGGTAAAATGGTGAAGGTAGCAGAGGATTAGGTTTGTTTGAAAGCCTGAAGTTAAGGAAACAAGATTAATTGATCATTGAAATAACATGTATCTTAGATAGATCTTTGAAAACATTTTAGATATATGTTATTTTAATGATTAATTAATTCAGATGAGACCTTCATCACATTTAAAAGGGTATTAAAAATTATGCGTTATTTATTGCTTATAATCGTTTGCATTTATTTTTCATTATTATAATTTTTTCAAAATAAGTAAAACTGAAGACATTTTTCTTATCCAGTAGCGCAATGTATGTTAAGTAGCGATCTCGGAAGCTTTGCTGATGAATCAGATTTATAGGTTCGATTTTAAAATAATATAAATAAAAAGTATAAAAATTAACGCTCATAATTCTATCAAGAATATTTTTGATTTTAATTTTAAAAATCTGAAACAAAACTGAGTTTAAAAATTTTAAAATAATGGTGGAAGCAATATAAATATTGGTACAAACTTTAAGAGGAGGTAGGGCACATCAAAAGCATTGAGAATACACAACAGCCACGGACAGAAAAGTCGTTGTATACATTTATGTGGGGCTGTTCACGAGAGCGCTGGTGGGAAAATATCTGCTTTTTCGCAGTCATTCGAATAGTATTTGCCTTAAGAAAAGTATGCAGCATTTTATGGACAAGGAGCTAGCAGACATTCACATCGTGTACAGAATAGCTGGTAACAATTCAGCTGAAAGATTGTATCGAGAACAGTTCCCACAGAGAAATGCGCCAGAACAGCAATGTGGATTACTTTCTTTGGCGAGCACTTAAAGCTGTTTCTTATGCAACACCTGCAGAGTATGAATTGGATCTGGTTGAAAAATTCACCTGCACTGCTGGAAATATTCAAGAAAATCCTTGGGTGTTGAACCTGGTGCGCCGATTCGTATTCTGTCTGTTTCACGCTTGCATTGCTTGCAATGTTGAGAATTCTGAACATCTCTTGTAACATATTATCAATTATTACACCCTATATAATAGTTATGAAAATAAATATTTCTGGTAATCTCTGTCTTGTGTGCCTTCATTTTTCCTACCTTTGATGTCACTTTTCTATGACATTTCTGGTCCATGGTTGCTATGAAATTTTCATTCATTTCAATGTACTTTACCTCCCTTTAAAGTCTGTACCAATATTTATGGAACATCCTATATATTATTACAACTGTCTTTTTCAATTTAATATCTGATTAATGACCTGTTTAAAAACTTCCTTTTCTTTTTTTTTTCTTTTCCTTTTTTGTACAAAGCTGATATGTAGCTACTTTTTCAATGAAAAAATATAAATAAATATTATGTATTAAAAATCTAGGGAAAGAAATTTTTTAAAAATTGCAAATTTCAACAGAAGTATCCAAAATTTAAAATGGTCAAGAACAAGAAATTTCCCTTTAACAATACTCAATATGGGTAAAAAAAACTTATATTATACATTAAATCTATTAAAAGATATATCACCTATCAAATAAACAATGTTAAGAAGGCCATCAGAAATTTTGCGTCTCGATCAACAAATATTAAGGACCTGTTGGCCGAGTGGCACGCGCTCTGGCACTCTGTGTAACAGGTTTCGGGTTCAAGATCCGGTGAGGACATGGGTGTTTGTAGTGGTTCGGAATCCACTTTAAACCGTAAGTGACCTCATATGACCACAGAGCCCAATCAGACTTCTTCTCCCCCTCATCATTACCATCATTACTAAAGTGCAACTCAGCTCTAGGCACAGTGATGTGGTATGGTGTGGTGTGGTGTAGTAATAATAGATCATCAAATTTTTAAGAACTTATTAAATCAATATAATATCCCAATCGAATACTTCATTTTCTGTTTAGTTGTGTTTTGCTATTGTTTATTATTCATAAAAGAATTAATTTTGTGCTGAAAATGCCAAATTGCATTAAGTTACATGCGACAGTCATAAATTTGTGCATCCTTGATGTAGAGTTATCTATAGATAATGTTATAATAAATTGAAGACATATTTTATTTAATAAATTATCAATAGGATGCATGTTAAGATCTGCGTGATTGTGTACCTTACATAAATTTCAAATTGTCTCAAGTAAGTACAAGAGTACTCAATATAAGTATATAATATTAATAAATAATATTGGAATTTTTAATGATATTAAAGTTAAAAATATAAAAATTTTTCTTAATTTCTTCATAGATTTATTAACGACTAGATGGTTATTTGGCTAGCGCTCAAGCCTTTGGTACCACAGGCTCCATGTTCGAATCCTAGTCGTGGCATGGATGTTGAGTGGTTCGGAATTCACTTTAAACTAATATTGAAATTTTCGGTCTGTTTAGCTCTTGTGTGCACAAGATGATAGTAGAGTGACAAACCAAACCAAATCATAGATTTATTTTCAAACCTATACTAAATTGTCAAAGGTTATAAATATTCATTTCTAAAATGTTATGTTTATTCATGGTTAAGTAAGCAAATTATTAATGATTTTTCAAACTCTGTTGTTAAAATTAAATGCTCACTTTTCATTTTGTCCTGTTAGGGCAAAGTTAAAAGTAATCTTTTTCTTCACTTTTAAACACTAATTAATCATACTCTTTTTTTAACTACGAATCCATATTTTTTAGTTAAACTCGTTAAGAAAAATCGTTAAAAAGGTGTTGAGACGTCAGGTTGATTATTATTAATGACTCAATAAAGAAATTCTAAAAATCAGTTTATTATTGATGTAAAAATGATGTGAGCATAATAATTTCGTAGGGAAGAATTTTTATTTAATTAAATGAAAGTAATGAAGTTCAACACGAGGTGGTTAACTTAATAAAGTAGTAAATGACGAAAAAAATAGACACTAGGTTTTTTTTTTTTTTTTTTTTCAACTCTGTCCTAAGTAAAAGCTATTATAAGTATTTACTTCTGAAACACAAAATTCGACGTTTTAATTACTATCAAATTATCATTTTTATTTTAATGTAGAAATTTATTTTAGATATTTTGCATTTAGGAATTTTTTTTTTTTTTTTCAGTTTCATTGGAAAGATTACACAAAAATTCAAATTATAATTAAAAAGTGTATTCTGCAGGTTGGGCAACCGGATTGTGAATGGATGTGATTGATATACTGGAGGCAGAGGTTTGAGAACTCAGTTTTATTGACACACGCACAAAAACCACACACAAACAATTAGAGACATACAATATTTAAAGACAGATCATTATAGATTCGTGGAAGGACACCACTTCTAAGCTGAAAACACAATACTCCGGTGCGTGCAGGGGGCGAGAAAGATACTTCCTCTCCGAGTGAGAGTCTGTAGGCCAACTTATACACAGGGTTGCGCTTGACTATATGGGCGAGAATTATAAACTAATCGTTTCTAAACTAAACGTACTTCCCTCGGATGTGAGTCTGAGGCTTACTGACCATTTCTCCTGAACGCCACAGGGTGCAGCTCCTGCCAGTGTGTAGGAGGAAGAACAAACTAGATAAAATTAAGAAAAAAAACTAGATGCTTACAAATCTTTGTGAAATTATATTTTTCAGAAATTTTAAGTTATATAAATTATCTGCATTAATTATTTCATGTGTAAATCTGAAACCCCATTTTATACACGATAGTATCAACTGGATTTTTTTTTTGAAAAGTCCAGATGCCGAACACTGAAAGTTTTATATCCTTTAATTAAGATTTGACAAAATTTATTTTTAATTTAATGTTTAAAAATTGCAAATCTGTTGTAAACAGTTAAAATGTATATAAAGAAATACAACTGAAATCATTTCCCGAATTTTAATTTATCACGTGTGAAAAACTTTGCTGGATGAATGGAGAAGGGAGTATACCAAAATCAAAAGAGAAAATCTCTGACATTATTTATTATTAAATACGTACTAGTTCTCTTTAAGAAAATAAGTATAAAAGTGGACTAAAATTATTTGGTGAAAAATTTTAACATATTATAGGATTTCCTTCAGAGAAATTACAAATATGTCAGTGAATTAAGCCATTTGTATCATAAGCATATATATGCACTGAAATTTGGTGACCATTATCACCGAAGCTCATGTATGCGCTCTATTGCAAAATCACGATTGCAAACGGATTAATGTATTTTTCTCGTAAAAGCAATTCTAAAAAACTGATAAAAATGTAAGGTTTTAATTCAAATAATACCTTCAAAAGTAAGTAAATATATCTACAAAATTTCCATTATAACTATTCGTAAAGATAGAGCCTTTCACGTCTTTAAGCAAAAATCAGCAGAAGAAATAATGAAACAAAACAAATCTAAAATAAAAGCATCAGCAACACGAGAAATTACACCATGCTCATCCTTTCCGCCAAGATTTACTACCCAACATTTTCTACTACCCATTGAAACAATTTCATCACGAAAAGTTCGTAAACATTGTGTAGTTCGTCACAAGGAAAAGAGAAAAGACTCATTTTATCAGTGTGATAATTGAAATATGACTATATGTGTGGAACATTTTAAGTATTATCATACAGTGCAAAGCTTTTAAATTGAATTCCTCAAATTATTTTCAATGTATAACTTTATTGGTCTAAATTAAAATATAAATTCTTCATGCGCTATTTTGGCTATTGTTTTTTATAATTTTGAAATACTTTTATCTTTAAAGAAATTTTGATGATATAGTCCATTTTTCCACTCTTCCGATTGATTCAAATGGGTTAACAGAATTTATATGGGGATTCGAGTGCACTAGCGTTAGAAAAAAAATTATATATATAATCCTAAATTTTATGGAGCACTACTATATCAAGTTTCAAACAGACAATGCATTGCAATAATTAATTTATGTTGCTATATTGATATGTAACCCTAGAAAGCTTTAGGTAAAGCCTCCATGGCTTTGTTAGCCATGGAGACAAGAGGCACGGCACTGCCAGAAGAGAGAATCAGACACAATAGATCTTTGGACAAACGGCTATGATTCGTTTAAGCCGATTTGCATGAATACGGATTTATAAGCGTCGGAGGCTTAGGTGAAATGAGAAATAGTTTCCTTTATAAAGCATCATCAATTTACAGGAATGGAAAAAAAAATTCTAATGGATTTTCAATCTATATGGCGCTTCTATTAGTAAATTTGCTAACAAAATTAGAGCACCAAATAGAAGATAGGGCAAATTTCATGGTCCAAAAAATTTGGTTGAAAAGCTGTTTAATCAAATGCCAATTTATTGCGCTAAATCCGTGTTACGCTACTGTGGTACCTCGATATAAATCCTTAATCCGTTCCAGATTCTTGGACATATGCCTAACGGTCTTTTGCTATAATAAATAAAGGAAAAATGATTATCCGTTCTCCTATATTATTAATAGCATATTTTATATCGATAGGATAAATAATTTCAACTAAAAAATAATTTAAACATTACCTACTACTAAAATACATGCAAAATCAATTGATGACATACATACATAAATGAAAATTTACCCCCTGAATAATTTGTCTCTTTTCCCTACTTGAATTTGATTGAGGATTATCTAATTTAACATTTACTAAAAGTCATCCCAATAACTTTGCTTCAGCTGTTTTCTCAAGGTGTTTCGAAATTGTACGATCCTTCCAGACAATGTTATAAAAGGTAATTTGAGCTTTGTTGAGATGGCACTTCTCTGTAAAGTTTTGAAATCTATTCATTTGACAAATATTTTGATGCACGCGAATCTTCTAAACAAAGATTTTAAACCAAATAAGATGTTTTTCGTCCAAACAAGATTTTATTTAAAAAGAGGTTAAAATAAAGTAAATGACTTATATAAAACAACGATTTGACTTAATATACGTATCATAAATCGATTTTATAATATTGATTTGTTGAAATGCAGTTCAATTCATTGCCCTTGCAACATTTTTCCCACGAGTACAGTTGTAAAATTTTGTTCCTGGGAGAAGAGGAATGCATATTTTTTAACACGTTCATAACAACAACCTATCACTCAAATTTGACATTAGATTAGCAGTGTTGTGGATATTTTTATTACATGCAATTGGTGTTTTGCACTAATCAGAACAACTTGTCACTCAAATCTGATAGCAGATCTTCGGAGTCATGGAAAATGAGACCTCAAGAAATTAATGATTGTCTGTTAAATCTTCACAGGTTGAAACAATTAGAGGGGAACTATTATGGACTACGACATGAGTTGTTGCATTTTGATTGGTGATAAGCCATCGGCTGAGGAAGTGTCAACGCCAACGAGAAATGAGAGAAGCTGCCCTTTCATCCTCTTGACGGATTTTCTTAAAGAAAGGTTTTTGGAGAAAGTGAGAAGAGAGTTTTGCGACGAGTCGATAAGAAGGGTTGTCTTTTTCTCTGAAGTGATGGAAACACGCCGTGTGATAATTAAGGTTTGCCGCAGACAAGTGTTTAGATTCGCTTTAGTCTCAAGAACTTGTATATCTAATTTATACCTTTAATTTTAATTTCTTTGTAAATAGAGTTCTTTAATATATATATGTAATGTTTGTAAATAAAATTTAATGTGTTCCTATGAATCTGAAAGAGCCCCTCTTTTTGAAAGCTTTATACGTCTGATATAAGCCGAGACGTTAAACCCTTTTTAAATATTTTTTTTAAATCAAAAGAACACAAAATACCAATGACTGGGAAGACAAGACGTATTAAGCTCTCTACTCTGGATTGCTTTATACTCCAAATTCTTACTACGAGTTCCATGTCAAAGAAAATAAATGCAATTTTGACTCCAAACCTGAGAACAGGAAGAAAACATACTCAACCTTTGATTGATAACATCTATATAATGTCCTCTATCTACTTCAATGAACAAATTTAACCTTCTCCAACGATATAGAGAAGCAATACATTCCATCCGGAGTTTCGTCCCTAATTTCCATTTAGTAATAGAGAAAATTGGAAAGTACTAAAAAGGCAATGTCGATGCCAGACTGTCGCAATCGCCTCTCAATATGCCCATTTTAAAAAGTGGTGATAGTTACATATACGACCAGTGGAACCAAACCTGTATCTTGCACGAAAATAACGCGCACCACCACTAGACCATGAATAGGATATAAACTGTTAAGTTCATGACCATAACAGACTCTATACAACCCATCGACAACTTAATTAAAACCAGTATTATTACAGAAGGAACCTTCACTGAAAGATAATTTATTACCTCTTTCAAGCGAATCTTTGTAAATCCAAACAAATACAGAACCTTAGAAACTGCATATTACCATTAGGGCACTGTTGAATCCTAGCCCGGAACAAGCACCTTTCTACAATTTCAGTCTTTGCATATCAATAGCTCACTTTACGGAAATGAATCAGTCTTGGACGCTTTGTCCACTGTTTACACTAGGACGCGGGCGATGCCGGTTACGAGGGCAATCTATTACAAGGGCAGAGAATCGGAAACTTGTCTGTTTGGGTTAATGGCGACGATTCGTTTCAGCCGATTGGCATGGATTCGGGATTCATGGTGAGTGTCAGAGAAGTTTTCAAGTTACGCCGTTGATTTAGGAAGGGGGGGAGATTAAACCATGGAACTCAAACATGGCAATTGTTGGGATATAACTTTGTGACAGGCCATGTATTGTTAGCAGTTGGAATGATTTGTTGCAATTAAATTTAGGTGTTTAAATTCAGTGTTTGTTGTCCATAGATTTTAGATAATGGGTATAATTAGAATGCATGACATAATATAGATGTTTTAATGATATGTGAAGCATAATTTATTCTGGTGTTTCATTTCTCTAGTATGACAAGATTATTTTCGTTATTGATTTACAGTGATAGCTTGATACATTGTATTCGTCCCATGTAATATATTTGTACCAGCATTTTTAAGTACATAATTGAGCATGAAGCTATCTTTATAATCTTTTCCTCTATTTCGTTTCATCATTATAATATTACTGTATATAATGTTTCTTCATTATAATAACAAAGAAAGTAAAGAAAGTTTTCTTTGCGGTTTTCATTTTCTTTTCTTTTTCTTCTATTTCATTTTCGTTTATTTTCCTTTCGTTTTCTTCTGTATTAATATCGTTTACAATTTGGACATTTTTAAAAGTGGTGATAATTACATACGTTACCAGTGGAACCAAATCGTTATCTTTTTGCACGAAAATTAATGTACATTATAAATAGACCACGAATAGAACATAAATAAGTTTATGACCATAACAAACTGTGTAGAAGCATTTGACAACTTAATTAAAACCAAAATTAATAGTAAAGCATTTAAAAATAATAAATTAAACACAATTGTTCACTAATAGACAAGTATTATTACAGAAGGAACCTTCCCTGGAAGACAATTTATTACCTCTTTGTAACAAATTTTTGTAAATCCAAACAAATACACCTTAGAAACTGCATATTACCATCAGGGCACTGTGTTGAATCCTAGTCCAGAACAAGCACCTTTCTGCAATTCCAGTCTTTGCATATCAATAGCTCGCTTTACGGAAATGAATCAGTCTTGGACGCTTTGTCCACTGTTTACACTAGGACGCGGGCGATGCCAGTTACGAGGGCAATCTGTTACAAGGGCAGAGAATCGGAAACTTGTCTGTTCGGGTTAATGGCGACGATTCGTTTCAGCCGATTTGCATGGATTCGGGATTCATGGTAAGTGTCAGGGAAGTTTTCAAGTTACGCCGTTGATTTAGGGAGGGGGAGGGAGGTTAAATTGTGGAACTCAAACATGGCAATTGTTGGAGTATAACTTTGTGACAGGCCATGCATTATCAGCAGTTGGAATGATTTATTGTAATTAAATTTAGGTGTTTAAATTCAGTGTTTGTGGTCTATAGATTTTAGACAGTGAATATAATTAGAATACATAATATCATATAGATAGAAAGTGAATTATAATAGTTTTGAAGCGCTATGTTTCATTGTTATGTGAAACATAATTCATTCTGTGTTGCATTTCTCTAATATTTCACATTATTTTCATCATTAATGGAGAGTGATAGTGTGATACATTGCGTTCTGTCCATGTGAGATATTTCTAGCAGAACTATTAAATACATCACTCAGCGTCTTATAATACTGCTGTTTATTTTCTTTGGGATTTTCGTTTTCTTCTATTTCATTTTCGTTTTCCATTTTCCTTCAGTTTTCTTCTATTTCGTTTCCCATTTTTTTTTTTTTTTTTTTTCCGTTTTCTTCTATTTCATTTCCATTTCTCATTTTCTTTTCTTTTCTTCTATTTCAATTTTGTTTATTTTCCTTTTGTTTTCTTTTATTCCATTTTAATTTCCCATTTCACTTTCATTTTCTTCTGTATTACTGTCGTTCACAAACTGACCATCTTTAAAAGTGGTGATAATTACATACGAGACCAGTGGAACCAAATCAGTATCTTCTTGCACGAAAATTAATGGACACTATCAATAGACCACGAATAGAGCATAAATAAGTTCATGACCATAACAAACTATATACAACCATTTGACAACTTAATTAAAACTAGAATTCAATAGTAAATAATCTAAAAAATAATAAATGAAACCAATTGTTCACTAGTCCACAAGTATTATTACAGAAGGAACTTTCATTGAAAGACAATTTATTACCTCTTTCAAGCGAATCTTTGTAAATCCAAACAAACACAGACCTTAGAAATTGCATAGTACCATTTGGGCGCTCTTGAATCCTAGTCCGGAACCAGCACCTTTCTACAGTTTGTCTTTGCATATCAATAGCTCGCTTTACGGAAATGAATTAATCTTGGACGCTTTGTCCCCTATTTACACTAGGACACGGGAGATGCCAGTTACGAGGGCAATCTATTACAAGGGCAGAGAATCGGAAACTTGTCTGTTTGGGTTGATGGCGACGATTCGTTTCAGCCGATTTGCATGGATTCGGGATTCATGGTGAGTGTCAGGGAAGTTTTCAAGTTACGCCGTTGATTTAGGGGGGAGGGGTAAATTGTGGAACATAATTGTTGGAATAATAACAATTGTTGGAATATAACTTTGTGACAGACGATGTATTGTAAGCAGTGGGAATTCAGGAGTGTCTAAATTCAGTGTTTGTGGTCTATAGATTTTAGACAATGGATATAATTAGAATACATGATATTACATAGATGGAAAGTGAATTATAATAGTTTTGAAGAGCTGAAGTTTCATTGATATGGGAAGCCTAATTTATTCTGGCGTTTCATTTCTCTTGTATTTGACAAGATTATTTTCCTCATTGAATTACAGTGATAGCATGATGCATTGCATTCTTGCCATGTAAGATATTTCTAGCAGCATTTTTAATTACATGGCTGAGCATAGAGCGTCTCTTAAAATCCATATCATGGGCATCCTAATAGCTCTGTTTATTTTTTTAAAATTTTTATTTTCTTCTATTTCATTTTCGTTTTGGCATTTTCCTTTCGTTTTCTTCTATTTCAATTTCCTTTCTCGTTTTCTTTTCTTTTCGTTTTCTTCTATGCCATTTTCCTGAAAGTATGTCGAAAATAACTTTCCTGATTGAACCAAACATTTTTTCAAATGCAACTTTATAAATATATACTTTAACATTTTTTTTTTATTATAACCCATCACGTAAATGTATTTGTAAGGATAAAGGTATAAGTAGAGGACAATTTTTTTAATGAATATTTGAAAAATTTTACATTCGACAGATTTTGAAAATTCATACAACCATTCTGACTACAGTAAATTATTTGCATTGATCCAGATTATAAATTTGTTTATTTTTTTTTATCATATTTATTGAATCTAAACAACATTATGTAGCAAAATTTGTAAGTTTATAGAATTTCATGAGACATGAGCATTACTTTCATTTGTCGTTTATTTTTATATACTTTTATTTCAAAGTGATATTGAGGTAAAAATAGTGTTTTTAAAATTAACAAAATTGATAATTGATATTCTTAGCAGTAACACTCATTGGAAAAAATTATGAATTGACCTTGATTTGAATGTCGGATTTGCCATGAAAATTCATTTTAATAATGGAGTTTCTTGGAAAAAGAACGCCATGAAAAAGATCCACGTTATCACTTTATTTAATTGTTTATATATACTTCTTAATCGATTTTTCGCGGCCATATGTATGACTGGGATGGTGAAAGCATTGACCGATAAAGTCACAATTAAATGTGACTAAATATGTTAACGAATATATCTGAAATTATGTAATATTAATATTTTAGTACATCTGTGGGTCTCATATTTACCACAAACTACTCGCCAACGAGTAATGAAAGGAGGGCATTGATTTCCGGGAGAATTTTTAGGAATAACTTCCTCCTATTCGCGAATCCCCGAAAATCTTCCACCATAACAGCCATATAACAAAGTATTTTAGAAAATTTAATCCATTACACTATTAACATTAAGTGGTCAACATTATGTGGTTCTGGATTAGAATAGTCCCACTGTAGCCCATGTATGTCGTAAAAGGCGACTAAAATGGGTGCCCAGTTGACGGCGGTATAACCGGGTGGGGTAAAGTCACTCTTCTCCCTGTGCATGCCCCATGTGTTTGTGCCGCAAGGACAAAAAGTAGCTCCACTTTTTACCCTTTATCATGACTCGTCGTTTTAAGCCACAGGTTCTTGGACTTGGTCTAGATGTTACTGTCGACCAAGTGGGATAAGAAACAAAAAGTAAATTTTAAAATATTTCTAGTAGAAATAATTGGTGAATATAAAAAGTTTAAAATTAATATTATTTAAAAAAAAAACGAAATTTCATGTTGTTATTTTAAATATGTTTTGGATTTAAAATTAATAACAAAATTATTTTATAACTTCTGCAGACACAAACTTTAAGTAAGGAAAAATCATTTGAATTTTTTTGTCGTTTTATACCGACTGCAATTCAAAGAACCAGAATAGAATTAGAAAAGTTTAACTATATAAAAAGAAATAATGTTCCTCTATTTAATGGATCAAAATAATATTTCATCCATTTAACTATAAATTATATGAAAAAAAAACATTTCATACAATTGTCGTGTTGACCTAAATTGTATTTTGTGTGATATAAGTTTTGATATGTAATATTCAAGAAATCTGATATTGTTTTTTTTTTTTTTTGTTTTTGTTTGTTTTTGTATAAAGGTTTTTTTACGTTTATTTATATATACCAGAAATATAAATAAATCAAAATAAGGCGATTTATTTTAAATAAGTATTTTGAATAATTTATTTTCTGAGTTTGCTTTCCTTCTCCACTTTATCAAATCTCTAAGGGCTTTCGAACCTTCTTTGTTATAATTGAGGCATTCAAATGTGTTGATTGATGGATGCTACTTATTTGTAAACAAAAAGTAGATTACCTATAGTTAAGATTACCGTTTGTTTTAACGTGTCACTTTTAATGGGGTATTATTAATTGTAATTGCTGATTTTTATGTGATTTAGGAGTTAGTGAAGGAATCTTCTATAGGTATTAATGCATTAGTAGAAATCATTATACGTTCAGGACATTCTAGAATTTTACATTTTTCTCAAATTTAAAAAAATTGGTACTCTATGACATATTGAGGAGTTCGTGGTTATATTTTCATTGCATAAAGTTCTGCATAATGTTAATAGTACAAAATTTATAAAGGAACTCATTGTTGTGATGAGAAACTTTTTCTCTATAATATTAATAGTACAACTTTTATAAAGCAATTTGTAGTTGGACTACGGATTATGTAGGGAAAAAATATCAGTATTAAGACTTTGTACTGCATACTTCTCAAACATTTTTTTTTTTTTCATTTAGAATTGTTCTAACTTAAATAAAAAATAAAAGTTTACAAATAGGTCAGTATCCTTGAGGATGTTAAAGACATAATATAAGAAGTTTTAATAATTAAACGTTGGTTTCCACCGCATACTAAAATGTCCAGTTATACAACGTCAACCAATCAGAAGTCTGAATTAGAAGGTGATCGATTTTCCGATTGGCTGACGTACAACGACGTATGATTTTAGTATCTTATTTAAACCTATCTTGAAAGAGAGAGAATAAATAATACTAGAGTGTTATATTTCCAAACATTTTTTGTCTTCAACAAATCTCCTGTTATTAACTTCAATAGCCTTGTTATTGTCTATTGTTAACTTTCGCATTTCTCTTTGAAAATTTGCTAATTTCAATTGGTACTCTGAATTTAAAATTTTAAACAAAAGATTTTATAATAAATTACCTAACATCATAAATTATTTTTATTGGAATGTTCTACACGAAATCAAGGTCCAAGATATAACCGGTGCAATACATCTTCATTCCATCAATACCAATTATTTCATGTGTTATTATATAACTCGGGGCCAATATCTGCGACGGCAGTAGAGGATTGAGGTATTGATTAAGTTAACCAATAATTTCTCATTGAATCTGAGAGGTCGCAGGAGCTTCTGTTTCTGAGGCTCCAGGAGATGGCTACGAATTAATTGCAAATGTGCTTCTGGTGAAACTTTTAGCCATTTGGTATTGAATTTTGGTTTATGCTTTGTGTGCGCAAAAGCAGAAAGAACTCTCGATGTAATGATGTTCTAATATTGAGAAGATGAATGTATTGTTGCTCTTGTATCCAAATATAGTAAGACCCTGTCGCTGTTTTTGTAATAACAATTAAAAACATTGATATTGGGTTCCCCAAAATTCCTAGCGGCCTGATGGTCAATTGGTTAAGCGCTCTGGTCTTTGATACCACAGGCTTCAGGTACGAATCCTGGCTATGGCATGGATGTTTGTGAGTGCTTCGAAATTCGTGTTAAACTGTAGGTTTCGGTCTAATTAGTGTAAAAAGTATGCAAAAAATGACTGCAGAGCGACAAACCGAACCAAACCAAATCCGCGAAATCACAGATTTTAAAGATTATTATCTGTGGTTGACAATCCGAGAGCTGATTTGTAAGACCGATGAAACAGATACACAATCCATTAGAGATTTTTGGAAAAACTACAATATCATGGATGCTACAGATTGCTGGTCTTCAAAATATAGTACGTGTAGCACATGGAATACGCAAAGTGATTCTTGGGGGGTAAGCCAAAGACAACGTTAACAAACCGTCCAAAAAAAAAAAAAAAACATTAATTCGAATTTAAAGAAAAATCTTTTAGTAATAGGATGGAAAACAGAATATTCAGATTGACAAAGAACAACAATGAAGGAATTCTTTAAGATTTTATATTAATGTGTGCAGTGGAGTAGCTAAGCCATTTGAGGTCCGTGGCAAATTTTTCGAATGGGGGCCCCTCATTGCAGAGTATCATCATTGCATTTTCTCTTTAATAACCTAAAATACGCATTATTTTTGGTTGATGCTTTGAACTTTTAATTTAAATGGGTATTGAATTAAAATTATCGCTTTTTTAGTAAAAATTTTATTTATTAAAATTGTCAATGACAGTATCACATTCATGTTTCGGGCATGGAATGTTCGTACAGCCAAATTGCGTAATCTGTCTTGTCCCATAGGATTTCTTAAATAGGATTTTATCAATTTTAATTTCGAGAATGATCCCTCAGCACCAACAGTATCACAAAAATTGTTACAAATAACATAAATGCAGTTCACACTTCAGTAAAGCTTGAAGACATGAGTGATTCCTTATGATTAATAAATCAGCCAGTTCCCTTATGGAAGACTTTTTTATTTCATGTATAAAAGTGGAGCGAAAACTTCGAATTTCTTTGGTAAACGAGACAGATGTATCCTTTTCATATGCATAAATAAATTCTTCAGCCGTTTCCAATAATTCGGTGTCATTTAAATTTTGATAAGTGGTGGGTTGCAAGACATTTAAATTGGAAACAACTTCATTCATTTTATAGAGCCGCCATCTCAGTTGATAAATGATGACCAATACACGATAAAAATATTTTCACATTAAACAAGCTTTCGGGATCTTGGATATGCTCAACTTCGCAAATTTAGTTAAAATGGCGTTTCAACTTCTTCTGACGAGTTCTAAGAAATTTGGAGTTAATAGACCGTTTTCCTGCCATGCTATTTGCTTTCATTTTTAAATCTCGAAATTTATGTCGATACTTTTCAAGTTCTTCCAGATAGAATTGCAAGAAAGGAACTATCAACTAACTAAAAAAAGTTTTTAGAAACTATAAACGAAGTTTTTGATCAGTTTAAACAAATGTTTAAAATTTTTATAGAAGTAAAAATTTATAAATGTTCTAATAATGGTGCATACGGTTCCAAATAAATGTTATAATAATGGTGCATACGGTTCCAAATACATGTTCTAATAATAATAAATAAGGTTCTAAATACATGATCTAATAATGGCACATACCGTCCCTAATATATGATTTAATAATGACACATAGATTTCCAAATACATGTTCTAATAAAGGTATATAAAATTTCAAATGCATGTTCTGTTAATGGTACATGCGATTCTAAACACATGCTCTAATGGTACATACGATTACAAATGCATGATCTAATAATGGCACTTACGGTTCCAACTATATGATTTAATAATGGCACATACAGTTCCAAATACATGTTCTAATAAAGGTATATAAGATTCCAAATGCATATTCTATTAATGGTACATGCTGTTCTAAACGCATATTCTAATGATGCATACGATTACATAATACTAAATACATAATCTAATAATGATGCACATAGTTTTAAACACTTCTAATAATGATGTACACAGTTCCAAATACCTCTTCTATTAATGGTACACACGGCTACAAACACATCTACTAATAATAGTACATACGGTTCCAAATACGTGTTCTAATAATGGTACATGCGGTTACAAATACATGTTCGAATTTTTATTTTCATACCAGATTAATACAGATCCAAGTAAAATTAATATTCCTTCACTTCCCTTGCAGAAAGATTAAGCATTTGCCTCAAGGGGGATTCTTATTAACCTCAAAGCCGAGAAATACGAATTATGACGTTAATTTTTCTAATGACATATTCTTAGGCAAAAGAACATCTTTTATGTAGTTCTCAAATGCAGTACTTTGTAGATTTTACTGTTCAGAAATATATAAATATAAATAATTATTTTGAGAATAATTGTTACGAAATATTTCTTGTCCGTTAGCACTGAACTTGAATGTTGAATGGATTCAAGTATGAAAACAAAATCTTTAATTTCTACCTACTTCAGAAAATTTGATCTTTATTATTCTAATTTATTGCCAGTTAGAATCTTTTTAAATCTAATATATAGAACATATACTTTTAAAATTGTTTTATATAATAATGATACGTGTTATACATTTCTGTGTTATATTGTGCCGAGAAGTGTATCTTATTTGGGCCGAGAAGTTTTCATCAAATTATATTGACTTTCGCCTTAGAAACTCTCTCTCAGTTTAATCCGATAAGAAACTACTAAAACCTGAAAAGAAAACAACTTTAAACACTGTTCCTAATCTTCTTATCAGCAGATCTACGAAACAGTTACTTTTAAGATACAATATATCAGTGTTTTTATAAGACTCTTAGTAGCATTTGTTTCGCTTCTGTATCTTTCAACCGAAACGATTTAGTTTCATCGCAGTTGATGAAATGATTTAAACTAGATTTGTCAAGGCGATATATTTGATAAGATTAATATTTTTAATGCATCAAATGTTGAGCAAACATATTAAAAATTTATGAATTAAGAATATTTGAATTTAATAAAATATTAAAGAAGGTTGAAAAATGACATTTTTATATGCAAATAAGATAGATGTAAGATGTTTAATTTTGTAATGCTGAAAATATATAATCTTTTATATAATGCTAAAAATATATAATCTTTTATATAATGCTTAAAATATATAATCTTGTCATTCAATACTTGTAAAATTCAATTTCTGATTTTTAAAAACATTTTTGTATTAATTTTACAAAGTTAATTTTAGTATGTACAGTTATTCTTCTAGCCTTTATTTTTATTTTTATTTCGTTATTGAGCAGGATGATTTAATTTATAAAAGTTAATCTGATTTTTCATAACTTCCCTATATCCTACATTTTATACATATTTTATAGTTGGCTCTTTCTTCTTCTTCATTGGTGCAACAGTCCCAATGATGGGCAAAATCCATCTGCCTACTGGTAGATTCCGAAACGTGAGATATTTTCCTTTATTAATGGGGTAGGTTGTCAGTCCCACGCCCAACAGTTCTATTAGGCTTGGACCTGCGGGTTAAAGTGGATTCCGAATGACTACCAACACACATGGGACTGCCGGGGCTTGAAGCCGAAACCTGTGGTACCGAGCGCCAGACACTCAGTTATTATAAAGTTAAAGCTATTTAATCTTGTAGCTATTAAAAAAAACATCAATGGCTGGCTCTTGACTTTGGAAATATAACACAAATTCATTAGTTATTTATTCTTAATTAACATTCTGAATTAATTGTAATAAATATTTAATTAATAACTTTTCAAGGCAAATAGCTAATATTTTTTGATTATGAAAAAAAAAATTACTTGTAATGTATTTACATTCATGACTACTTGTAAATCTTCAATGCTGTAATGATTTAAAATATTTACAAATTTTAACTTAACCGTTTTAACTTACTTATTAAAGAAAACGAAATTTATATCATGAAAATTTATATGGTGTTCGCATGTTGTTGATTAATTTTGTCTCTTCTTAAAATAACTTTTCGATCTGGTGTCAATTCAGTTTTTTTGGCATTCATTATAAATCTGTTCATTATATGTACCGAATGTGTTCATTATCTATCGTATGTGCATTTGCTGTGTAATTCATTTGTATCATAAACTTGTGCTTTGGGCAATTCATTTGCTTCTTATTAAAGTACGCTATGCAATTCCTTTATGCCGTATGCATGTGCGTTGTACAATTAATTTGTGTCTTATTCTTGTATGTCTTGCAATTCATTTGGACCGTATGCATGTGCGTCGTGCAATTCATTTGGACCGTATGCATGTGCGTCGTGCAATTCTTTTGGGCCACATGACCGTGCGTTGTGCTCCATACCAATAGAATCTGCCCCCTTTTCCTTCAACCATGAGTCCGTGGGCTTGGCCTAGAAGTCTGCCAAGTTAGATAAGAAAAAAGAAATAATAACAAGCCATTACAGAATAAAACTTCCACTGCCGCTATCGTGGGTATACCTTTTTAAAAATATTATCAAAGCGTTTATTTATTATTTATTTTCAGTATTTCAACTGTTTCATTACAATTACCTTTTACTGTGCTAACTATTTTAAAAAGTGATCACGTAAATGAATTAAAATTCTGTCTCGCTTCTTAAGTAATATTAAATCCGTACTAAAAAATTATAGCTTTACTTTTTTTTAAATCTATTAGCTTTACTACTTTTAAAATTTCTTTCAATCTATTAGATTTACTTTTCTTTAATCTATTAGATTTACTTTTCTTTAATCTATTAGTTTTACTTTTTTTAATCGATAAACTATAATTTTATATATAATCTTTAATCTATAATTTTATTCAATCTATTAGTTTTATTTTTTTCATTTCTTACTTTAAGCTCAATTTAAATATATTTAACTGTTTTATCTTTATGTTAATAAGACTTTCGTGCTATTCAAATCAGTTTAACTATATATAAAAATTAATTTAATAATGAAATAGGCTTGCTAAATTATGCATATTTGTTACTCGATTCCTTTAATATATGTAATCTTAACCGTAATCTCAAAAAGCTACTTACATTAAAGATTAGTAGTCGGCTAGCTATAAAATTAGAGCGGTAATTTCTTTTTATACGTTTTACCTGCGTTTTATCACAACATTCCATTAAATTAGCGTAATATCTTTTTAAATTCTTTTGTTGAACTTTTACATTTATATCTTTTTAATGAGAATTTCAGAAGGAAAGTAATACGTAATTTTCGGAATTTTTCTCATAGAAGCTTTTTAATTCGACGAGATTTCGCTGGGAAAATTTTCATTTAAAAAGCCCATAAAATAAACTAAAAATCCATGTAAGTAATCGGGGTTTTTTTTTTTTATCACTCACTTTATTCTATCTTATTACGGCAAAGTCTTAAGAAAACACTTTTTTTTTACTTGATGTCCATTGACTTAATTTATGATAAAAGAAGTACCATTAAATCTACTATAGAGATAAGGGGGAAATCGCTTGTAACAGTCATAAAAAAAATTGTGAGCTATGCAGTTACGGTTATCTTTATTAGCTATTAACTGCAACAAATATCTTCTCAAGAAGCATAAACTATCCACAAGAAATCCTCCAGTAGAGATTTCGTACGAACTCGGTGCAAAATACCAAAGCATTAATGTATCTTTTAAACATTTCCAAATTATTTAAGATGTTAAATAGCTTGAAAATATTCAAAAGATAATTTTATTTTGTTAAGGATGCAATTTTTTTATAATTCATATCGTAGAATCTGTAAACTTTTAAAACGAAAAAGATTAATATGTTTTTTCAACAATTATTTGAGATTTATATGTATTTTTATCAATAAAAAAATTTACTGTACCTAACGTTATGCAAAAATCTGACTGAATGCAACGTACCTAAAAACGTTTTGTCACATAGTGGGATAACTCTGCTTTTTTATATTACTCGAGAGTTATAATAGTAACCTTCAATAATAGTAACTATAACTTTTGCAATAGTAGTAACGATATACAAACCGTAACGTGTATACTGTAAAATTTTCCCACGGGAAGAGTTGTAGCATTTCGTTCAAAGGGGAAAGGAATGCAATAATAACAACTTATACCCCAAATCTGACAGCTGATAAGCAGTGTCGTGGATATTTCTATTACATGCAATTAGTATTTTGTAATAATGAGAACAACTTGTCACTTAAATCTGACAACCGATAACTAGTCTCATGGCTAATGATACATCATGAAATTAGCGATTGTCTGTTCAACCTTTACAGGTCGAAACACTTACGAATGGAATATGGGCTACGCTATGAGCTGTTGCATAGTGATTGATGATAGACCATGGGCTGAGAAAGTGTCTAGTCCAATGAGAATTGAGGGAAGCTGCCCCTCCCATTTTGACGGATTTTCTTAAAGGGAGGTTTTCTTGTTCTCCAAACAAGAAAAGGAGTTCTGCGACTAGTCGACAAGAAGTGTTGTTTTTCTTTTTTTCCGAGTTCCACCAGTTCAATATTGTGAAAGTGATTGAATCCAACCAGTGATTGAGTTCCAAGGCGGAGTTTCCACCTGCTTACAAAGTGAGCCCTTGTGGTTTAGTATATCACGTCGTGTGATAATTAAGGTCTGCCGCAGACATGGGGAAATAGATTCGACGTAGACTCGAGAACTCTGAAAATCATATGACATATTAATTATACTTTAATTTAATCAAGAAAACCATCATTGATCAAATTGCTGTGACTGGTATTAATCAATTTGAGGAATGAGCTTGCATCTCCTTGAAAAGTTCCTGTACGTTCAATCTGTAGCTAATCGTTATTAATTTTAAGGCACCACATCAAGTAGACTTTGACTTTTCGATTGACATTTTACTTAATTCATATTAAATTGTTCATATAAATAAGTTGTTACAGATATGTTTCAATGCCACGCACTTAACTTTGCATCATTTGTCATTGGAAACAGGCAGCTTTATGTGGAGAATTTCACTACAGCCGTCGAAATTAATACTATTCCTCGAATGCGAGAAGATACTTTATTCAGTTAGACATTTGGTTCAGTTTCATAGAAGTGGACAAAGATTACAGAATAGGCCTTCATGATATAGATACATCAAGAATTTAAAAAGAAAAGGGTTTGGAATGAGAACAGTGAATGCAGACACTTCTTTGAAAAGATTGAATAATTGTTGAGATAACTGAAGTGGAATCGTGTGTTGAATTTTGCTTATGATGTAAGGTCTGCCGCAGACATGGTGAAATAGATTCGACGTAGACTCGAGAACTCTGAAAATCATATGGCATATTAATTATACTTTAATTTAATCAAGAAAACCATCATTGATCAAATTGATAAGACATGTTTTGGGATATGAAGAGGTAATATATAATAATTATATTTTAATATTTGTGCATACGTTCATAGAGAAGTACATGCATATGTAGCTCTAAATATGCATTTCTGTATATGAGTACTGATATATGTACATACTATTATAAACACTCTTATATAGAGTTTATAATAGTATGTACATCTGCTTATACACCCGTATGAGCGTGTGTGCATACGCTGCATGAACATGTGTGCATGTATGTCATGTGAACGTATTTCCATGTAAGCCATATGAACGTGTTTCCATATATGCTGTATGAACGTGTTTCCATATATGTCGTATGAACGTGTTTCCATATATGCTGTATGAACGTGTGTGCATATATTCCATCACAAAAGTGTGTGTATATTTCAGTATGTACATATATACAAATACAAATCAAAATATATGTACACATTTATACGGCATATATGCATAAGTACAACATACCGGCTTTCACATATACAAACATATTCGCAACCGCACATAGATGCTCGCTTATAGATATACATACATAAATGCTTACACATATATAAATGAATAAATATACAATACATATACACATATATTGCACATACGTATGCGTATCTTACATATGAACACACATACGTGCATACATCACTACAATAGATGCAGATTAACATATACATGTAGGATTTGTTTGTGTCATAATCAGCAGGCGGCGACACTTGCTTGTCTTTGACAGAGCCTGTTTACAACGTGGGGGTGTATTGAACTTTGAACTCTGACCCCACGAGAAGGGGATAGGACCCCGTAGATTGAAAAAGAGGAAAGAGAACGCTAGCTGACATGGGAAAGGCTGCGTCAAGCAGCGCTAGAAAATGGTTGTGAATGTTTAACAATTAAAGTAAATATCATTGTAAAATAATGTATCAGTAAATGGCTTTATTTAAAGTAACGTCCCGTTACTGCGTTTTGTATGTCAAATACCCTAGACACTCACTTCAAAAGTTCAGCTTTTGTTAGACTGGTAGAAAGTCTAACAAAACTGTAGGTTCGACCGGGATGAATCTATCGAAATCGGCGTAAACCATATATATATATATATATATATCCTCATGCAAATTTAATCATTCATCTTACCTATACCAACACATCATTACTCGAGAAATATATATTTGAACGTACATGCATATATGTCTTTATGAACCTACATATGTACAAGATTTAACAAACAAATAAACCCTTAATTTTAGAAAGGGGGAATTTGATTTGCAAAAAAAGGTGAATATGGTTTGCAAAAGGATAAATTTGGATTGCCAAACCTGTATATGAAAAAATATATACATATTATTTACTCTATCATCAATTAAAATGTGTCAGATTAATGCAAACACTCCTTATATCACATGCACAGATGCACAGATTACAGAAATTTGATCGCATATACTCATTGTAACTTAACCGCTAAAAGAAAAAAAAACTTAAAAATTATCAGTAATGTATATAATTTTTTTATATATTTCATTTTTATAACTAAATAGCATAATAAATAAGTAAATCAAAAATTTAATACAGGATATTACATTAATTTAATAAGTGTTTTAATATTTGGTTCTATTTTTATAGTAATTTGTCGCAAAAGTGATAACTCAAATGTCTTTGCATCTATATGATTTATTTTATAATAATACTTGCTCACAAATATGTGGTGCTTCAAACAGACTTCAGTGGCCTCATAGGCAATTGGCTAGCGCTCTGACCTTTGGTACCACAGGCTTCAGGTTCGAATCCTGGAGGGGTGGTTTGTTAGTAGTTCGGAATCTATTTTAAACTGTAAATCTCGGTCTAATTGGCCTAAAGTGTGCACAAAATGACCGTAGAGCGACAAACTAAACAGACTTCAACACTTTAATATATTGTTTACCAATTACAACAAATACATTTCGCTGAGTTTTAAAATGGAACATATTTTCAGCAATAAATATCGTAATTCCATTGATAAGTATTTAAAATAATATGAATAATTTTGCAATAAATATAAAAAAAATTATATAGATAGATATCCTGTTTCGAGGCCAGACTATTATTGACGAAGAATCTGATCTCCTATTACAAAACATTGAATAAAATATTTTTAATAAAATATTTTTATAATACAAAACATTGAATAAAATATTTTTTTAAATATTTTAATGTTTACTGTTTTTATTAAATTGAAATTAGATCAGGATCCCTTTTTAATTTTTCATAAAAATCGGGAATTACTTCAAAATAATTTTCAATCATATTTTTTTCAATAAAATTGAAGAGACCGAAAAAGCTATTGTAACTCATGAGCCTCAATTTGCCGACCATAATTTATAATGGCTACTCATTTTATTCTAAATTTTGTTTTAAAAAATAAATACCCGAATTAAACCTTTATACAACGTTTGGGAATCATTACTTTAATTAAAAAGAATTGTTTAATGTACAGTAAAAAAAACATTAAAAAACACATAAAATAACCTGCTTTAACGTTTATGTTAATAACTTGGTAGGTTGCCAAACGTGTAAATGAACCACAAGGAAAAAAGTACTAGGAGTCAAACCTTTTGTAATTTTAAAAATAAAGCGTTTGTTGAAAAGGGTTCTTTAAAATAATGAGTTTGATAACATGATATCTTTTAACATATTGCGGTATGATCAAGTATCTCATTATTTTTCAACCACTTGTATTCCGTTGTGTTTTTTGGGACGATTATTAATGTATGGTCTGTAAGTACTTTTTTTAAGATAATCTTTTAACTATTCACAGTAAAAAAAAAAAAAAATTGAATGGCACGTGGATGAATGAATAGAGTATTTGTTTAAGGCTCTTTTTTTTAAAAAGAATAGTAATGATAATACATTTTTAAAATGAATACTTTAGTAAATGAAACTAGTCGTAAACAAAATTTAATATGTCAAGGTATTATTTAACATGTGACTTATAAAAGGCAGATGCGTGTTATGAAAAATAGGAATATTAATTCACTTAAATGTCTTATTCATAAGTATTTCAATAACACTTTATAAGTATTTTTTTACCCTTATTAAACATATTGCATTATTTCTTTTAAACTTTATATTGTTTCAGAACAATCTGGTAAATGTATAAACAAAAGTTTTCAATTAGTAATTATTATTGATCTTTGAAAATGGTTTTCTTTCTTATAAATTGACAATTAAATGATGAAATTGTAAAATATTCAAGCCATTTGACCTTAAAACGATATGGTTGATGATTTTAACGAAAAAAGTTTCAAAAATGCTTGTAAAAATGTTTTTTGAAAAATGTCTATTCGACCAAATCGTAAAATAGGGACAGTTGGGAATTGGCGACTTTTTTGTACCGCTAACTAAGCAATAAGTCTCAAATGTGATAACCAGGATTTCTTGTATTGTCTGCAATTCACTTCGTTTACAATTGCAATCCTCTTCTTGGCGCATTTTGACAAAAAGAATTTTTGACGCCAAATCCCAGCTGCCTCTATTCTGCGATTTTTTTTTTAAATTAATAAAATTTAAATGGTTTAAGAAAGTTCAGGGTTCCTTAATAGAATGCTATTTAAAAAGTGCTGGGTAGCTTCTTAAACAACCTTAATGTGTTAAAGTCAGTGTTTATTGATTACTGTAATTAATTAATAAATGTTTAGAAATAGAAAGGGTTTGACTACTCTGTAATAATTAAATGTTAAAAAAACAATTTTTGAAAACTTTTGGGTTTCCAATGTTAATATATATATATTCCAACGTCTCGGTCTATACTACACCTATAATGGTTTCAAGAAGAGGGCCACTTTTTGGTTCATGGGAACAATTTACTTTTTGATTTAGAATACTTTAGTCTATATATATATATATATATACATCGAGTATACGACGAATCTAATGAAACCGGTCTGCAGCAGACCTGAATTATCATACGGCATGATACACGAAACCACAAGAGGTTCACTTTGGAAACAAGCTGAAACTCTGGCTTATACTATCACTTCAAAGAAAAAGAGAAAACGTCGACTCGTCGCAGAACTCACTTCTTCCTTCTCCAAAAACTTCACTTTAAGAAAATCCGTCAACAGCGGCGGTCAACTTCCCACACTTCTCATAGGATTCGACTCTTTTCAGCCCATGGTCTACCACCAATCCCGATGCAACAACTCATGGTGTAGTACATATTCCATTTGAAATTATTTCGACCTGTGAAGGTCTAATTTCATGAGGTCTCATTATCTGTGACACTATCTGCAGGTTGTTCTCATTAGTACAAAACACTAATTGCATGCAATATAAAATATCCACGATACTGCGTATCTTCTGCCAGATTTGAGTAATAGGTTGTTATTATGCACTTGTTAAAGAATATACATTCCTCTCACATGGGAACGAAATGCTACAACTCTTCTCGTGAGAAAAATGCTACAACATATATTATCAGTAGAAAACATTAAAAAAAGAAAAAAACTATTTTAATAAATTAAGGAAGCATGTCTGTTACATAGGATTTGTCTCTCAACCTTTAAAATGTAATTAATTAGGTACACAAATATGTTCTCCTAAGACTAGATTTGTAATTAAAATCTCTCGGCATTGTAATGACAAAAGTAAATAATATTTTTGTTCAAGATTTATTACATTCGCAATAAAAATACCAAATATTTAAAAAAAAGTTTACTTAATTATGATCTATGTTCATGACTTTATATCCAAGAGCTTACGTTACTGAAAAATAAGATTTTTTCGAGTTGAACTCGATATGCATCTGTTTGCTTACATTCTCCCGGTGCATTAAAAAACTTCAACATAGTAATTAATATGTACCGTATGTTTTCCGCAAACATTTTGTTTTATTTCATGATGCTGAGAGAAAAAAAAATACTGTGTCATTATAAAAATGTAACTAAAATGTTATTTGTATAAAAAAATTTAAAGATGAAAATAGTTAATTAATTCTAATAATACAGATAAGCTCTCTAGGAACAGAATTAGAAGTTACAAATAAGCTACTTTTTTAATCAAACTTGTTTTTGAACATATGTTTGAAATCTTCTAAAAAGAAATATATTAAGTAAAAATTTGACTTCGGGTATAAAAACTATATTATATTAATTAATTAAAAACTCTTTGTGGTTGTTTCGTTTTTGTTTCGTTTTTCCCTTTTTAGAGAATAGAATATCATTATTAGTATCGAATATCAAACAATGTTTTAAGGATTTGTTTTCGAAGCTTGAATACAATGGTTTTAAATAAGAGCCAACAAAATGTTATTATAAAGCACAAATAATTAAATACCTATTTGGAAGCTTGTATTTAATAAACAATCAAAATTAAAATCAATCTTTAAATTTATATATTCAACACCCACTATTTAAAGAATTACTTTTATTTTAAGTCATTTGTCTATTTTTTTCCCTAAATTTTGCATTGAAGAATGCAGGTCGAGCAACAAGACTTGTAACTGGGTGTGGCTGGGTTGAGATACTTGAGGCAAAGGTTCGAGAACACACAGCTTTATTGACACTCGCACAAACACAACGCAAATACAATTAGAGACATACAATATTTAACAGATTTAAAAACAGATAATTATATATTCAATAAGATAATTGCAGATTCGATTGGAAAGACTCCACTTCTAAGCCGAAAACAGTAAATACTTTCCTTCCGGGTGAGAGTTTGTAAGCCAAATGATCATTTCTCTTGAATGCCACGGGGCGCTCTTGCCAGTTAGTAGGAGGAATGGTTACAGAACTAAATTTTAAATTTTATTAAAAAAATCTCATAATCTGAAAATCTTACTTAATTTTATTAAGTAAGATTAAGTTAGAATAAATTTTATTATGACTTAATCTTACGTCTTATTTCTGAAATTATTATTCTGATTGAGCACATGTCCTGCATTCCTTGCATTTATTTACACGCTGTATATTTAACCGTGTACTTCAAAATAAAAACGCCAAACAAGGTCGAAAGTCTGCAGTTACTGCAGTGGCGATTGCAGCTGTTCGATCTTGCTTTAACACTCTTTCATTTTGTTATTTTATTATTTTCAACAAATAAGTCGCAATTAAAATGATAAACATATTCTATGCCTTTGTTTTATGTATCAAATGTGAAATTGTGATTTTCTTTTATACAGTACAGATACATAGATACAGTATTGTTTAGGTTCTGATCTTTTCAAAAAGGTTTCTCTAGAAATCCATATTCTATACCTTTTCATTCTTTAAAATATTAAGAATTTTTTTCAAAGCAATCAAATTTTTAAGATTTAGATTTTTCTTTCTTTCAAGATTTACCAGTAAAAACTTTGTTTTCTTCTGAAGAAGAAAAACCCAGAGATTTCTTTCTTTAAAGTTTTTGTGAACTACACAAAAAAAAAAGATTTAATACCTGGGAAATTGGTGGCGTACACTTCCACAGAAATATCGACAACCCATTTCTTTTTTGAAATTTAGTGTACTTATGCTGATTAACTTCAGCAAATCCATAAATTAATGATGCTCAAAGTAGTGACTCAAGATAGCTCTGTACAGTTTACACAGGCGAATGAATTAATGACGCTTTTTGATGTCGATATCTGGTGTTGCAAAAAATATCGTAACATTGATTCTCACGGCAAGATTCAATTTTGGCAATATCAGAAACCTTGGTACCCATCCACATTGAAATTGCAACAGCACGATAAATAAAATCGTAAAATTAGCCCAAAGCATAGCATGATCAGAGAAAAACAAAAAGCTAGGGAGAAAAACCACTTATTCAAATATTGAGTTATATGAATGCTTATTCATATTTGGATATAGGAAAATATCTGGGGAAATAACAGTTTCCTTTCCTTCCAAAAACTTTTAAACTGTAGATCCCGGAATCCTAAAGATTGAAAGGGTAACAAAACCAAACTTTCATGCCTCAAAATGTAGCATTTAATGATAGAAACTCAATTTTTCAATTAGAAAACATATTAACATAAAATCGCAACAGTATGATAAAAAAAAATCGTAAAATTATTCAAAGCAAAGCATCTAGAGAAATGATAAATCTTTATAAAGGATGTTCAAACATCTCTGTAACATTTTGAGATAAGGAACTAAGAGGCACAGAAATCGTGATTGAAAGCAAACTTTGTAAAATGATGAACAAGTTCGTGCAGTTCATCACTTTGTGTACATTAGTTCATCATGATGGCAGTTATCAAGGCTAGCAGATCTGTTATCAGCAATTGGCAATGAGTCCCAGTGGTTGCGAGAACTCCAACCAGAAGTGGTACAAAAAAAATAAAAACTGAATTATTATCGTATAATGAGGCTGGCGCGAAGTGATCCTGTCAACACTGCAAGTGAAATTAGGATTAATATTCAGTATTTAGGCTAAATTGTGTAGTCATAAACCATCAGAAGGCCTTTTACATGAGAAGACATTTTCAAAACCATTATTAATATCTCACCACATCGTTCAAATGAGGCAAAACAACTATCAAGACATAAACACAACTTCACAAAGAATGTTTCTATATCCGAAATGAGTGTGTAGAAACGACATGAAAATCAGAGCCTGACTAGTCCTCATTCTTTGTACATTAAGAACTTGATGTTATGCTGATTTCACTATTGAACCAGAGTTTTGCAATTTCTCCTCATTTCCCCTGGAGTTTTTACGATAAGAAAATGTGAAAGTGCATGAATTGCTCATGGTATTCTGAACAACATCTGCTGTGTAGCATGTTACTATGGCATGAATAATTTCTGGTCTTGTTGCCCATCTAGTATGTCTGGGATGTTCTATATCCGAAATGAGTGTTTTTCCAAATCAGAGCCTGACTAGTCCTCATTCTTTGTACATTAAGAACTTGATGTTATGCTGATTTCACTACTGAACCAGAGTTTTGCAAATTCTCCTCATTTCCCCTGGAGTTTTTACGATAAGAAAATGTGAAAGTGCATGAATTGCTCATGGTATTCTGAACAACATCTGCTGTGTAGCATGTTACTATGGCATGAATAATTTCTGGTCTTGTTGCCCATCTAGAATGTCTGGGATGTCAGAAATCATCATTAATAGGATTAATATTCAGTATCTATGGCCATCTAATTGTGTGTAGGAATTTTATATGCGAAGACATTTTTGAAACCATTATTAATATCTCAGCAGATCGCTCAAATGATGCATGACGACTACCAACACTTAACCACAACTTCACAAAAAATATCATACTGGTTCCATACCTTAAATGAGTGCGTAGGGATGACAGAAAAATCACAGTCCTGCTAGTCTTCATTCCTTGACCATTAAGAGCTTGATGTTATGCTGATTTCACTATTGAACCAGAGTTTTGCGATTTCTTCTCATTGTCCCTGGAGTTGTTTTCGACAAGAAAATGTGAAAGTACACAAATTGCTCATAGAATTCTGAGTAGCTTCCATCGGATAGCTTGCTACCATGGCCTGTAGAATTTCTCGTCTTGTTGCCCATCTAGTATGTCTGGGATGTTCAGAAATCATCAATCATCAACATGTAATGGTCGAATGCCCTAGATACAATAGAATAAGATTCACTCTTTTTGGTATTGAACTTATTGGGCTTTTTCTGACTTATTAGGAGGCATTCCTCGAACTTATATTTTAGTCAAATATTCTTCTTAGTCCTTATATTTTAAATTTATTTTAAACATCATTATGTGACCTTTTATTAAATCCGACAATATTCTTTCACTAGAGCTTTAATCGAAAATGGATCAATCGAATAATTACTTTTTACACTCTAACTATTTTAAGTTCATACAAACTAAGCAATGTTGTTTATTTTGCATTTATTATTTATGTTGCCAAACATCATAACCACTTTATCATAATTTAGAACATAAATTCTCATAAAAATGTCAGACTTGATTAGAGAATAATGCTAATTAAATAATAAAAACAAAAATAAGGGGTATTTTTTCCTTATCTTAGCTCAGTGACTTTTTAAAAGAAGCCTGTGGACTCTGGTCTAATTAGTTTTCTTTTCTTTGAGAGCATTACAAATTTAATAATAAAAACCAGTGTGAGGTTCAACGAACAAAAATACTCTCTGAATTAATAAACCTAAAAATACTTTCTTTCCCGTACAACATCTCTCCCTCCCTTAAATTCACCCATGTGGATATCAAATTTCAAACAACCAATGGAGAATTCCTTAAATTGAATTACTGTAACCTGAAAAAATTGGTGATATACTTCAGGTTGCAACATTGGCGACTTCTTCGGGGGTTCAGAAGTCTAGTAGTAAACAGGAACATTTTTTTTTTTTTTTTAATAGAAATTAAATTTATTTTTTATTTTTTAAACAAAACTTTAGATGGTTGCCATATATAGGTTAGTATGCTTTATTTCTTTTATTTCTGTCAGTCTATGAACAGTAGAACAGTGTAAAAAATAGCATCAACAGTGAAAAAAATTCGCCAACTATGAAAAGCCGCCAAATTGATGTAAAACCCAATTGGGTAATTTCTCAACGAATATTGACTCAATTTCGAAATTTTTTTTCAATTCATCTAAGATTTATATTAAAGGTATGCTTGTCAATTTTAGAGGATTTTGGACTTAAATTGAAATAATTGAAAGAACAGAATAATTTTGATAATTGATAATTAAATAAACACAAACACAAACTTGGAGAAATATATATTTATAAAACATTTTGATGGTTGCTATTTATCATTTAATAAGTTTTATTTATATATTTATTTTATTAGATGTAAAACCTAATTGAGTATTTTTAACGAATAATGATCTAGTTTTTGCAAAACATATTAATTAGTCTAACCTTTGCATTGATAGTTTTAGTTGATCTTGCTTTGAAATTGATATATATACAGGGTGATTATAATTAAAGTCCTTACTTTCAAAATGTTGTAAAAAGAACCACTCTTCACAATGATTTCAAATTTGAACTGAAGATACTTGAAGAAGGGGAAAACGGTACGGTATCAAAAAAGTTCCAAAATGTATTAATAGATGGCGCTGTAAGCAGCATAAAGAAAATGAATTCGGCTGCCAGTAATATTTTCAATCGAAATTACAACGTATTTGGCATGAGTAGCACATTAAACCAACTGTAGTGTTCACTGTGCTTGATTGTTTTTTTTTTTTTTTTTTTGACGGAAAAAAATGATTTCCAAGTCATTTAACAGTAGCGACACTGTTAGTGGAAAGCACATCCACCACGACAAGGTCATACCAAATTGGATGGGAAATATCGGTGGAACTTTTTTTTAATGCCATACTGTTTCCCCGTTGTTCAAGTATCTTAGTTCAAATTTGAACTCATTGTGGCAAGTGATTCTTTTTTACAGTATTTTGAAAGTGGGACTTTATTAGATATATATACATGGTTATTATAATTATATATATATATATATATACATATATATATATATATATATATATATATAGTCGACCATTTTCATTCAAATTTGTTTTTAATTATTTCTTTTCGAATGTATTGAATCTTTGTTAATTATTTTTCGAGCCATTTATTTACTTTCTTTACAAACACTCAAAGTTAAACTTCTACCTTCGGGTTCTCTATTACAACAGAAGTTACTCCTTTCCTTCTAATCCACATTAAACTGCAGGTCCCGGTCTAATTAGCCCAAAGTGTGCACAAGATGACCGTATAGAGACAAACCAAATCTTTCCCTCTATCCATGAATAGCTTACTCATGGGATGATCGTCCCGCGCTGCAGGACACTGAGGATTAGACACAACAACAATAGCAAAGATTCAAACCGTGATTCGAATTTAAAGTACAAAACAAACAGAGCATTAATAAAACGAAACCAAAAAAATTTATAAATACATGTATAATATTCTTTTCTAGTAATGTTAAATATATTCTTTCCCAAATATTCTTTAATGTTGCATGATTCAAAAGTAAATAATTATAATGGATTATACACAGTCCAGTCACATTAATGTGACCACCTGTCAAAAACCGGAATATACACTCTTGTATATTCTGGCTTTAAGTGGAGTGTGGTATTAAGTGGTATTTAAGTGGAATTCTTTATATACACTCCACTGCAATGTGCTGCCACCTGCCTTTTGTGATTGGTTATTTCACTTTGACGTCGAAAGTAGGTGGTGGTCACATTAATGTGGCTGGACTGTGTAATTAATGGACTTACATATAGACTTATTAATGGGCTTACATTTTAATAAATGGTGTTAAATTATTAATAGATTTACTTAAGTTCAGTATATAATTTCTTAGAGATCTATGATCTCTAAGAAATTATTAACTAGAAGTAGAACAACAACTAGAGATCTATGTCGATGTAAAGTTGTTGATTCGAAATATGTAAAAAGTAAAACGTAAAATTAATCTACAGCTTCTAACGATGTACGTTTTTATTATTTCTATAAATGAGTTCAGAAGATAAGATTGAAATTCCAGATCTAATGTCAAAACAATCATTAATTTTCATTCGTTCTTTAAATAACATAAACAGTTAGTTTAGTGTCATTTGTGTATTCTTCTTCATTGGGCGGCCTGATGGCCAATGGGCTAGCGCTCTAGCCTTTGGTACCTTAGGCTTCAGATTCGATTCCTGGCGGTGTGATGGGTGTTTGTGAGTGGTCCGGAATCCACGTTAAATAGTAGATTCCATACTAATTAGCCTAAAATGTGCACAAAATAACTATTTTAAATTTTAAATTACTTTATTGTTAGATAAGCTTAAGCCATTAGATAATTTAAAAAAAAATTCAAAAGATAGTAAACATTCATTCCAATTATTAATAAACCAATAATTAAGTTTATTTTAAGTACTTGAAAAGAGTATTTTATTGACTGTTGAATCCATTTAAATAAGGTCTTTGCTAACTGGTGGTAAATTCAAATTAAGATTATGACGCGTAAAGAAGAAATGACATTTATTAATTCTAGCAATTTCACTAATCCAATAAACATCACTTAATGAACGTCTGCAATAGCTTTAAAGAATTAATTTTATTACATTTTTATGCGTTAGCTTGACATGCAAATGATATTTAACTGTTAAGAGCTCCACATAAAATGTTGAATTTATATTTAAAGATAAACAGCACCATAATTTTGTTTATTTTCACTTTATTTAGCATAGCAGTTGTCATTTACGACAATGCTTTCTTTTTTATAACGATATAAATATGTTTATAGCTCCATCTTTGTTTAGTAATGTTCAAATTTATTTTAACAGTGTTGAGAGATCAAGATTGAAATTATTTAAAGCTGTGTTTCTACTTAAAACACTGTTGAACCCTAAACTCAACTTAAAACACTGTTGTCTCTTATAAAACATTGTTGAATTTTTATTAAATAATTAGAAGATATGATCTCTCATTGATATTTCAGGTAAGTATAATTTATTTTTTAATTTAATCCCAAAGAAATATGTTCGCATATTTAATTCATCATTAATCATCCGAAATGACATCATAAATTAAAAAATTTTTGGTTTTAAATTCAGTAAAAATCACACACTCGGCAAAAAAAAAAAATTTTTTTTTTTTTGGTACAATGTACCAAAAACTTTATCTAATGTATACATATTACGAAATTGAAAGTTTAATTTGGTTTGGTTTGTCGCTCTACGGTCATTTTGTGCACACTTTGGACTAATTAGACCGGGACCTATGAAATTGAAAGGTTTAGTTTGGTTTGTTGCTATACTGTAATTTTCTGCACACTTTGGGCTAATAAAATCATGTTTTAATTCTTCCAAATGTCGGATATTTTGCTAAGGAAGCATTAGCTAATGGAAAGGTAGCAGGCACATCGTTTGGGTTTGGTTTGTCCCCCTACTGTCATTTTTTGCACATTTTGGGTTAATTAGACCGGGACCTACAGCTTAATTTGTATTCCGAACCACTAACAAACATCCACTATCGAAGAAGAGATAGAAGAAAAGTGACTATATTATGATGAAGCTGTGTAGTATTTGAAGAAATAAAGGTAATAAAAGTCATTAAATTCGGGGGAAAAAACCATGACCACAGTAACCCCTAAATTTTCCCAAATTTCGTAATTGTTTACAACAATATTTCATTTATTTTTTTAAGTTATAACTTCTTCATTGGCGTGATAGCCCCATGATGAGCCAAGGGCGTCAGCCTGTAGGCAGATTTCAGAGAGAGGAGATGGTTTCTTTTTATGGGGTAGGGTTGTCAACCCTACACTCTACAGTCATATTAGACCGGGGCCTATAGTTTAAAGTGGATTACAAGCTATTACAAACATCCATGGCGCAGCCAGGAATCCAACCCGAAACATGTGGCACCGAATGCCAGAGTGCTAGTCATTCGACCATCATGTCCAAATTATAACTGCTCAAAATAAAAATAAAAATTAAAGAGAAAAAAAAGCTTTTATTATTTTTAATTTCTTCTAATAAATTTATTATTTTCAATGGTCACTGCTACATTTATAGCATATTCTATTGTTAGTTTTAAACCGGTGGAATAAGCGAATGTCTTAGCGAAAAGCTTAGTATTGTAACAAAGAAGAACTATACATTAAAGAAAATAAATTAGTAAATCACCCCTTAAAAATAAAATTTAAATTCTAGATTCAATTATTTGAGTATAAAAAATAATGATTTTAAATTTAAAAATAAATAAAAAGATTAAATTAAAAGTGAATTTTCTTCAACATGAAAATCAACCGATTCTGTCAGCAGTTTCAGATAAAGCTTTTAAACCACTGTAATTATCATAAATTAATTTATATTCTTTGTATCGATTCTACATAAATTAAGATCATCAAAATGGCAACACCCATCCATCAAAGTCTTCAATGACCTTCACCTGTTTAAGGTCACAAGAAATTGCAAATAATGTTTAATCCAGAAGTTCTTCTAAATGTATATAAGTATTGTGGCCTATATACTGGTGACCTATGAGCAAGGCCTAATTATGATTTCATTTTAAAAACATCAATTGAAATACCACTTGTCTGCCATCATATCTAAAATAAGAAATCAGGTCATACGTAGAAATGCGCGCGAATCGTGAGAGAATTTTGCTGTTTAGAAGAAGCGTGTTGTTATTCTTTGCACGTTTTGGGACTTAAAAGATTGCGCCTTAATTTGAATAAAGTTGGTTGAGGATGGATTCTTATCTTCTGTTTTAAAGTGGGCTTAAAATTTTGATAATTAAATTTGTATATGACGTGAAAGTTAAATAGTTTGTCTCACTTAGAAAATCCATTAAAATTTATTCTTTTTTTAGAATGCTGATTAATATGAAAGTTCTTAAGTGTATCTTACTTAAAATATTGAGTGTTCAAACTATTTAGCTAAATAGATTTTCTTAATTATTTATTTTGCAAATGTATGTAAATGCATGCAAGAATTTTTAGCTTCGGTTTAAGATAGTTAAGATTTTTTTTTTTTCGCCTATGTTTTGTTACAAAATGTATTAAAAAATTTTGAATTTAATTCATTTTATTTTGTTTGAATTTATTATTTATTTTCTTTATTTTATTATTTTTGGTTTTTTTTTTTATTTCATTATTTTTTATTTTTAAATTTATTATTGTTTATTTTATTTTACTTATTTTTATTATTATTTATTTTAATTATTATTATTTATTTATTTTATGATTATTTATTTTATTTATTTTTTTAATTCATTTTTCAATTTGGAATTATTGATATCCAGTTTTTGTTATATATTTTTTAAATAAATGAAAATTCTCAAACTGAAAATAAATTTAAAAAACTTTAAAACTGATATAAAACATATTTTTTTTTTTATAGTTCGTCTCTTAAAAACAATATATTAACTAAAATATTTGTGAATTTCATTACATTTACAGCTTCACTAATACATTATCAAATTAAAGTAATAATTATTGAAAATAATTTATGTTTCATGTTCGTCTTGGTATTATAGTTAAAATTTTGAACAAATTGAGTTTAACTGGAGAATTGAATATAATTTGTATGAGAATGAATTTAATTTACTAAAATATTAATTCTTTGGCACTCGGTGCCACAGATTTCGGGTTCGAGTCCCGGCTGTGTCATGGATGTTAGTAGCGGTTCGGAATCTACTTTAAACCGTAGGTTCGGAATCTACTTTAAAGCGTAGGTCCCGATCTAATAGTACAGTAGAGCGTTGCGACGCTAATGTTATTCGCGTCCGTAGCATATCTTTAAGCTACACATGCCCCCCTGGATAGTGCTAAATGAGTAACAACGATGCAGCCCTTGCTTATGGCATAAAGATTAACTGTCTCTGTACATAAGATACATAAGAACAAAAACAACAACATAATTATCTTCCTAAACTCCATTAATAATTGCCGATATTTAAATTTTGTAAGTGAATTTTGATATTTCTGCATAAAAAAAAATAGTTTATTTTTTATTTTGAATGATCGATCCTTAATATAGATATTAGCTGAATTATAAATACTGAATAACAATCAATAATATTTTTTTCACCTTTTCTTGCTTTTCAGAACTTAAGTTAGAACTATTAACCTTTAAACAAAACTTATCTAAAGCAAGGCAAGGAAATCAACACATGAAAGTTCTTGTAAAGAGTACGATCAAAGCAATATATATATATATATATTGACAATCTTTAAAAAAAGAACTTCAAAGTTCTTAAAAAAAAAATTTGGTCCTCACATAAAAATTCCTTCGTTATCCTCTGAAGCATTAAGATTTCCAAGTTTTTTTTTAAAGCATCCAGTCGTTCAATCCGTTCAAATCACTTCGCAAACAAGTTTTTTGTTTGCTCTTGGAGCACTTTCTTTCACTGTCTTATGGCTTCAGAGCAAACAGCACTTTTAATAGCTTTTGAACTGTACCAAATAGCCCCAGGTAAATTGATGGGGGGACGGACGGTGTGATATTTATTTGCCAACCTGTCCACACTTCGATCCGAACTCGAGTCTCCGCCAATGAAAATCGACACTTCTTTAAAAAAAATGTTCAGGAGAGGTGTTTGGATTTCTTTTAGAACGATTTTGCTCGAATTGCCCCATTTTTTTCTTCTTTCCATAAAGTAAAATTTCTACTAATGGAGTACTTATGGATGGAAAGTAGCTGCAAAAAAAAAGATCTGAAGTATTTCGAATTTTTTATGACAATGATCCGTTGACAATGTTCCATCGAATTAGTTTTTGAACGATAAAACGAAAGATACATATAAAATACTAGTCATAAACTGTATTTGTTTATTTTATTCATTTTTTTTTTTTTTTTTTTTAATAAAAATTATAGAAAAAAGCCAAAATGTCGTCATCAATAGATGAAAGCCTATTACATATGAAGCAAAACGTTTCGTATAAATGTTCTAAAATTCTCTATATTTTGTTCTAAAATTTAGTGTCTGCATTTTGGTAAAGTATTTTATTGGGCACTAGAAGACTTTATATTTGAATCGTTCATAGTCGTGTAGCAAATCGTTCAAAGTCCTGTATTAAATCGTTCATAGTCGTATATGGAATCGTTCATAGCCTATTGAATTACACATAGTCGTGTATTGAATCGTTCATGGATCGTTATAGATATCTCTATTTTGAAAATTTTAATTGTGACAATTTGCTTTTGGAACACTTTCTTTCATTGTCTTATGGATGCGGAACAAACAGAACTTTTAATAGTTTTTGAACTGTACCAAATAGCCCCAGGTAAATTGATGGGGGAGGGATGGTGTAATATTTATTTGCCAACCTGTCCACACTTCGATCTGAACTCGAGTCTCCACCAATGAAAATGTGTCTCAGGGTGCGACACTTCTTTCAAAAAATGCTCAGGAGAGGTGTTTGGATTTCTTTTAGAACAATTTTCTTCGAACTGTGCCATTTTTTTTTTCTCTTTCCATAAAGTAAAATTTCTACTAATGGAGTACTTATATAATAATAATAATAGACTGATATTTTAGTCTTTTTAATACCTAATCTACTACTAACTGACATTGTGACTTGGTCATATTTTAATATCATGAATGTTTTTCAGTATAGCAACAAAATTCAAATCATAAAGCCAGAAATTAAAACTTAATACATGTTTTGAACTATTCAAATATAACCAATAAGTGAATCGAATTATTAGATTAATGATTTAAACCATTTAGATAAATTTAATTAGATAAACTAATCTAAACTTAATCTATTTAGATAAACTTCGAATTAATCGGACACACAAATTATCAATAATATTTTAAAATAATAAAGTCTCCAAATAAATTTTACATTCAAATAAACTATTCGTGTATAAAATTAACAATAAATGGCCTTCAATTTTTTTATTTTAATATCGCTTCTTGTATTCATTAACTGATCATGAATAAAAATTTGCAAAATGAATTAGACACATGAATATTTAATTTATACCGTGCTACTAAAATAATAAACAAAAAATATAAATAAAAATAAATATATGCCTTTAAAAAATATTTGTTATGTAATAGCATAACATTTGAAAGAGGGGAAAATTGCCATTTTAACAGAGAAGATTGTTTAAAAAAATTTTTAATCTCTTTCAATAAAATACCTGCAAATTATTCATAAAATTCTAAATAAATAAAAGTATAAGATAATGAGAGTTCAGAGACTTTAATTTTATCCTATAATTTGATTTTATAAATACTTAATTAAGAAAACTAATGCGAAAAATTTACCGGATGAATTAATAATAAATTCTAAGTAAAAGAAAAATCTTTCTAGACATTACAAAATAATAATAATATTTTAATTTTTAAATTATACTATAATAATTAAATTTTAATAATTTTAATATCTAAATTATTACTATTTTTAAACGTATACACAGAAATCTTTTGTTTTATATTTTTCGATTATATTACATTTTTTAATGTATAATTTCATTTTTTATTCATGAACTCTTATATTAAGGAATTTTTTTAATTCAATAAAAATTATTCTATTGTAAAAAATTTAATTTTGTTTATTTTTTGCATGATAAATGTAATAAACGTTAATAAACATTTAATTATACATAATAACATTAATTGTAATTTATGTAACTAGAAATTTCTCTTCTGAAATAATGGAGTTTAGTTGTGACTCGTGATGTCCTGTTAATTCTGAAAATCGTCTTCTCTGAATGTATGAAATATTTCTTTCTTAATTTAACATTAATGCTTGACAGTCCGTATAAGTGATTTTAAAAAATTTCGAAATCAGATATAAAATAAATAAAAAGGTTATTAAAATAAAATAAACTCAACCTTTTTCGTTCCATTTTTTAAAAAAAAATGTTGATGATGAAATTCGCAACAGTTTCATTACAAAAGCATTTTTTTTTTTTTTTTTATTCATGAAAAATTTAATTATATTTCTAAATAAAGGTAGCGTGGTTTATATCTTACTATTTGTAAGAAAATAGTTAAAATATTAGAAACATCTATCTACAAATTTTCAGTTAGCTTAAAATTATTTTTAGCACATTCTTAAGTATTTAAATTGGAGATGTACAAACTACCTATCCAATCGTATGTCCATTTTATGTAAAATTTTAGTTGGCATTATTCAAAAGAAATATAAGGCATGTAAATATTTTTTCGTTATATATCTATTTTACAGTTTTGTTTGTTTAAATTTTTAGTTGGCAAAACTAATTTTGTAAATCCAATCGTTGATGTGTTTTTTTTTTTTTTATTCTAACTAATAATTTATTATCTTTTTAAAAATTTATGTTAAAAAAATGTCTACTTTTAGTTATGCATATCTCTGACTTATATGTCTTCTTTAATCAAATGTTTCAAATGAATTTATAATATTTTATTACGTTTTTTTTTTTTTTTTTTTTTTTTTCAGTTTAATGTGATGTAATAAAACTTCGCATATTTCTCTTCTACTAAATGTCAAATTTTAAAAGTTTTATCTTGAGATGTGACAAAATGTTGTTTAATTTTTTTTTAAACTAATTTTTGTTAAACATAATTTTAACACTATTTACAGCCGTAGTATACTGAAAGGTAATTTATAAGGATTAACATATTTGTTTTACACGACATAAAAAAATATTATGTTAAGAAAATTCAGAAATGATTTTCAATTATTTAATATGCAAAAGAAATATGAGACATGTAAATATTTTTTCATTATATTTTTATTTGTTTAAACTTGGGCCTGAATGGCCGATTGGTTAGCGCTCTGGCGCTCGGTACCACAGGTTTCGGGTTCGAGTCAAGGCGGTGCCATGGAAGTTTGTAGGGGTTCGGAATCCAGTTTAAACCGTAGGTCCTGGTCCTAATAGGATCGTAGAGCGTTGCGGAGGCATTATTACTTCGCGTCCGTATCTTCAAGTTACACGCGCCCCCTGGGTAATGCAAAGTGAGTAACGTCTGTGCAGCGCTTGCCTTAAAGCATCCAAGACCAAGCTGTCTAAGTGTTTGCCAGCTGCATTGGAACAAAAAAAAAAGATGTTTAAACTTTTAGTTACCTAAGTTAATTTTGTAAATCCTATCATCGATGTTTTGTATTATATGTAATAATTTATTATCTTTTTATAAAATTTATTTAAAAAAATATCGACTTTTTGTTATGCATATCTCTCAATTATATTTCTTGCTTTTTCGATCTATTGCGTTGATATATTAGTGACAGAATAATAAATTTTCTTTCTATTGAAAAAATTCAGTATAGTTTTTATTCTTTATACTTTTATAAGCTTTTGAAAGTCAGTATACAATGAAACAGTTTAGAATTCAATGTATTTATGATAAATACATTGAAAAAACCATAAATTAAGACAATACGTAATTAATTAAAAAAATTTTACTAATAAAAATTAAATGTCCTTCCTTGAATTAAAAAAAAAATGAGTGAAAAAATTTCTAAATTAAATTAACATTTAAATTAATTAGCATTTAAATTCTAAATTAAAAAGATTTATTTAATTAATAAACTGTTATGCCATTTGGGCAAAAGGTAAAGAAATATTTTTGTTAATTTATGATACTGTTATACAATGAATTATTTAGAAAATTAAATTAGTTAAAAATTAGAAATTAAGTCTTAAAAAAAAAATAATATAATCTTAATCTGAAAATTAGTCTTTAATTAATTACATGAAATATATTTCACGATATAGATGCATATATTTGCAATTTTTTTGAGAAATTATGTAATTTTATTATAATCACAGAAGTATGGGGATATATAGTTATAAGAAAAAAAAAATATATTCTATTGATATTTTAAATGACATAGAGTAGTTCTTTCATGAAACGACAGATGGCGGTGACAGCGTTATTATATTGTTAACTTCCACTTGAAAAGGTTTTCTTTGTGAGCGATTTGGGTTTTTGTCAATAAGTCTGATTGATCAGCATCTGTTCGAAGTCAAAATACTTCAAAGCTGGTTAAACTTTATTGTTTCGTTACAAAAACATTTGCATGAACTCAATACAAAATGTTTAAAAATAAAATTAGTGATGGTTTAAGTTACAGAATAAATTAAAGAAAGGAATCTGTCTATAGAAGGAAGTTACAAAAAAAAAAAAACAACATTGTTTTCTGTTAAAAGTTTTGAATTTCGATTATATCTGCTTAAACTGTTATTATTATTTTTTTAATCTAATCCTTTTTTCATAAACATCAATTTAATGGTTTTTAAATAAAAGTATATAAAAAAAATTGTTTAGTTATGCAAGCTGAAGAATGAAAAATAAATTCCTTTCTTACCTTTAATTCCTTTTTTAAAATTCCTTTAATTATGTTGATTACTTCTGCTTAAGCACTTAATTTTTTAATCTAATCCTTTTTCCATAAACATCAATTTAGTGGTTTTCAAATAAAAATATGTAAAAAAATTGTTTAGTTAAGACCAACTGAAAAATGAAAAATTACACGTGTAAATAAAAATAAATTAATCAATTCAAGGTAGTGTTTAAATATTAAAATAATTTACCTTTTGAATTTATCATATCATATTAATATTTTGAATACAATGTTATTTTAAAGTGTTTTGGAATAGCGACTTTTATAATTAAAGTTTTCAAAAAAATCCAGGGATTGACAATTTTTTATATATAAGCTGATATTTCTGCTTATGTATACTTAAATATGAACAGTTCTTCCATCATAGAAGAACAGCGAAACTTCCTAAGAAAAAAATGAAAAAAACACCTGCCATGCAACCTGTCAAGGTCAGGCATTTACACTTGCCATACCTTTTTGTCACCGACACGTGTCATTTCGCCAGTATAATCAAATCTGTCCTCCTTTTATATTTTATAACAAGTAAAAAATGAATAAAATATGCCATCATGATATTCGTCGTTCTAATATAAAAAATTAATATAAAAATAAGTTCTAATATAAAAATATTTAAAAAAATTAAAATCGTCACTATATAATTTTTAACTTTGTAAAAAAAATATATAATTTCGTATTATAAATTCTATGATTATGCTAATATAAAATATAACATTTTTTTTTAATTCTGCAATATTAAAAATACTTTTTAAAGTCTTAATAATAATTTTTTTTTTTTTTAAAGTCGAGAATCTGTACTCGTCTGATAAATTTAAAAAATTATGTCATAAATATTTTTTTAAAAACCGCCCTATGCTTTTTCTGCTGAGTAAGAAAGAAAAAAAATAAATAAAAAATTTTTTTATATTAATTTTATTTTTAATACCTCCTCTTACATTTCATAACAAATAAAAAGTGAATAAAATATGCCATCATTACATTCGTTATTCTATTATAAGTGTTTTAAAAAATTAAAAACGTCACCATATAATTTGTTAACTATGTAAAAAAAAAATGCATTACACTGAAGTGACAAAAGTCATGGGATACCTCTTAATATCGTGTCGGCCCTCCTTTCGCCCGGCGAAGTGCAGCAACCCGACGTGGCATGGACTCAACAAGTCGTTGGAAGTCTTCTGCAGGAATATTGAGCCATGCTGTCTCGATAGACGTCCATAATTGTGAAAGCGTTGATGGTACAGGATTTTGGGCACGAACAGACCTCTCAATGATGTCCCATAAATGCTCGATGGGATTCATGTCGGGCGATCTAGGTGGCCAGATCATTCGTTGGAATTGTCCAGAATGTTCTTCAAACCCATCGCGAACAGTTGTGGCCCGGTGACATGGCGCATTGTCATCCATAAAAATCCCATCCTTGTTTGGGTACATGAAGTCCATGAATGGCTGCAAGTGATCTCCAAGTAGCTGAACATAAGCATTTCCAGTCAATGTTCGGTCCAGTCGCACCAGAGGACCAAGTCCATGCCATGAAAAAACAGCCCACACCATTACGGAGCCACCACCAGCTTGAACAGTGCCTTGCTGACAGTTTGGGTCCATGGCTTCGTGGGGTCTGCGCCACACTCGAACCCTACCATCAGCTCTTACCAACTGAAATCGTGACTCTTCGGACCAGGCCACGGTTTTCCATTCATCTAGGGACCAACCGATATGCTCACGTGCCCACGAGAGTCGCTGCAAGCGATGTCGTTCTGTCAGTAAAGGCACTCGAGTTGGTCTTCTGCTGGAATAATAGCCCAAGAAAGCCAAATTTCTCCGCACAGTTCTAACAGACAAGTCCCTTGTACGTCCCACATGATTTCTGCGGTTATTTGACGCAGTGTTGCATGTCTGTTAGAATTTACGACTCTTTGCAGACGTCGCCGGTCTCGGTCGTTAAGTGCAGGCGGTCGACCACTGCGCTGTCCATGGTGGGATGTTATGCCTGAAATTTCATACTCTCGGCACGCTCTTGACACAGTGGATCTGGGAATGTTGAATTCCCTAACGATTTCCGAAATGGCATGACCCATGCGTCTGGCTCCAACTAACATTCCGCGTTCAAAGTCTGTTAATTCCCGTCGTGCGGTCATCATCCCGTCAAAACCTCTTCACATGAATAACTTGAACAGAAATGAAAGCTCTGCGAAAGCACTGCGCATTTATACCTGTTCTACGCGATGCTACTGCCATCTGAAAATGTGCATATTGCTATCCCATGACTTTTGTCACTTCAGTGTATTATTTCATGTTAAAAATTCTATGATTACAAGAAAAACAATAACATTTCTTTTTATATCTGCAATATTAAAAATACTTTTTAAAATCTTAGTAATAAGTTTTTGATTTTTAAAAATCCTGTAATCCTTAATTCCTTCTTCATTCTGTCATGCATATTAAAAAAATTGCCGTATGATTTTTTTTTGCTTAATAAGGAAGAATTTTAAAAAATAGATAATACTTGTTTTTTTACTTTTGATTAAATAGAAAAAATTCGCCAACACGTTTTACTAAAATTTATTGTCCAATATTAATGACGCATTTAAAATCTCTTATTAATTTTGACGGTAGAGTAAATTTAAAAAATATGTAATAAAATTTTTTTGATTAAATTAAACCAATACTTGAAATGATACAGAACAGATAAATTTAATATCTCTGCTATTAACAGTTTTAAAAAATTGATATCACTTGTATTTTCCCTTTTGACTACACACAAAAATTCATGAAAATATTTTGTTAAAATTTATTTTACAATATTAATGATATATTTAAAATCCCTTATACATTTTCATGGTGGAGTAAATTAAAAAAAAATTGTAATAATTTTTTTTTTTTGATTAAATTAAGCCAATACTTGAAATGATGCAGAACAGATGAATTTAACATCTCTTGCTATTAATAACTTTAAAAAAATGATAACAAATTAATATCTTCAGGGCAGTTCAGTTCGCTTTAATTTTTGATAAACAGAAACAATTGCTGTCGAAAAAGAAGAAAAAAAAAATGTTCTGAATTTTCTATTTTAAGGCTCTTAGAACTTCTGGGTTGTTTTACTGGCAATAAATTGTTTTCCATAATCATTACGTTTCTTATACCCCCCCCCCTAACAATTTGTTCTGAAATAGTGCAGGTTTCAGTATATGGAGGGGAAGGGGGCAACACGAGGAATTTCGTTTATAAAGCCTCCCTCGCATTTTTATAGCAGACGATTCTTTCAAAGGAAATATTTTTTACGATCGACAGAAACAGTTTGTTTTGGGCGTGTTAAGCTAAACCAGAAATAGCTTTTCTGTCATTGGCCAATTGGAGTTTATCGTTTTTCATTTGAACGATTTTTTTATTTGTGGGGTGTGATGGCACTATATTTTCCAATTTATTTTTTTGGGGTGAGGAATAGGAGAATATGTAATAAAAAAAAAAAAATTCTTAACAAATTTATGGGAAAATATTTATTTCTTTAATTTTGAATCCAAATTTATTGTAATCTGAAACACTGATACCTAATTTTTCTTTTGTAATTGAATTTCGATTTTATTGTAGTTTTATTTTGTCACTTCTTCGTCTTTTGATTGCTATCAATTAAATGCTGTTTTAAAAATTGTTCATTTTTGAATATATTATCGAGTAACAAAATGTTCACGTGTTTAAAAGTGATAATTGTTATTAATTATATGAAGCAGAAGGGGATATTATAGTAGATCGATTTTTTATTTGGAAAAAAACTGGCTATGTTTTACTGAGCAGATCCAAATCCGATGGAATCCAAATTTAATGTTATCTAAAACATTAAAACCTAATTTTTCTTTTGTAATTGATTAATGTGCTTGATTGATGTGATGTACTTAATTGATTAATGTACGTATTTTTTTTTTTTTTTTTTTTTTTTTTTTTTAATCCATCTTATTGTAATTTTATTTTGTAACTTCTTCGTCTTTCGATTACTAGCAATTATGTTTATTATGTTTTTGAATAAATCATAGAATGACAAAACTGTCACATATTTTAAAATTGATAAATGTTATTAATTATATGTAGCGGTAGAGGACCTTATTTAAGAAAGATTTTTTACTTGGAAAAAAATGATCGTGTTTATTAAGCAGATCCAAATCCGATGGAAGCCACATTTAATGTTATCTAAAACATTGATACCTAATTTTTCTTTTGTAATTGAGTTTCGATGTTATTGTAGTTTTATTTTGTAACTTCTTTGTCTTTCGATTACTAGCAATTATGTTTATTATATTTTTGAATAAATCAACGGATAACAAAACGTTCACGTGTTTTAAAAGTGATAACTGTTATTTATTATATGTAGTAGTAGAGGATCTTATTTTAGATGAAATTTTTACTTGTTGTTCTAATGCAGCTGGAAATACAGAGACATTTAATCTTTATGCCATAAGCAAGAGCTGCACCGCTGTTTACCCATTTAGCACTACCCAGGGGGTGCTTGTAGCTTGAAGATAAGCCACGGACGCGAGTAACACTACCCCCACACGATCATATTAGATAATAACGCTCTACGATCATATTAAATTGTGACCTACGGTTTAAAGTGGATTCCGAACCACTACAAACATCCATGGCACCGCGGGACTCAAACCTGTGGTAACCGAGAACAAGAGCTTTAGCCACTCGGCCACCAGGCCCCAATTTTTTACTTGTAAAAAAACTGGTCGTGATTTACTAAGCAGATCCAAAACCGATTGAATCCAAATTTAATGTTATCTATAACATTGATACCTAATTTTTCTTTTGTAATTGAGTTTCGAACTTATTGTTGTTTTATTTTGCAACTTCTTTCAACTGCTAATAATTAAATGTTAAGTTTTTGAATAAATCATCGAATAACAAAACGTTCACATGTTTTAAAAGTGATAATTGTTATTTATTATATGTAGAAGGGGAGGATCTTATTTTAGATGAATTTTTTACTTGTAAAAAAAATTGGTCGGGATTTATTAAGAAGATTTCATTGTTTTTAAAAATGCAAATTATTATTTTATCATAATAGTAATTCTGCTAGCTCCGAAAGTTGGTAAAACTGAATTTCGATTTCCATCCAAATTTCGAAATTGTTTTTAGTGTGGTATTCTCAAAACTTTCTTGCCCTAATGTTTATACAGGATTGAATGACTTATGTTAAAGTGTTTTGCATTCGAAAATAATTATTTTCTGACAAAAAAATCAAATTGTTTTCGATTTTTTTTTATCAATTTCTGAATTATGTGCATCTCTAATATCTTCACCTTGTATATTATTTTAACTTATTTCGCCTTTAACTCTAATTACCAAGGCAAGTTGATTCTTCTATGTAATTTCTCCGCAGAATCTCAGAATAATGTTTGCTTGTGCACGTTGTCAGTTTGCATTAGAGCAACCGAGCGTCAAGTCTCCTCTAATCACTTGAGTGTCGGAGAGCGCCTAAATTATAAATCCATTTTGGTTAGCAATTTCGCGATGTATAATATTCAATACTATGCATAACAGGATGTATATATATATGTAGAGATATAAAGCAATTCGGTTTGAATTTCTAAGTACTAGAACATTGAACAAATTAAAAGATGGAAAATATGGTAAGATGTTAAAATTATTATATTTAATGTGGAAATTAAAAATTATTGAGTTAAATTGTTATATATTGATAATTATTCCATTTAGGTATCAGATAGACATAAAGTTATTTAGCATGGTGAATGATAAATAAAATAAACATTTTGTTTTGTACAGGATAATAGTGTTGAAATTTGAGGAATCTTTTGGTAAAAAAAATGGCAACATAATAAGATACGCATTTTCGTTTTTTAATTTATTGATTCCAAGAAATTTAATTTCAATTTTATAAAGAATTTTAAACAAAGTAATTATTTAAGAAGCTTTTGCAAAGAATTTTAATTTCAATTAGTTGAATTTGAATAATAGTTGGATACTTAATTTTTAGGTACGTGTTTTTAGACATGGTCGAGTGATAGCGCTCTATTTGGATATTTGTAGTGATTCGCCCTTTTAATGGCCGATCTAATATGACAGTAGGGGTAGGGTTGATAACCCTACGCATGAAAAGAAAACATCTACTGTCCCGAAATCTGCCAGTAAGCTGACGGCTTTGACCCACCGTGGGCTGTAGTGCCCGGGAGGTAGTTAGTATATTTTATTTCCTAATCTTGTATTGATGATGCGAAATCAGCCTAATCCATGGGCGCTTTTTTTGTGTTTATTTGTGTGTGTGTGTATTATTTTCTTATTTATTTATTTTATTACTCATAACATAGATGGGTAATGTTTTAGGGAGCGTAGTTTTTCGTGTCCTTGACCATTTACAATTTTCAACATTTTCATTGAAATCTAAATTTTTTATTTTTTATTTTTTTTAATTTCTTTCCTGATTTTTTTATTTATTTATTTATTTCATTATTTCACGGGCTCTTTTTTTATGCATAACAATATTTATTGACAAAATAACCGAGTACTTATTAAACAATTTAGTGAAAAAATAATTCAGAAGAATTAATGTAAAATTCTTTTAAAAGATCGTCTGAAAGCAGACAATTTTATTTCAAAGTGAAAAAGGAAAATTGTTTTAAATTCTGTATTTTTTATATTTTTTATGATTGCTTTGTTCTAGCATTCAATTCCCTCACTTCTCATTAGAGTAGACACTTGCTCAGTCCATGTTCTATCACCTATCATGATGCAACAATTCATGGTGTAATCCATATTCCATCTGTAATTGTTTCGACTTGTGCAGGTTGAACAAACAATCGCTAATTTCATGTATTATTATCCATGACACTGATTATCTGCTGTCAGATTTGAGTGACAGGTTGTTCTCATTAGTACAAAACACTAATTTTTTTATATATATAACTGTCCACAGCACTTCTTATCTGCTGTCAAATTTAAATGACATGTTGTTATTATGTACTTGTCAAAGAATATGCATTCCTCTCTCCTGAGCGAGAAATGCTACAACTCTTCCAGTGGGTAAAATGCTACAGCGGGATCCCTCCGTATAAACATGCAAATCATCAAAATTAAAACAAATCATAGATTCCTTTTCAATGTCAAATAACGTAAATAAGTTAATATTCAAAATGATTTTGATTTACAACTTTCTGTAGTTACTATTTTGTAAGGAGGAAGGTTTTTTTAATTCACTTGAAGTCAGTGCATACAGAAATTAACATCTATTAATTGTCATTAGAAGTAACAGTCAATATTATCATAAACTAGTAATAAGATATCTGAATGTAATATGTATTTATTGTCAAACCAATTAATATTAGGAGTGATATCACAGATATGACAGAATATCATGAATTTAGCAACTGTTCAATAGTCCCATTCTTAAAAAGTCACTCACCATCTAAAAAAAACTAAGAGGTTATTGTACAGTTGGTTATTTCGCTATGACGTGAAAAATTGATTCGTCAAATTGTTCACCAAGAATTTCTTCTTCTTTTTTTATCAAGTGAAACAAACTTTTTGTGCTGTTGTACCACTCGCATCTGTTCTGTTAAAATAGCTGTTTGTTTAAGGAATCGAGTCTTCCTGAATTACACTCAAACAAAGAGACACTGTCGCGACGACAGAAAGAACTCTGTTGTTGTTGTTATATCCAAGCACTCTTTGTACAACAGCCATTTCTTCGCATCTTGCAATATCTCTGAAATCGTCATTTTTCTGAATATATTGAAAAATTTTCAAAAAAAATGGACGAATTAAAAAAAAACGTTTAACAAGACATATTTGGAAGCAGAGTATCGAAGATATTTTTTTAAAACGTTTAAAAGTAAAATTATTTAAATTTTAAATTTATTTATTTTATTTTTTAATTTTTTCATATTATTATTTAATTTTTTTATATTATTATTTAAATTTTTTTATATATTTTATTTATATATTTTTTGTTATTTTATTTTCATGTTATTTTATTTTTTTAATTAGTTAATTTATTTATTTAATACAAGAATAACTATAGTTAATATCACAAAAAATTTATGATATTTTACTTTTGCTTTTTTAAAATTTATTATATGTAATAATTTAATACATTACTTAATTTTTCATTTTTAGTACAACAAATTGCATATTTTCATAATAAATTTATGTAATCTTGTATTTTTAATACTATAATAAATTAGGTTTGTTAAATAGCCCGAATAACTTATCAAATATTTTTTTTTTATATCTCACTAGAAAATATAACCTAATATTGTCAGGTTTGTTTAAATAAAATAGATTAAATTTAGATTAATTTTAATGAAATAAGATATTATTGTTCATTTAAAATATAAAATAAATTAGAAATTAAAAATAGTCTATTTTAAAATTTTTATGTTTCTAATGAAAAAATATAAATCTTAAAGTTTTCTTTAAGTATTACCTCATCATCCTTAGAAATGAATATATAGAGAGTTCCTTCATCATTTGTTTTATGATTTCACTTGGATTTTTCTATTTCAATTTTGTAAAAATAATGTAACGAGTTATTTCCCTATCAGGATAACCCTGGCTCAAATCTTTCTAAGCAGTGAAACGTCATAGTCTACGTAATAGCTTACATGATTTCTCCATCCCATGGGAATCGTTTTAGTTTTTAGTCTGAACTTTGGCTTCCTGCATGCATGGTGTGAACTGGCTGCTACAGCTCTGAGCATATCGAAATAAAATGGTTTTTGCACAAAACTGTATGCGGCAAGTTGTACATAGCTGTGAATTATATTAAAATTGTGTGTTAATGTTCTTGTGGTCGTCTTAAATGTCATTATGTAAATAAATATTAGTTAGGTGAATTTCAATCTTCTTCTTACAAGAACTGCGTCATTATGTGACAAACAGCGCACGTGTTGATATAATTGAGATTCTTTAATCTTCTCCCTTCTTCTCTTCTCTCTTCAATTGCCCAGGATCATTGGAAGTTATAATAATAAATTCAGTGTAAACATTGAACTTCTAAATGTTGTGATTCGTAAATTTAAAAATGTTTTAATTTTTCTCTAAGATCAAAATCGGCAACAGTTCAACTTATTCCAAAAATTAAATATTTATTGAGTTAATTTGATTAAATGTTAAATGTTTAAATCCATTTTTTCCGAATTAAAGGTTCATCACCATCATTGATGTAACCGCCCCACTGTAGGCCAAGGCCGTCTGCCTACTGGCAGATTTCGAAACAAGAGATTTTTTTACGGGGTATGGTTGTTAGCCTCTGTTCAATGCTGTACAGTCATATTAGATCAGGGAAGAGGGGGCTGATGGCCGAGTGGCAAGCGCTCAGTGCCATAAATATCGGGTTCAAATCCCCGCAGGACCATGGATGTCTGTAGTGGTTCGGAATCCACTTTAAGCTGTAGGTCCTGGTTTCATATAACTGTAAAAGAGTCCAGACTTCTCTCATCCACATTCATTCTCAAACTATATAGGGCAACTCAGCTCTAGGCAGAATGATGTGGTGTGACGTAGTAGTAGTAGTAGTCATATTAGACCGATACCTACAGTTTAAAGTGGACTCCTAACATCTACAAACATCCATGGCACCGCCGGGACTCTAACCTGAAACCTATGGCACCGAGCGCCACAGTGCTAGTCACTCGCCATCATTCCTCGAATTAAAATATACTGTCCTAAAAAAAATCTTTGATAAAAGTTTTTTTTTTTTTTTTAAATAAAAAAATATTTTTGCAAGCATAATAATAGCATAAATTAACTTTTAAAAGTGTAAACTTATTTAAGTTCAAATTTATTAGTTTACTAATGTTATTATTTCAATAAGAAATCGTGATTATTGCTATGAGAAATGATAATTTACCAACTTTTTATTAATTAATTTTTGAAACGGAGTCATTAAAAACAATTTTAATTCCCAAATATTTTACTTTCGTTTCGTTTTGTTTTTATTTTTCAATAGATAAAAAAAACTGCATTTGATAAATTAGCTTCCATTTTCTAAAAATTGAAGGTAATATATTTAATTAGGAAAGCGTTTTTTTTTTTTTCTAGTTAATATCTTAAGAATATTTTAAAGGAAGAAAAAAAAAACATCTAATTTCTTAAATAAATATTTGAAAAGAAGGTAAACGATTTTATATTCGTTTTTTATGTTTGATAAATTGGCACTTCGAAAATCTAAATGAAACGATATTTTATTTCTTTTTAAAGTCAATTTGTGAACGCTTTATTAAAATTTAATTTATGTGATAAAAGCTTTGAGGATTTTTTTTCTTTTTTAGAAATTAAAATAAAAAATTGAATAAACTTCATTTGGAATATTATTTGTCTGAGGCAAACTTAAAATTGAACAAGTTTTCTTCAAGATTGAATTAAGAAAAGTTAAGATTTATTCATTGAATATTTAATGGTGAAAAAAATTACTCATATGAGAAAATATTTTTTACCAATAAAAATTATGTAAATAGGGGGCAATTTAGAATATTTAAATGAATATTATTTTCTTTTATTTATGAGAAATATAGGTGGGGTTTTTTTTTCTACATCACAGAAAAACTCTTCGAAAGGAAATTAAATTTGAAATTAAAATATTTTGCAAATATTGAAAACTAACCGATATTTAAAATTGTGGGGTTTTTTTTCAGTTGCAACCATAACCTTATTATAGTATTACTTTTACTATAAGAGTTATTAAATTTTGAAAAAATAATTAAATAATGTAATTACTCTTTATATAGGCCTTTTATTACATAAAAAATTCTGCCCTACTCTAGATTCGAAAATTGTGATTTATATTTATTGTTTTACATCTATTTAGTTTAATATCGTGTAAAGAAGATTCTTTCTTAAATTAAAAAAAAATAATTGAAATGAGATTATACTTTATAATTCAAAATAATTTATTTCTACTATTTTAGAATTCATATATACTTCTATTTTTACTATAATTTTACTATAATCATAATATATTACGGATAATTAAATGTAATTAAGAATTACAAATGGTATGTACTTTAATAGATAGGAAAACGTTAATGCCAGGTTTGCTGCTCTACAGTCATTTAGGGCACATTTTGGTTCTAATAAGACCGGGACATACAGTTTAACGTGGATTCCGAACCACTCACAAACATCCATGCTACCATCAGTATTCGAACCTGAAGCTTATGGTACCAAAGGCCGGAGAGCTAGCCAATTGGCCATCAGGCCTCCATTAATGCCAGAGCTGTTTTGCCGTTTCCCATTCCACAAAATTGCATCAAACTTCACAGGAGAACTGCTGGCCATTCAAAAGGCACTTGAGGCTTATCCGAGTCTGAATGAGGCTTATCCGAGTGAATTGAATTACTATCTTCATTGACTCAAGGTCTGCCTTACAGGCTTTTAATAAAGGTTTGCCAAGTATGATCTTGAACATTATATCTCTTTTAGAAAAAATTCGCTGCTTGCTCAGAATGTATATCCTGCAATGGGTCCCTACTCATGTAGATTTGTAATTTAATGAAATTACCGATTCTTTGGCGGAGAATGCCAGAAGTCTGGATCAGACTGCCATTCCTACTTCCCTTGCAGATGCAAACGCCTTAGCAACATCTGAAATTATGATTCCTTCTAAGATCAAAACTAAATATCAAATTACGGAACTAAATGTCGACAGAAAAACAGCTACTACTCTCACACCATTGAGGATGGAGCACCCCAAAAATATGAGAATTTCTGCTGATGGCTTTGAAAAATACCAAAAATGTGGCAACTGGCCTGATGTCAAGCTTACTCCTCATCATGTCTTTGATTGCCCAGCTGTTGCAGCCGCCGTGCATTGTCTGGATCATCCCTCGGAAGAGGATTTATACTCCGAGCTGGCAATCAGCATAGTCAATATTATTTGGATGCACCACGATATTTGATTTTCTTGAACTCTTTAGGGAATACAACAACAACGTTAATGTAAATGAGTATTTTTTCAAATAAGGTCTTCAATTTTAATCTTTGTTTATTGGTGTCTTCAATTTTAATCTTTGTTTATTGGTTATCAGCAATTAATATTCTTCTAACAAATTAAAATAATAATGTTAATATAGAAGTAAATAGAAATAGAAAAGTCAAATAAGGCTAATTAAATTAAATTCGTTCACTACAAATAATAAAATAATATACAGGATTATGTATGTTACAGAAAAAATAGCATTTTGTAGTAGATTTGAATGTAATGAATTTTTTAAATAAATTAAATTGTACTAATAATAGAAATGTCTCTTTTCGGTGTTATTCAATTCCTTCTATTAGCGCATACTCTCCCTATATATATCTTGTTCAAAGTTTCAATCGTTCATAAAATACTTTTTATTCATCCACTCACGTTCAAATGCATTTTTTTTTTGAGCTTGTAGTGGATGACACTTGATGTTAATACAGTTTTTTTAAATATTAATTCAGTAATTAAATTTAATTAATTAATTATAGTTTTTTTTAGATTTAAGTTGTATATATCTACCAATAGATGGCGCCAGATAATCTTAAAAAAATGAATGAAAATTATTTATAAAGGACTTTATGCAATAAAGTGAAAAAAAAAATAGGAATTGACTTTAAAATTTTTTTTTTTTATATTACTTGTTTATATTTTCATTCAATTTTTCAAACGCTTTTTTACAATATTTAACTCATTGATTATTTTCTAATTTAAAAGAAAACCACTTAGAAAATCATTTTAATGTTTTGAAATTTTTTAGTTTGCAACATGCCAACCGAATATGCCTTGGTTTCCTTTTTATGGGTAACGCAAGGACGTACACCAGGACAGAGGTCATTCGCCTATGGTCGCAACAATAGCTGCAAGACATTTCCGTCTCAATTCCGAACAGACAAACTGAAAAGAAGAATAGAAAAAAAGAGGGTGAAAAGAAACCCAGGGTCGAAAAAGCTTTAGGACAGAGGTAAATTTGAATAATAATACTGTACTTTGATATGATTGAAATGTCTACAGAATTTGTTCACATAATTTTAAAAAATTTTCTTTACATTAAAAAAAAAACCCACTTATTTTCGGGCTTTGTGGTTATAAAATCAATAAGCTATTGACATGATGTTTTAATACAGATACTGCTTAGCATAAAGAGAAGTTGCTCTTTGACAAAAGTTTTTACAGATATGCCATTCGCTTATTGATTATTATCTAATAGATATTATATCCTAATTTTTTTTAACAAAAGTGAATTTTTGAAACTCTTCAATAAATTTTGTGATATTTTAAATTTTTAAATTTTTTTGTAATATTTTTGTGATATCTTACATTTCCAAGGGAAATGATTTTGAATAAGAAGCTTAAAGCCATCAGATATTTGGTGAAGATTATACGACATACTAATTTTAAGAAAATGATAATCTGAATAATCGATTCCTTATTTTTATATTTATCATTATTTTATTTTATTATTTATTACACGAAAGCGTAAAGCAATCACAGCAAATTTTTAAAAAGTCAGTCTGAAAAACGATTCCTTATTTTTAAATTAGGAAATTAAATTTTAAAAAATGGCTAAATATACGGCTAGTTTTAAATATGATAAAAAAAAAAAAAAAAAAGAAACTAAGAAAATCTGAATAAAAAAAAATACTAAGTGAAAAAAAGTAAGCAAATGTGAAGCTAAGCAAAAAAGTTATACCAAAATAACATAAAAATCGACATGGTTCAAATTACTCGTGCCACTCCATATGATAATCCAACCGCTAAGTTAACTACATGACGACTTAACAGCAATGTAAATATTTCCTATGTCATTGTTTTCATTGACTTTCTGCAATATATTATGTATTATAAACACGAACAAAAGGCATATAACTTTTTATTCTCATAAAGCTTTAGTTTTTAAAATAGTTAATTATTTACACTAAATAATGGTTAAATATATACGGCGGTACAAAATTTAAATATAGACAAATTGAGAGAAACTGAATAAAAAAAAGAAATACTAAGTAAAAAACAAATAAGCAAATGTGTAAGAAATACTAAGAAACAAGTAATATATAAAAAAAATTTTTTACAATCAATTCCTACTTTTTTTCCACTATATTGCAGAAAAGTCCTTTACAAATAAAGTTGAAATTTTCCTCTTACATCTAGCGCCATCTATTGGTAGATATATGCAACTTAAATCTAAAAAAACTATAATTAATTAATTAAATTTAATTAATGAATTAATATTTGAAAAAAATGTAGTAACATCAAGTGTCATCCCCCACAAGTTCAAAAAAAATGTATTTGAACTTGAGTGGATGAATAAAAAGTATTTTATTAACAATTGAAAATTTGAACAAGATATATATAGGGAGAGTGTGAGCTAATAGTAGGAATTGAAAAAAGTTATACCAAAATAACATAAAAATCTACATGGTTCAAATTACTGGTGCCACACCATATGATAAACCAATAGCTAAGTTAACTACATGACGATTTTATAGCTCTGAAACAATTCGACATCTAATTCGAATATTTTTTTATCCATACGAAAGCAAAAGATTTGAGAGGAAACGCGCTCGAACGAGCATCATAAATTCGAAATACAGCCAAGTGGAACCATTTCGAATGCATACCATTAAATAGAACACCGCTCTGAAACCGAATATTATTTGAGGACTTATTCGCGAGTACGAATCCTGGGAAAGTGAAAACGAATCTTTTCTGAGAGCCAAAATCCTGTGTTATCTGGGAGTTCGGATTCCTGCAGAAGCCGGAAATAGTCCCCATTCGAACTGATAATTCCTTTTCGGTAATAGAATATTCCGTTTCGGAAACAAAAGGACATGCTCGCCCAGAATCCGGGAATGTCCGAGTGATATTCCGTTTCCCGTGTTACAGTTGCAGTTAGCAGAGGGCATGAAAAATGCATCGTTTCGCTTTTGTGATTCTAAATTTTAAGCGGTCACAGATATTTGTGACTGAACTGTTGATAGAATTAATGTACTACTGAATTGCCAGATAATTAATTTCAGAAAACTAAAGGAGTTTTCGACCTGTGAAGGCTAATATTTTTGCAATAATAAAAAATAATATAAGAATTAGATAATATTTTCATTTATCTAATTTTTAGCAATAATGTATGTATATAAAAAATTAGAATTCTGTTTAAGTTAAAATAAAATATAATTATAACTTATGTGTAAAAAAAAATTCCATATTGGCATACTTTTCAAATTTCTTCATTAAATCCGGCATCACAGATATTTAATTTTATCATATGTCCTTTTTAAACGGAAAATTTCGTTCGTTTTTCTTTTTTGAATTGTTAATTGTGCTACAATTTTATTCACGCAATAATGTATAATTTATTTACTGTCATAATTTATCTAACTTAAATGCAATTCTTATATATATGAATACGAATAATGTTTCGTATAATTATAATAATATAAGTCGTAATTTGTATTCGAATAATAATTTATATAATAATTGAATAATAATTCGTATAATTATAATAATATAATTCGTAATTTGTCTTCGAATAATAATTTATATAATATTTGAATAATAGTTCGTATAGTTATAATAATATAATTCGTACAATATACATAAAATATAATTCGAATTAACGAATGATAATTCGTATAATTCGTATATTAATTCGTATAATTCAAATAAGTATTCGAATAATTCGTATAAATAATAATTATTCGGATAATATATTCGTTATTGTATTCGAATAATAATTCGTATAAATATAATCATTCTTATATTTCGAATAAGTATTCGAATAATTCGTATAAATAATAATTATTCGGATAATATATTCGTTATTGTATTCGAATAATAATTCGTATAAATATAATCATTCTTATAATTCGTATAATTCGAATAAGTATTCGAATAATTCGTATAAATAATAATTATTCGGATAATATATTCGTTATTGTATTCGAATAATAATTCGTATAAATATAATCATTCTTATATTTCGAATAAGTATTCGAATAATTCGTATAAATAATAATTATTCGGATAATATATTCGTTATTGTATTTGAATAATAATTCGTATAAATATAATCATTCTTATATTTCGAATAAGTATTCGAATAATTCGTATAAATAATAATTATTTGGATAATATATTCGTTATTGTATTCGAATAATAATTCGTATAAATATAATCATTCTTATATTTCGAATAAGTATTCGAATAATTCGTATAAATAATAATTATTCGGATAATATATTCGTTATTGTATTCGAATAATAATTCGTATAAATATAATCATTCTTATAATTCGTAGAATTTATTTACTATCATAATTTCTTTAACTTAAATGCAATTCTTACAGCAAATATAATTGTAAAATGAAATATCAAGGGTGCGAAATCGCAATTAAAATTTTTAAGCAACAGTTGTTTTATTGTGCTATACATTCAGATGTTGTTCAGTTTGTTTTAAGCTTACTAAGTTATTAAAACTAGCAAAATGCTATATTTCATAGAATTATATATTGTCAGAGAAAATATGCATAAAATATTAAAAGCGATGTTTTCAGTATTGTGGAAAATATACAAAGATAAAAAAAAAAAAAAAAAATCCCACATGTGCACAGGAAAGAAACAGAATATGCAGAATATTTGAGAATTTGCATTTCATTTTTATATACATTTTAAAATGCTTGAAAATTCAAAACTTTATCCAATAAAACGAAAGTAAAATAGGTACTTACGTATTAACGGTACCTTGGCGACAGACTTGGCGGTTTTTAAGTGTCGCCAATCTAACGTCGCGATTCAAAACCGGTTGGCGCGTGTGCTCTTTATTACCGCAACTGTCGCCAAGGTACCGTTAATACGTAAGTACCGTAAAATATATTGGGTTGAAAAAAAAATGCAAAATCATAAATAAAAATATAAATACTACAGAATTCAATTCATCTTAGAGGAAGAAAATTTGTAGATAAAAATTGATAGTCTCTAATTTAAGAGTAACATATTTTTTTTTTTTTTTTTTTTTTTTTCTTCTTTCTTTCTTTTCTCTCATATAAAAAATTAAGTGTCAGTTAGTAGAAAAAAAAAATAATATCATAAGGTTAGAAGTAAAAAAGTATATCTTATTACGCTTATGCGAGTGGCGATTTCAAAAACTGCTATTCATTTTTATTTATTTTTCTCTCTGATTCAACCCAACCAACAATCCTTTTAAACCAGACGAGAAAAATTCCATAAAACTCCCTTATCTCCATACAAAATCCTCCTTTCGAGGAACGATTCACGAACACGAGACCTATTTCATACCCTTCCATGCAAATGACCGCAAAACCCCATTTTCGGTGACAGACCATCCCGGAATCGTGATAAACAAGAAGAAAAAGAAAATTCTTCTTCTCGAAAAGAAGGCTTCTTTTCTCTGTTTGCAGAAGAAGAAAGGCCTTTGTGTCTGGGGGAACAGACTACCCGAAGGCCAGGTCAAGTTTGAAGCAGAACACAGCGAATTCGCCCTCCTGGTTCGACCTTCCTGGTAGCAACCGTCTGTTCGAGTGGTAGCACCTGCCACCTCACAGACGATTATTTTGTGTTCCTTTTTTGAGGCCAAGCAGGTAGTTGACTTTAGGATGGAAATTGGTTAGGCCGTTGTTGAAAATGAATAATAAAGCACGACGAAAATTATGGGTTTTTTTTTGTTCTGTAATTAAATGTGTGTAATTGTTGAGATTAAATGATGCTTTTAAATTGGCTGAATATTATTCTGAGAATAATGAATAGATTAATTGGATTTATCGGTTATAAAATATGAATAAAAATTAACAAGATATGCGTTGCCATTTATCGAAATATCGTTAAAAAATTTGAATACTGTAAATAAATATTATAAATGAATATTATAAATCAATGTTATAAATGAATATTATAAATAAATATTATAAATCGATGTTATGAATGAATATTATAAGTAAATGACTGTTGACTAACTATATTTAATATATGACGTTTATTATTATCGAATTATTAGGTTACTAACGTTATTAAAAAAAAAAATTTAATATATTTATCTCACTGATTTATTACCGAAAATACTTACACTTAAAATGCAGGTATTTTTAATAATGAACATTATGTATGTTGCCATTTGTTGAAATATCTTCAAAAGATTTGTATATTATATGTAGAATAACTAACCTTTATATTATTTATGTTGAATAGCTAATTTTATTTAATACATGTTTATTCTTAACGAATTATTAGGTTAATATCGTTATGGGAAAAAAAAAGAATAAAATGCATTTATCTCACAGATTTATTATTGAAAATACTTGCACTTACTGATTTATTATTAAAAATACCTGCATTTTATGCAGGTATTTTTAATAATAAATCTTGCATTTTATGCAGGTATTTTTAATAATAAATCTTGCATTTTATGCAGGTATTTTTAATAATAAATCAGTAAGATAAATAATTTTCTGTGGAAGCACCTGCCACTCGCTGTTGTTGCTGCTGCAGATGATTATTTTATGTTCCTTTTGAGGCCAAGCAGGTAGTTGACTTTAGGGTGGGAACTGGTAAGGCCTGCTGAAAATAAATAATGAAACACGAGTAAAATCCTTTTATTATTATTATTTTTTTTATTTATTTTTGTTCTATAATTAAACGTGTGTAATTGTTGAGATTAAATGATGCTTTTAAATTGGCTAAATATTATTCTGTGAATACAATTAATTAATGTGGAGTAGATTTAATTAGGTCTATTGGTCATAAAACATGAATAAAAATTAACACGTTGTATGTTGTCATTTATTGAAATAACTTTAAAAGATTTCAATATTATAAATGAATATTATAAATAAATATTATAAATGAATATTATTAATCAAATGTATGTAATTGTTGAGATTAAATAATGCTTTTAAATTCGCTAAATATTATTCTGTGATTACAATTAATTAATGTGGAGTAGATTTAATTAGGTCTATCGGTTATTAAACAGGAATAAAAATTAACACTAAGTGTGTTCTCATTTATTGCAATATCTTTAAAAGATTTGAATGGTGTAAATAAATATTATAAATAAATGATTGATAAATTAACTAACTTTATTTATTGCATAACGTTTATACCTAAAGAATTATTAAGTTAATTCTGAAAAAAAAATTCAAAAATTCTTAATTCTAAAAAGGAATATAATATACTTATCTCACTGATTTATTATTGAAAATTCTTGCTCTTAAAATGCAGGTATTTTTAATAATAATGAATATTACAAATAAATATTATAAAAGAATATTATAAATAAATATTATAAATAAATATTATAAAAGAATATTATAAAAGAATATTATAAATATTATAAATGCAAATTATAAGTAAAAATATTATAAATAAATATAAATATAAGTTAGAAACGATTACTATAAATAAATAATATTAATGAATATTATAAATAAATATTATAAATGAATATTATAAAAGCAAATTATAAGTAAATATTATAAATTAATATAAATAAATGTTATAAACGAATATTATAAATGAATATCATAAATAAATATAAATGAATATTATAAATAAATATCATAAATATATATTATAAATCAATATTATTAATAAATAGCTGTTGATTAACTAACTTTATTTAATAGATGAAGCTTATTCCTAAAGAATTATTAGATTAATATCGTTATGAAAAAAAGATCTATATAATATATTTATATTACTGATTTATTATTTAAAATACTGACACTTAAAATGTAGGTATTTTCAATAATAAATCAGTGAGATAAATAATTTGCTATGAAAGAGCATCGTTTGTATGTATAAATGTAAAAGAAAAAGGACAACGCACCATGAGATATGTGTACTATGTGCCTGAAGCAGAGTGAAAATAAATATTCGAAAAGTAGATCACAAATATTAGAAATAGTCTGTGAATGCAAAAAAAGATTCCATTGATAATTAAAAATACAAATAAACACATGAAAAAAGTTTGTTTTACTTACCATAATATCAGTATCTTTAAAAGTATTTGGAAAGACAGTTATGTTAAGAATGATTCTTAATGTTGTTTCCATTTCTAACATTCTTAGAATACAAATATAGTTATTAATGATATCAATTAACTAAATACTTCTTGTGTGTTGTATTTTTTGTTTTGTTATTTTTCAGAATGAAAATAAAGCGAGAATTTATTATCATTCTAATAATTCTTAACAGAAATAATTGGTTTAGTATGGATTTGTTTCTTCAACAATTCTTGGAATTCTTTTTTTCTGTTGCCAAACTTTAACCAGAAATATTTCAAAATCGTGTATTTTTACTTACTTACTTCGTTTTGAATGTTTTTTTTTCTTGTTGAATTGCATGATAGAAATATCATTAGTTTTTAGTGTACAAATGTATTACGTTGCTATATAAAGAAAAAAGAAACATTTTGCGTGTTTTCCGTGCAAAGAAAATTAAAGAAATTTACTTGTATTTGAATGGATACGTATTTGCGTGATGTTACAAATTATATTGTTCTAGAGAAAACTTTTTCTTCACATGTAAAACTAATTTGGAGATCTTCCAACTTTTGGAAAACGTGATCAAATATTTAGAACTGCATCAGCAAATAACTATTATTGCTCAAATATAATAAGTGCACGTTAGTAAGTTTTTGCACTACAAAAAAAAAAAAAAAAAAAAAGTAGCAGTTAATGTTATTGAATGATATTTGACATACAATTGCTTATATGAGTGATTTTAATACAATTCAATTATATAATACTATGTTTACTGTTTAGCGTTTGCAACACTAAACACAGTACCATTATTATTAAGAAGGTAAATAAAAAATTTCTCTAAAAAAATTTATAAATGTATATAGAAATTTTTTTACAAATAATTTTAAGTATTTCAAATAATAAAGTAATATAATTTATTATTTTACAAAAGAAGTAAGTATTATTTAAAATTTATATACAACGTATATATATATATAAATTATTTTAAATAATACTTTCATGTTTCAATTAAAATTATAAATGTTATATTGTAATGTTAACCATTTCATAGGTTACCCTGCAAATTTTTGAAAATTTTGCTGCTTTTTCATTTTTGGAAAAAGAAATTGTTTTATTTTAATAATTTAGATGCGGTAAAACATAATAAATGAACTCAAAATCCAAACTCTAATGCTTTTCTGAGAATATAATAGTCTATTTTTACAAATATTCTTCCTAAAAATGTACGAAGTGATCAGATAAAATCTCTTTTGATCTACAAGATCTCTAAAAGTTTTTGATCCCCTGTGTATAGGAGCCTTGAATATCTAGAAACGAATTCCACTTCAGAACAAACTTTAACTTTTCAAATACTAGATAGGAGATAAGAATACTAGTATAAAGAATAAGAAATAGGAAGAGATTTTTTTTTATCTTCTATTCAAATATCAAATAGCGGGAAGGCAAGACCTCAAGAAAAAGTTTGAAACAGCATTTCGTTCTGGATGTAGAATATAGCAAATTTTATTCGTTTTGTAAAGATCTTTTACTGCCGCTTCGAAATAAAAAATTGATTATTAAATTTTTCCGGATTATTAGATAAAAATATGAAAGCCAGACTTCCAAAAATGACCGAAATACATTCACACGATAAATACATTATAAACAAATAATCATAGTAAGGTATAAATTTTACAATACAAGTTTCAATTTATTTTTCTAATTTAACATTATTATATTGTGGAATAAGAATGATAACATTAATCGGGCAAATAATAATAATAATAATAAGGTAGAAATTTTACAATACTAGTTTCAATTTATTTTTCCAATTTAATACTGTTATATTGTTGCATAAGAATGATTACTTTTATCGGGCAAATAATAATAATAAGGTAGAAACTGTACAATACTAGTTTCAAAATATGTTTCCAATTTATCACTTTTATATTGTTGGATAAGAATGATTACTTTAGTTGGGCAAATAATAACAAGGTAGAAATACTAGTTTTAATATATATTTCCAATTGAACAATGTATATTGTTTGATTAAAATGATTGTTTTAATCGGGCAAGTAGTAATAATAATAATAAGGTAGAAACTTTACAATATTAGTGTCACTATTTTTCCAATTTAACACTGTTATATTGTTGTACAAGAATGATTATTTTAATCGGCCAATTTATATTATTTAAGGTGAAATCTGAAACTCATAATTCTGTGCGGATGTTTTTTTATTAATAAAATTTACCAAAAATGTTAGCATTCACTGTAACTAGGTTAGGCCAGATCCTATCTGCTATTAAGTATCTAAAGAATGAATGCTTTAATTCTAAGTGGACAGCGCTACATTTAATCTAGTATAACATGAACAATTAACAAAACAAATTGTGCGATAATACATAAAATTTTATATTGTGGGCAATCTTTTTTTATCTGTATATCTTCCAAAAATCCCGATGCTCCAATCAGTTAAGGAATTAAAATCATTTTAACCCATATCTCACATAATGCCAATACAACTATCAAGCTCATTTTGTTCCTTCATTGTTCAACCCTATCGATCATGGTTCCCCTCTTTGTGATAGCGAGTCATTGCCTACCCCAAAAATGTATTCTTAACGACTTCCTTTCTTCTTAAAGGATCTTCTTCCACCCCCACCCCACCCCCTCTGCAGTACAAAACCCATTCACTCAAAAACGGCCAATTAAGTGCGAATCAATTGGAGCTCGAATCCCGTCACGTTTACCGTCTCTTCTTTAAGTGCATTCGTCATTTTCCCGCCTTTGCCCATCTCCAAGGATTGTTTGTCTTCTCTCTCTACTTGGTGCCATGGGTATTTTGCGAGAGATGAGTAAATCCTCACGGGATTCCAGTAAATGCATCTATTGAGATGGAAGGACGTGTCAGGATGACATTCCAGCACTCTTGTTCTGTTATCCATTAATCTGGAGTTGATACATGCCTGTTGTAAGGAGTAGTAGAGTTCGGTCTTGTAGTTAGGCAGATAGAAAAAAAGAATTTTTTTTCTTTCGATGTTATGTTAAAACATTTCTTAAATGTATTACCTCATTTCTGAAAATAAATAATATGATAAAATCTGTTCCGTTTGACTATAATCATGTTCGTTTTTGTTTGATTAGTCCACTTGGTAAAGCTTGGAGGAGCTTACATTTCAAAAAGAAACTTAATTCGGCCAGATAAATAATAAAGCAACACTACACAGAATAAGCAATACCCAGGCAATAAGCAATACTTAGCAATAATAATAAGTAATACTCATGCAATAAGCAATACTTAGCAAAAATAATAAGAAATACTTACGTTTCAAAAAAGAACTTAATTCGGCCAGATTAACAATAAAGCAAGACTTTACAGAGTGGACCAAAACATGTTCGAAATATTTAGTTACTAGAAAATTTTTTTTAGTTGATAAGCCGTACAACATGTAGGCTGTATAATTTGTGAAGACACTTATCTATGCAAGACATTTATCTTTGTGATAGCGAATCATTGCCTATCCCAAAAATGTATTCTTAACGACTTCCTTTCCTCTTAAAGGCCCTTCTCCCCTCTCCTCCCCCCTTGAGTGCAAAACCCATTCACTCAAAAACGGCCAATTAAGTGCGAATCAATTGGAGCTCGAATCCCGTCACGTTTACCGCCTCTTCTTAAGTGCATTCGTCATTTTCCCGCCTTTGCCCACGAACACTCAACAAGGATTGTTTGCTTCTCTCTTTACTTGGTGCCATGGGTATTTTGCGAGAGATGAGTAAATCCTCACGGGATTCCAGTAATGCATCTGTTGAGATGGAAGGACGTGTCAGGAGGACATTCCTTGCACTCTTGTTCTTTTAGCCATTAATCTGGAGATGATACATGCTGGAGTTTTGTGAGGAGTAGCAGAGTTCGGTCTCGTAATCAGAGGGATACAAGAAAGAAGTTGGTGTAAGTTTTATTCAACCCCCCCACCCGATGTTGTATTAAACCATTTCATAAAAGTATTACTTCATTCCTGAAGATAAATAATATGATAAAATCTGTTTCGTTTGACAATAATCATGTTCTTTTCTGGTTGAGTAGACCACTTGGGAAAAGCATACGCTTCAAAAAGAAACTTAATTCATCCAGATTAACAATAAAGCAATACTAGATAGAATAAGCAATACTCACGCAATAAGCAACATAAGCAATACTTCGCAATAGTAATAAACAATATATACGTTTCAAAAAGGTACTTAATTCGGCCAGATTAACAATAAAGCAAGACTACATAGAGTGGACCAAAACATGTTGGAAATTTTTATTAGTTGGTAAGCCGTACAACATGTAGCTGCTTAATTTGTGAAGACATTTATCTATGTGAGATTGCCCACGAACAATCTCCAAGGATTGTTTGCTTCTCTCTACTTGGTGCCATGGGTATTTTCCGAGAGATGAGTAAATCCTCACGGGATTCCTGTAATGCATCTGTTGAGATGGAAGGACGTGTCAGGATGACATTCCAGCACTCTTGTTCTGTTATCCATTAATCTGGAGTTGATACATGCCTGTTGTAAGGAGTAGTAGAGTTCGGTCTTGTAATTAGGCAGATAGAAAAAAGATTTTTTTTCTTTCAATGTTATGTTAAAGCATTTCTTAAATGTATTACCTCATTTCTGAAAATAAATAATATGATAAAATCTGTTCCGTTCGACAATAATCGTGTTCGTTTCTGTTTGATTAGTCCACTTGGTAAAGCTTGGAGGAGCTTACATTTCAAAAAGAAACTTAATTCGTCCAGATAAATAATAAAGCAATACTACACAGAATAAGCAACATCCAGGCAGTAAGCAATACTTAGCAATAATAATAAGTAATACTCATGCAATAAGCAATACTTATAGCAAAAATAATAAGAAATACTTACGTTTCAAAAAAGAACTTAATTCGGCCAGATTAACAATAAAGCAAGACTTTACAGAGTGGACCAAAACATATTCGAAATATTTAGTTATTAGAAAATTTTTTTTTAGTTGACAAGCCGTACAACATGTAGGCTGTATAATTTGTGAAGACACTTATCTATGCAAGACATTTATCTTTGTGATAGCGAATCATTGCCTAACCCAAAAATGTATTCTTAACGACTTCCTTTCTTCTTAAAGGCCCTCCCCCTCCCCCCCTTGAGTGCAAAACCCATTCACTCAAAAACGGCAAATTAAGTGTCGAATCAATTGGAGGTCGAATCCCATCACATTCTTCTTAAGTGCATTCGTCATTTTCCCGCCTTTGCCCACGAACACTCAACAAGGATTGTTTGCTTCTCTCTCTACTTGGTGCCATGGGTATTTTGCGAGAGATGAGTAAATCCTCACGGGATTCCAGTAAATGCATCTGTTGAGATGGAAGGACGTGTCAGGATAGCATTCCTCGTACCCTTGTTCTTTTATCCATTAATCTGGAGATGATACATGCTGGAGTTTTGTGAGAACTAGAGTTCGGTCGTGTAATCAGAGTAATAGAAAATAGAAAATGGTTTAAGTTTTTTTTCCCCCCGATATTGTATTAAAGCATTTCATAAAAGTATTACTTCATTCCTGAAAATAAATAATATGATAAAATATGTTTCGTTTGGCAATAATCATGTTCGTTTCTGTTGGAGTAAGGCTACTTGGTAAAGCTTGGAAAAGGTTACGTTCTCAAAATAAACTTAATTTAGCCAGATTAATATTAAAGCAATACTGGACAGAATAAGCAATATACTACAATACCACACCCCACCATAATATTGTGGCTAGAACTGAGTTGCCCTTTTACAATTTGGGAATGATGTGGGTGAATAAATGTCTGATTGATCTCTGGGACACTCTAAGGTCATATGAAACCGGTACCTACGACTTAAAGTGGATTGCGAATTACTACAAATATTCACGGCAATATTCAAATCCGAAACCTAGTCACTCGGCCATAGGCCCCAATAAGCAATGTAAGCAATGGTTAGCAATAATAATAATCAATATTTACATTTCAAAAAAGAACTTAATTCGGCCAGATAAATAATAAATCAGTGTTAGACAGAGTGGATCAAAACATATAGAAAATTTTTATTAGTTGATAAGCCTTACAACATGTATCTGCATAATTTGTGCAGACACGGATCTGTTATAACTATCGTGTGTACTAACAATGCATGAAGAAAAAAAAGGGAATATTATTTATTAGATGAATTTGACAAAGATGTAACAACAATTTACAATTGCTATTATTTACAGCTGTTAAGGTCATCTTACCTAAATAGAAAGTTAAAAAATTTTGTATACAGAGTCATTATGAGACCAATTGTTTTGTATAGCGGACTATGAGGAAATGTGATGAAGATTTTTTGAGAATATGAAAATGAAAGATTTTTGGAGAAGTATATGAAAATGCAAATGGAGAATTATAATAAATAAAGATTGTTATGATTGTTAGAAGGAATTGGATTGGATTCTATATGATTATTAGAAGGAATTGGATATTGTTACGGTGATAAGGAGAAGAGAATTCAATGGCTGGATCATGTAGAGAGAATTTAAGACTCTTTACAACAAGAAGATTCCTTAAGATAAACCCCAGCGGATCTAGGACCAGAGGAAGACCAAGAATTAGACGGGGAGATCAAGTCCAGGAGGACTTGAAGTCACTCAATGTTACTAACTGGAAACAAAGGACAACTAGTCTTGTGGAATGGCAAAAAAACTTGAAGGAGGTCAGGGCCCTTCAAGGACTGTAGCACTACTGGTGGTGATGATGATTATCAAGTGTAATATTATTTATCATATTTGTTTAAAATATTTTAGTCAGCACAACAATGCCTGTTTTAAACATCGGCAAAAGTGCTTAAACAACCCTTAACAGTTTTTGGTTGCTTTGTTCTTTGCAAAAGTGACTTTTTTTTTTGTGAGTTTTAAAGTTTGTCTTTTGGACCACATTATACACGATTTTACGTCAAGAAAAATATTTTACACAGGTTAAACCGTTCACAATTTATTTTTAATGACACCAAAAATTAAACCTGTAAACCTTTCTCACGTTCTTTAAATAATTTAGGTGGATCAAATATTCTCCATACATTTAAAAATTTCCAATCTAAATCTTAAATTGACAGTTACAAATTTCTAAGTTATGTCTTTTTATACATTTTTAAACTTTTCTAGACAGATTTTAATTTTGTTGTAGGAAAGTTTTCTTTTTATATTTCAAATTTTCTATGTTTATTTTCTTATTAATTTTCAAGTAAAACTGACTTAAACTATCAAGTTCTTGAAACTTAAAACTATAAGCCTAAATAAGTTTTCAGGTTATTCATCCTTTGTCAAAACATTTTCTGTAAGAAAAATTCAAAAATTTAATTGTATCCCTAACAATCATTCTCTATTAAATCACTAAGATATTGTGATTTAAGGATAAACTGCTTTTCTTAAATTGAAACAGAAATATTTGTAGCGATGCTATCATAGTCAATTAATTCTAAACAAATTCCAAAAGGATTACAGATATCTTAAACTGACGATCAAAATGATTTATTTCCAGTATTCAATAGGGTATTGTATTGTTTTCAAGGGAAAACAAAATTATTTTCGCTATTCGAGATCTTTGCTATGTATTATGTAGTAAAAGATGAATTAATACATTATTTACTTAATCCTCCAGAGATTTTTGCAAAATAAAATAAGAGAACACTTAAGTCCAACAATACAATATTAATAGAGTTTCGGTTGTTTAAATGTCGACATTTATCTTCGAACCAATAAGCTGTTCTTCTAGTTCTTACTATCTTGGGAAAAGTAGAAGAAATTGTAGAAAGAGAAGAATTGAATTAAATCTTTGAGTATATAACTCGAATACAATAACTAGTGAAGCAGACAAATTAAAAAAAAAAATGTCGTTTAGTTGTTGTTGTAGTGTCCCCTGAAGAGTACAAGAAAATCAAATATCGTGGTGCTCCCGAATAATATTGGCTATGTTGATTGCCAGCTCAAAGTTTAAATCCTCTTCCGAGGGATGGTACAGACAATGCAAGGTGGCTGCAATAGCTTTTCAATCAAAGACATGACGAGGAATAAACTCGACATCAGGGCAGTTGCTAAATTTTGGGTATATTTCAACACCATCAGCAGAAATGTTCATATTTTTTGTGGTGCTTCATCCTTAATCTTGTGAGAGTAGTAGCTGTTTTTCTGTCGACATTTAGTTCCGTAATTTGCTATTTGGTTTTAATCTTAGAAAGCATCTAAGTTTAGATTTTACCAAGGCATTTGCATCTGTAAGGAAAGTAGGAATGGCAGTCTGATCCAGACTTCTGGTATTCTTCACCAAAGAATCTGCAATTCCATTCAATTCCAGATCCACATAAGCAAGGATCCATTGTAGAATACACATTACGTGCAAGCAGTGGGTTTGTTCTAAAAGAGATATAATGTTCAAAATCATACGTGAGAAATCTGTATTAAGAACGTCGCATGCGTCATTTAGTAATTAAATTAAACTAAGTTTTAATATAATATATATAGTAAGAATTTTTATTCATAACTTAAATACATGACAGTTAGTCAAGCATATACAATGAATGAATTATTTCGTATTAATGCATTAATTATAGTACAAAAAAGTATTATCAAAATTAATGCATGAATACATTTTATTGGAAAGAATGCTTTTATATATACTTAACTGTCAATTTGTTTAGCTAAATAAAGATTCAAACCAATATAAGATTTTATATATTGATAGCAATGCTTTAAATATGAAGTAACCCTTTTAGTACATGATAATAACTCAATAGGAAATATAAGACGACTTTTAAATAGATTTAAATTGAATCGAAATAGAGTAATAAAAATAAAATTAATGGAATCGGTAAATAATTTATTCTGTCAGTTTAGTTTAGTTTATAAATCCACCAAACAGGAAGTAGTTCTTTCATAAATAATCAACTATGTTTAAAATTCAGATTGAGCGATATAAATAATAAATAGCCGTTTAATGTAAACAATACTGGATTTTCTTTTCGACTTTTTAATTATTATTTTTAGAAAGAGATTTATTCAGAAAATCTTTTCGAATATTTAATTAAATTGTTTTTTTTATCAAGTTGTTTGATTTACAGTGGTTGCTGAAATTTTGGCACAAATTCAGTTGAATTCCATGCAATATTTTTGATATCAGAATCGGTGTAGCATATTTATATAATATATCAATTTTTGTAGGAAATTTTTAGTATTTAATTAAAGTATAGATTCACATGTTATTGATTGTTAAATATGTCCTTCAACAATATTGTCGCTATCTGATTGGTAGCGACAATATTGTTGAATTAAAGAGAGAAGATACTTTTTGGCTTTTTAATGAAAATTGTTAATCATTAATAAATTCCTTTTAAGAAGTCTTAGAAATCATTTTTTTAAAGCACTGATAGAGATTTAATACAATTTACAAATTTAAATAGGGGCCTGATAGTTGAGTGGCTAGTGCTCTGGCGCTCGGAATCACAGGGTTCGAATTCCGGCGGTGCCATGGATGTTTGTAGTGGTTCGGAATCCATTTTAAACCCGATGGGGTTTATTGGACCTCGTTAGGTTTTCCTGCCCCAGAGGGATTAGTAACAACAATATAAATTTAACTAGTTGGGGGAAAATGATATAATAGAGTATTACTTAATAAAAAATGTTGGCATAATATGATAGTAGAGAGTTGTTGAGGTTTAGTCAATCTACAGCCCTCGTGTTTCCTCGCTAAGTGAAGCTGCCTATTATCCTTAGCCATGGACCAGTCGCCTGCGACGGAGTTTATTGGACCTAGTGTAGGTTTTCCTGCCCCAGAGGGATTAGTAACAACAATACAAATTTAACTAGTTGGGGAAAAATGATATAATAGAGTATTACTTAATAAAAAATGTTGGCATAATATGATAGTAGAGAGTTGTTGACGTTTAGTCAGTCTACAGCCCTCGTGTTTCCTCGCTAAGTGAAGCTGCCTATTATCCTTAGCCATGGACCAGTCGCCTGCGACGGGGTTTATTGGACCTAGTGTAGGTTTTCCTGCCCCAGAGGGATTAGTAACAACAATACAAATTTAACTAGTTGGGGAAAAATGATATAATAGAGTATTACTTAATAAAAAATGTTGGCATAATATGATAGTAGAGAGTTGTTGACGTTTAGTCAGTCTACAGCCCTCGTGTTTCCTCGCTAAGTGAAGCTGCCTATTATCCTTAGCCATGGACCAGTCGCCTGCGACGGGGTTTATTGGACCTAGTGTAGGTTTTCCTGCCCCAGAGGGATTAGTAACAACAATACAAATTTAACTAGTTGGGGAAAAATGATATAATAGAGTATTACTTAATAAAAAATGTTGGCATAATATGATAGTAGAGAGTTGTTGAGGTTTAGTCAGTCTACAGCCCTCGTGTTTCCTCGCTAAGTGAAGCTGCCTATTATCCTTAGCCATGGACCAGTCGCCTGCGACGGGTTTATTGGACCTAGTGTAGGTTTTCCTGCCCCAGAGGGATTAGTAACAACAATACAAATTTAACTAGTTGGGGAAAAATGATATAATAGAGTATTACTTAATAAAAAATGTTGGCATAATATGATAGTAGAGAGTTGTTGAGGTTTAGTCAGTCTACAGCCCTCGTGTTTCCTCGTTAAGTGAAGCTGCCTATTATCCTTAGCCATGGACCAGTCGCCTGCGACGGGGTTTATTGGACCTAGTGTAGGTTCTCCTGCCCCAGAGGGATTAGTAACAACAATACAAATTTAACTAGTTGGGGAAAAATTATATAATAGAGTATTACTTAATAAAAAATGTTGGCATAATATGATAGTAGAGAGTTGTTGAGGTTTAGTCAGTCTACAGCCCTCGTGTTTCCTCGCTAAGTGAAGCTGCCTATTATCCTTAGCCATGGACCAGTCGCCTGCGACGGGGTTTATTGGACCTAGTGTAGGTTTTCCTGCCCCAGAGGGATTAGTAACAACAATACAAATTTAACTAGTTGGGGAAAAATTATATAATAGAGTATTACTTAATAAAAAATGTTGGCATAATATGATAGTAGAGAGTTGTTGACGTTTAGTCAGTCTACAGCCCTCGTGTTTCCTCGCTAAGTGAAGCTGCCTATTATCCTTAGCAATGGACCAGTCGCCTGCGACGGGATTTATTGGACCTAGTGTAGGTTTTCCTGCCCCAGAGGGATTAGTAACAACAATACAAATTTAACTAGTTGGGGAAAAATGATATAATAGAGTATTACTTAATAAAAAATGTTGGCATAATATGATAGTAGAGAGTTGTTGACGTTTAGTCAGTCTACAGCCCTCGTGTTTCCTCACTAAGTGAAGCTGCCTATTATCCTTAGCCATGGACCAGTCGCCTGCGACGGGGTTTATTGGACCTAGTGTAGGTTCTCCTGCCCCAGAGGGATTAGTAACAACAATACAAATTTAACTAGTTGGGGAAAAATTATATAATAGAGTATTACTTAATAAAAAATGTTGGCATAATATGATAGTAGAGAGTTGTTGAGGTTTAGTCAGTCTACAGCCCTCGTGTTTCCTCGCTAAGTGAAGCTGCCTATTATCCTTAGCCATGGACCAGTCGCCTGCGACGGGGTTTATTGGACCTAGTGTAGGTTTTCCTGCCCCAGAGGGATTAGTAACAACAATACAAATTTAACTAGTTGGGGAAAAATGATATAATAGAGTATTACTTAATAAAAAATGTTGGCATAATATGATAGTAGAGAGTTGTTGAGGTTTAGTCAGTCTACAGCCCTCGTGTTTCCTCGCTAAGTGAAGCTGCCTATTATCCTTAGCCATGGACCAGTCGCCTGCGACTGGGTTTATTGGACCTAGTGTAGGTTTTCCTGCCCCAGAGGGATTAGTAACAACAATACAAATTTAACTAGTTGGGGAAAAATGATATAATAGAGTATTACTTAATAAAAAAAAATGTAATAACTATAATAAAAATATCTTTACATATTGTAAAAATAAATATATAAAAACCATATGTATAAGAAGAGGCTTCTTTAGTCGCATCCATACATGAAGCAATTGACAAAACTTTCATCTGTTCCCCGGACTGCAATTTAAATTCGAAAACCAAGCCTCATTATCTCTCCTTACGAGTGAGCCTCTAGAAGTATTTCAAAAGTTCGTAAATCCTTTGATGAGTAGCCAAAAACCAACACCAGGCCGAGCGGTAATTCGGTTATTTAGAAAATGCCAGCATACGAAGCACAAATATTTCGACTTTCATCCAAACCGCAACAGGCGGATTACATGTGTGGCGCTCAAAACATTCGGCATTCTAGTGTAGACATCACTTTAACGAATTGATAATTGAGCTATCTGATCAGACATTATTATGGACGTGTATTCGAAACCTTGCAAGAGGAATGTAATTTATGTTAATGTTAGGGTTGGCCATTATAAATCCGTAGGCAGGAAAATCTTTCTGTTGAGATTGAATAGGTGTGAGGAGGTTACGAATCTCCTAGTTGCGATACTCGATGACTCAAGTTCCCAATTCCGTTGGCATCAAAAGTAACCCCCTCCCCTTCAAGTCAGGCATTCTTGCATAAAAACTTCTCATTAATAAATTCAGACTTTTAATATTAATATATTTATTTAAATCATGGTTTTATTTAAAATCAATAACAGAAATCTTTACTACAAAAATTAATTTTTTAAGCCGTCCAATGTGTTGGACAATAGCGATTCTTAAAATAATGTGATTGCCGTACTTTTTAATATTTCTGAAAATTTTCTCTCTCATAGTTTTCTGATGACAAAAAGATAAAAGTATTTTTGCTATAAATTATATCTTAAAAAAATTCACAATTTTTTTTTTTTTTAAATTATCAAATAATATGCAATTCTATTTAAGTTTGCTGGAACAGAAAAAAAAATTGTTTCATCATATAATCATATCATAACTATCAAAAGTTTGATTTTCACTACGCAAAATAGAAATACATGCAACATTCGCGAATATTTACTGACAATCGTCACTAACGATCTTGATCATATAGTATCTCATAACACAATTAAAAAAAAAAAAAAAAAAAAACGTAACACATCACTAAAAAAAAATTTCGAAAAAGAAAAAAAAATCTAAAACAGAGCTAAAAAAAATTTCACATTTTTTTTCAGTTATATGGATTTTTTTTTTTTTAATTTTGGTCAAATAATATGCAATTCTATTAAGCCCAATAGTATGTATTTCCACTTAATTTTGCTAGAACAGAAAAAAAAAATAGTTAGATGTGATCAATAGTTAATAGTTATTTAAAAATAGTTATAATATGATCATATAATCATATCATAACTATCAAAAGATTGGTTTTCACACCACAAAATAGAAATGTATACAACATCAGCAAATTTTTACTAGCAATCCTCATTAACATACAAAAATCTTGATCATACATTATCTCATAACACAATAAAAAAACAAATTGTGACGCGTCACATAATTACAGAAAAACAGTGACGAGATAAACATGTTTTGAAAACCACCGGAAAAACAATGACAGCTTTCATGCACATTAAACAGACCAAACCTTGAACAAAGATAATTTGTGAAAACTTCGACTCAAACCTTCGAACATCCTTCCACAACCCCCTTTTTAGAACAAAAAAAAAAAAAAAAAAAAAAAAAAAAGAATAGAAAAGAAAAAAAGTGAGCATCATCACCAGCAAAATTTGCAACGACCATTTCCACAGGCAACGATTCTGTTTGGCAGTTTGAGGGTGAAGGTGTCAAAACACAGTGAATCTTCCCGCCAAGAACAAAATAGAACCTTTCTTTTTTTTTTTTATTGTTCTTTTTAATCCCACCCTTCACGAATCACGATGTCGCGAGGTCATCCAGACTGTCAATCCGAGGCCCAAACGACCTTGAAGTAACGGGAGGAAGATACAACAAATTCGCGTGATGCCATCCTGATTGTTCGATGCACCCTCATGTCTTGTCCATTGCTACAGCACGTGCAAGCAAGACCGGTTTTAGGACGTTGGATTAGTGGGCATCACCCTCAATAGATGGCACTGGCTGTACTTTCATACCTGTATTTGAACGAGGCATTGTCTGTACCTGTCGTAGGTAGGTTTGTCAAGGTCAAACTGCAGCTTCACCAGTTGTTGCTGAATCACTGGGGGAAGAAGCGAATTGATTCTTTGGCTGTTTTCTATTTCTTCTTTTTCTTTCTTTTTTTACCTCCCCTAAACTCCCCAGGTGTGTGGAAGGGAGAAGACGACCCCGGAGTGTTTCCCCTCCGTGAAATTATGGAGGGGCACGCGAGGTAGTAAGGGGATTTTGTAAATTGTTTTTTTGTTCTTTTCTTAAAGTATGGCGATGAAGGAAGTTGCCATGATGATTGGAACAAATGGAAATACACGGAGCGAAAATGTTCTATTACTTAGAATGTACTGCAATTGTCTAGATGTATGTTGTTGATAAATGGGAGGTTTGCTGGAATCTCGAGTTATTTATTCTTTTGACTGGTAAAACTAAACGAATTGGTGTCTGTAACCCACAGTTTGTGGTCTTGAGTTTGATATACAAGGCTTAATTTAAAACAACACTGAAGTAACTATTTTCGGTAATAAATAAAAGTGATAGTTGTAGTATAGATATTTGTAGATTTAAAAGTTAAAAAAACAACCTTTCTTGGTGATTATGTATTTTTTTTTTTTAATTCCAAGGTTAGAAATTGGAATAATGCATCCAAAGAAGATTAAACATTTAGAATCATAAATGGCAACCAAATATTTTGATCTTATTACAAATCACATAATTTTATGTTAATATGGCAACTGACGTACCGATTATGGTGTACCAATGGTGATAGACCCCTTAACCTCCTCATCTTAATTCAAAAATATATTTACAATTATTATAGGCTGCTTAAAATGTTAAAAAAAAAAACGTTTCTGAAAATTTTAAAAATGGTGCTCTAAAAAGTTAAAAAATACTAAAAATAAATAAAAATAAGATTAAAAATTAAAAGTTTAATAATTAAAAAAATAAAAAGAATTTACGTTTTAAATTCGGTTCAATTAGGGACCAGTTGTAGATGCCATAAAATATTTGTTTATGATATGAATATTTGTTTATGATATGTGAACCTATAAAAATTGATACGAAATTCCACTTGTAAAATTAAAAAGATTGAAAATTTTAAAGAAATGAATTGAAAAGTTATTATTTATCTTTTATTAATAAAAAAAATGTTTAATGCTGTTTGTATCAAAAATTATTATAATACTATTAAAAGTTAAATTAAAAAAAATTAATTTGTAATAATATTATTATATACAAAATTAATGTGCCCAACTGTTGCAGCTATCATGCATTGCCTGGACCATCCCTCGGCAGAGGATTTGTATTTCGGACTGGAAATCAACATATCCAATATAATTCGGGAGCACTACGATATTTGATTTGTACTCTTACTCTTAAGAAGATACGACAACAACTACAGCAACAATAAATTAAATTTTGCATTAATATATACTAATAGATAATAATAACATATTGATGTAGAAGATTGCAAAAGCAATCATATTTTTGCAGATTTCTTTTAATTAAAGAGGTTATTATAACTAAAACTAACATGCACCAGTAAAGAAAATTTTTTTTTTAAAAATCAGAAAATAAATTTTCGCATGCATGAAATAGCGGAATTCAAATTTAATATTTCCTTTTGTAAAAAAAATTGTTATAAACGAATAACTTTTAACAGTTTTTGTTGATAGACGACATATGTTTCGCTCTGAATATCGAATTCAGTTTCATACGTGGAGACATCTGTAATATCACCTTTTTTCCAAAATACATCAACCCAACATTCTTGCGTGACAGTTTCAAGGTAACACGAATAGTTGACGACTTCTTTTGTGACGAAAGCTTGTTTTTATCTCATAAGTTATGGCTTCTTAATAGTTTGTTTTGTAGAAGAAACAAATAAACAAATGTCGCCAATATTAAGATTAAACCAATTCGTTTAAGATTTGAATTTATACGCATCTCAAAAATAAATAATGAGATTATTATTATTATGCACTTTTATCTTCCAATTAATTGAAGTTTACTCAGCAAAATATCTGAAAAGATTTAAAGAAATACCATGACTTTCGTTCGTTCAATTAGGGCAGTACCAGTTATTACCATTTATCTTTCCTATTAAAAAACTATTTAATATTGTTCATATGAAATATTATTATAACACTATTACAAATTAAAGTTTAAAAAACTAATGTCTAATAGTATTATATTATACAAAATTAATTTGCCCAACTGATGTACTGTCTGGACCATCTCTCCGAAGAGGATTTATATTCAGAGCTGACCATCAACATAGCCAATATTATTCTGAAGCACCACTATGTTTGATTTTCTTGTACTCTTCAGGGGATACAACAACAACAACGCTAATTTAAATGAGTATTTAACGACAGCAACGAACAACAGCAACAACAACAGCAAATTAAATTTTGTATTAATATATAATAATAACAAATTGACGCAAAAGATTGCAAAAGTTGCTTTTAATTAAGAACGTTATTATATTTTGTATTTAAATTGTGAAACGTAAAATAACATGCACTAGTGAAGAAAATTAAAAATAAATTGTCACATGCATGAAATGAAGGAAAGGAATGAGAAGGAATTCAAATTTAATGTTTCCTTTTGTAAAAAAAAATGTTATAAAGAAATAACTTTAACTCTTTTTGTTGATAGACGGCATATATTTCGCTCTGAATATTGAATTCAGTTTTATCTATGGAGACATCTGTAATGCCATCTTTTTCCAAAATACATCAACCCAGCATACTTGCGAGACAGTTTTAAGGTAACACGAATAGTTGATGACTTTTTTTGTGGCGAATGCTTGTTTTTATCTTCATAAGTTACGGCTTTTTAATAGTTTGTTTTGTAGAAGAAACAAACAAATAAATGTCACAAATATGATGTTGTGATCTGAATTCATTCAATTAGGTCAATATCAGTTATTAACATTTATCTTTTCCTGATAAAAATATTTAATGTTATTTACATCAAAAATTAATATAACACTATTACAAATTATAGTAAACAAATAATTTTTAATAGTATTATAATATACAAAATTAATTTACCCAGCTATTGCAGCCACCATACATTGTCTGGGCCATCCCTCGGAAGAGGATTTATATTCCGAAGTGACAATCAGCATAGCCAATATTATTCGGGATCACCACGATATTTGATTTTCTTGTACTCCTCAGGGGCTACGACAACAACAACAACGTTAATGTAAATGAGTATTTAAGGACAACAACAAACAGCAGCAACAACAACACCAACAATAAATAATGAGATTCTATTATTATTATGTTCCTTTTATCTTCTAATTAATTGAATTTTACCCAGTAAAATGTCTGAAAAGATTGTCTGATAAAATGTCTTGAAGAAATACGATGGCTTCCGTTCATCCAATTAGGTCAATATCCCCACAGACAACAGGAACTTGACCTCAAAAACAATATTTGTCCGATATTTATGACTGACCTTGTTCTTTTCAGAAAAGACGGTGATATGTCAAAAGTAGAGTGCGTTTTGTATTCTTATGAGATGTGACATAATTTCAGATAAAAGCCTTTCAGTATATTTTAGTTAATCAACAGTTTTTTTTTTTTTATGTAAATATTTAAATAAAGCACAATAATATACGATCTTAACAAGCTATGTTTGTAAAAAGTATAAAAGAAATAAATTATTTATTTTTCTTGTATCACATTAGCAAGTGTATTTGTATAATGATACTTGAAAATTCGTACCACAAGCCAAATAAATCGAAAAAGTAATTTGAAATATATTTAAATAAATTAGTTATCAAATAAATACTATTTGTGAGTTACAATTTTTTTTTTTTTTTACATTTAAGGAAACACTCATGTGCGTTAAATAAAGTTATCATTTGATATCAAACGATGTTATTTATTATACATAAACTTATTACTTAATTGTACAATTTTATTATTTTAAATATTCGAAATAATGAATTTTTTTAAAGGTTTGAAAAAGAATACTTTATATTATTATATTATACTATATTATTAAATATCAGAGGACACATGTAGTTTGAAGCTATGCTACGGACGCGAGTAACACTACACCCATAACGCTCTACGATCATATTACATTTGGACCTACGGTTTAAAATGGATTCCGAACCACTACAAACATCCATGGCACCGCCGGGACCAAAAACCAGAAAGTTGTGATGCCGAGGCCAGCTCCCCCGGTTATCAGCCTTATTTTTTCATAGTAGCTCATACGATGATATTTATAAAAAAAATATGAAGTTTTGTTTTGAAAAAAAGAATTAGAAAAAATTTCTTAACTATAAAAATAATTAATTTTTATTGATTTTGGTTAAAAAAATATATTTTAATATTATTTTTAATTAAATAAAAATTTGAACCTCTTATAAACATTTGAATAATAATAATGAATTTTTAAACAATAATAATAATTTTTTTCCTCTTACAATAATGAAATATTTTGAAAAAATAATAATAATAATAATAAAAAAAGAATTAAAAAAAAAAAATTAAATTAACTACAAAAAATAATGTCCTTTTCCCAAAAACTTTTTCAATAAAATAAATTTAAAAAATTAATCATTTCAAGTCGCTTGAACATTTAACGAATTTACTTTAAAATTTCTCAACTTTTCAAAACATAAGCCGCTTTTCGACAACTGTAAACCGGAAATAACTTTTAAATTATCTTTTTTTTTTTTTTTATAATCATGTTCTTAGAAAAGCAAACGGTTAAGCCAGTACAGCGAATCGAGAAGCAATTATGGCAGGATTTTGAATAATACAAAAGCAGCAGAAGAAAAGTTTACGCCAACAGTTGTGGACAGGAAAACCGGCAGACTGATTAAATGTGGGTGTGTGACGCAAACTTTCTTTGTTTATAAAACGACCCGAACTCGTTAGTCTGGCTTACAGGGAGAGACAAAAATTGGACGTTGTCATGGCAACCGACAGACTATTGGATATTTTAATCCTTCAGCGCGATACTGACTAACAATAACAATCATAAAAAAAATCAATGGAGATGTTAAAAATTTTATGGTGGTATGAAGTAGTATTTAGAATTAAATTTTAGTCCAAGCTGAAAAATAATGTTCAAACTGGTTGAGATAATAGAGAGTTTTTGCATACCGTACGCTAATTACCGTAGGACGTCCGTTAGCTTTTTCTCCCTAGCGCGCATGCTCATAGGAAACTGAGCATGCGCGCTAAGGAGAAAAAGCTAACGGACGTCCTACGGTAACTAACGTACGGTACGCAAAAACTCTCTAATATAGATGCTTTATCTACAATATTTTACATTTTAGCTCAGAGATGGCCAACCTGCGGCCCGCCTTGAACATTTTTGAGGCCCGTGAGATTTATCACACTTTTACAAAAGATATTTATTTTATAATGGTTTGGTTTGTCGCTCTATGGTCATCTTCTGCACACGAGGGCTAAACAGAGCGGGACCTACGGTTTAAAGTGGATTCCGAATCACTACAAACATCCATGGCACCGGGGGGACTCGAACCCGAAACCTGTGGTACCGAGCGGCAGAGCGCTAGCCACTCGACCATTCAGGCTCTTTATTTTATAATGACCAAAGTAGTGAAAACCAATGTATTAAAAAAATACGCTATGTTTGCATCCATATATTCAAAAATTAACTGCCGAAATTATGAGAAAAAATTAACTTTGATTTTAAAATAATATTCTTGCGAATATGCGAGAGATAATATCTGTTTTATTTATGAATTTACAGTTATGAGTTCGCAGAATAATTAAATTATATTCAACGAAGTCTTAGGAAGTCTTAAGTCATCTTGGAACATCTCAGAAGGTCTCATGTCTTCAGGTTCTATGTTTCACTTTAAGTGGTTTTAGTGACGCAGTGACCATCCCTAGATACGCACAGTTGATTGTTGATAACAGAACAAACCAGACTCTCAGTTGAAGTTGTTAGCGCTTTTGGTTCAACTTATAGTACATCTACAAATCGTTTTTTTCTTAAATGAAATTGACCCAACACAAAACATGCTCAAACATAACGGACGCTAACCTGCACTAGTAATGTCGCACTAGTAAAATAAATATTTTTTAATGTTTTAGTTTTTTTCAATTCCATTTATATTTATATATATTTATTTCATTTTTAGTGTTATACATTTCTTTAAAATGTGCGTTTATCATCATTATTATTATATTATTTATGTTTACATGTAAGAATAATAGTAAACACAGAAATAATAACTCATTAAGTTTCAATTTCTCACTCCAAAAAATGTCCATAGGTCTAAATCTAATATATAATATATAATTTTATATGCGGCCCGCGGAGTTAGGATGCATTTCCAAAGTGGTTCGCAAGGTCATTTGGATTGGCCATCCCGAAGTAGTATTTAGAATTAAATTTTAGTAAAAGCTGAAAAGAATGTTTAAAACCAGTAAGATAACTAGATGCTTTATCTGCAATATTTTACATTTTAGCTTGTAATGCTAGAAGAAGGAAAGAATAAAAGTTTATGTTATTGATTCAAGCGTCTACTTAAAATTCTGTGCTGTATTCCACACAGTAAACTTAATGAGATTATGTGTTAAAAAAGTTAAAATGGGAAAAACTCTGCTATCTGGAATGTTTTATGCAAATTTATTTATCCTGTATAAAACGAAGGATAATTTAAGTGACGTTTTACAACCCTTTTTAGAACATTTTAGTTGGGTCTAGACGGTTTTTTACCTTTTCTTCCTTCATTTGTCCCTTTGCTGTTAGAACAAATTTGTCTTCAGTTGTGTACATGAAATAGATTAAATTACATTGGAGAATAATGTAAAAAAAAAAACAATTATATGAAGTTTCACAACGAAAAAAAGAAGAAACAATTGAATACCTGACTATTTTAATATAAAAAAACATTTTCATTTGATTGCAGATTAAATAAATTTATTTAAATTGCGATCACATATTTATAGTTTTGGGCACAAAAAATGCACAGATAATACAAAATTTTTGAATTCTTGTCTATTGCAATATTAAAAAAGTATTCGACTTATGAATTATGTTAAAATGTGATCATATACTTATACTTTGTGGTGAAAAAAAGGAATTGATTGTGAAAAATCAAATAACTATTTATTTTTTTTATTAATTTTATGTAAATTATTTGAGTATGCAAAGTATGCTCTAGAAATAGAATAGATATCCATTTAGGCATAGGTATTTGCGTGAATTTGTTCATAGTGGTAATATATCCTCCCATACTACTAGCGCCTTTATAAATATTTAGCATCTGTGAACATGATTTTATCCCGGTTAGAGGTCCTTGGCCCCTCCAAAAAAATTAAACTATAAAATAAATAATGAATAAGAGTATAAGTTATTATTCAAAACAGATTAATCTACTCCCTCAACACGAGAAACTTTAATTTAAAATAAACTCTGCTTTTCACGTGATTTTGTGTTGTAAAACTGGCATGAAATATGTGTTGGTAAATATAGCGATTAGCCATTATCAAGCCACGTGCTCTGTAGTTCATTTTGAATTGTCTGGCTTTCAAAATATAAGCAGATCATTGTTTCAATATCCTCCAAATGGTGTTTAAGATTTAAATTATATTTGTAAATTGTTAGACTAACCATCACTTAACAGACTTCTCTGTCTGAATTGGGTAGTGCTTCTTATAGTATTTGAACAATTGTTTTTTTCTTTAAGTTCTAGAGTTATTAAATTTTGTTATATTCCTGTCGCTATTGAATTTGATAGTTCTTGTGGAGATTCTGCACTTTAGGGTTCCAATTTCACCAAGTCTCTTTTCCGCACCAAATGGTAACAGTAGTATTTTGTAACAACAGTAGTATTTTGTAACTGCACCATTTTGTCCGTTAAGGAAGGAACTTGGTGAAAACAACAAAAATATAGCCAAATAAGCAAGCAGATCTCTAAAATGTAGAACTCACGTTCTTGTAGTATTCTGACCAATTACTTCATAAATTTTTTGGATTATAGTACGTTAGTATATTCCCATGCATATTCGTCCACAAAGTATGTTCCCACGTGATAAATTGAAATACATGAAAGGATGAATCGGTGTATGTAGACGGAGTACCTTGGTCGCAATGCGACCAAACCTCCAAGTAACAGCATAGAAGATATCAGTCGGTCAAAGCCCATTATAAATTGTTAGATCGTTGCATAATTTATAATAAAAAAGAAATATAGAAATTTTAAGAAAAAAACAAACATTAAAACAAAAACTATCAAAAAGATACACAAGAAACAGAATCGTAGCACAAATGAGCACCCACGCAGTAGCAGTTCAAATAAACGAACACGCGCGAAACGCGAACCTAAAACAAGAATAACCAGGACCATAGACAAAAGTAAAAAAAAAAAAAGAAAAACCCGTCTACTTATTAATATTTAATACATACTTCGGTCTTTTATGATAACAAGGAATTGAAATTCATGAAAGGATTTCATTAATTCATGTTAATTTTCAAATATTTGTTCATATTATTATTTTGTTTTTTGTCTTTTTTTTCGATCATAGAAGATTTCTTAATGAAGTTATCACTAAATTAATAAATGTCATAAAAAAAAAAAAAAATCTGTCGGACTAAAACACATTCTATTATTTTTATTTCTCGATCTTGTTTATTTGTAAATTTAGTAAAACTTTAAAGCAAATTTAATTATATATAATATAATAATGAATTTTTTAACATCAATCTAAACAAAAATTGACTATTACATGTACAATTGTTTAAATAATAATACTTACCGTTTTCGGATACGTTCCTACTAGATATATTTATAATGTTAGAAAAATTTTAGTAAAGATTGTAACAAATAATTTGTGTCAAAAAAATCTATTGTTTAATGATCGCTGTAACCATATTTATAGTAGGTGATTCAGAATCTCCTTTTTTAACAAATAACTTTTAAAAATGTCACCAAATACAATATAAAATATTTATTTAAAGGGCTTGCAAGTTTTCTAATCATATTATTCTGATACCGAGAAACAAATAAGCAATTATCTGCATTTTACAGAAGAATCCTTTTAACAACCCACGCCGTCTTTTGAAAAAGTCGTGTTCCCAAAATAACAAGCACCGCACGCTTTGGCTTTGATCATTTAATTGGCAACACAAAACTCCGTTGATTATTTTCCGTGATCTTCCATATCAATTACTGCAGGATTATTTATCCAACTTCCTGAACCTTTGCCAATCAAATTGAGAACAAAAGTTTGGCGAGAAAACTTCCCCCCTTCCAAAGTAGCAAGTATCAAAATCCTTTAAACAATACGTTACTCCTCTTTTAAAACAGTTATAAGGACCGCTAATTAATTTGATGATCTTTTCGCGAAAGAACCCCTTTTTGATTAATTAGATCTCTTTGCCTCCGCAGTAAACGTGGGCTTCCAATCTATTATGCACGGTCTGGTAAGTCAGAAACCCAAGAACATGTTGAACGATTGTTCCACGGCTTGATGGAACACAGTATAATGACAATGTTATCTTTCACTGTTGGGATAATAATCGAGCTCACTTGTATGGAAGGCTTTAAAAGGTTTCGAAGCATGCGGCCAATCAATATCTGAAGTATTGCACGGATTTTTCATTTTGCTCTGATGAGTTTAACCTACATGATGAATTTATTGTATTCGATAGTTAGATTTGTTAATTTTTTTTTCTGTATGTTATACTAGTCAGATGTATGCAGCAGACCATACAAAGAACTTGGTGTAAATGGTATCTTAACTTGTTATTTAAAGAAACCTATACTGTGTCAGGTCATCTTTGCTTTATACTTTAACGCTTTAATGGATACGTTTTTTTTTTTGTAGAGGCAAACTTGTTTCAAAACAATTTTTTTAATAAAGTCTAATATATAATTATTAGAATTATGATCACTGAGATTTTGTTCTATTTTATTTATTTTTAATTATAGAATGTACAAATTCATGTAGAAATTGAGCTATTTAGGTTAGAATCGGAACTACAATCCCTGGATTAATTGCTGGAATTTGCGAGATTACCGTAAGATACTATCGCTAAAAGGGGTGCCTGATGGCTAGCTCTCTGGCGCTCGGTACCACAGGTTTCGGGTTCGAGCCTGGCCGTTGCCATGGATGTTTGTAGTGGTTCAGAATCCACTTTAAACCGCAGCTCCCTGTCTAATATGATAGTAGAGCGTAGTGGGTAGTGTTACTCGCGTCCGTATCATATCTCCAAGCTACACATGCCACCTGGGTAGTGCTAAATGTGTAACAGGGATACAGCCCTTGTTCATGGTATAAAGATAAGTCTTCGTATTGCCAACTGCATTAGAAAAAAAATAACGCTAAAAATGTCTTCATTTTTACTCATTAAAAAAAAAACCCTAACGCAACTCAAATGCAAAATAAAATAAACAATAAACAATAAATAATGTGCAGCTGCTTGGCGATCTTTTTAGATACGGAAGGACATCGAGAGAAACACCTGTAAAGCAACATGAAGTTGCTGTAGGATGATTGTTGCCACATGTATTGACATGGCGAGTGAACTCGTGTTTAGAATAAATAATACAAGCTAAACAAAATACAAATTAATTTTCACACGTGTTAACACGTGGTGTTTTGAAAGGATATAAATGTGAGAGAGTATATTCGGTATAATCCGTTAAGGCAGGCTAGTATTGTAGTGTCTGTCATAAGCCAAGCATTCACCCACAGCATAGTATTTTAAACATAAAATTTATTGTGCAACATAATTGACATATGTACGTTATTTACGATATATACGATATATATATATATATATATATATATCAGTAGCATTCTCTACATGCTACATGGAGCCATGGCACAGCAGCCAGACAGTAACATAAACGCGTCTGTCTCTCTCTTACTCTCTCTCTTTCGCACCCCGCTCTCCACAGGTTCTATGGAGGAAACTGTCTGACAGGAAGGGGTCTAACGTTAGCAGTTGCTCTGCAACAAAAGCACGCTAGAAACTCGTTTCGGCAATAACTCAAGTCATAACTCCTACGCATGTTAGCGCTTCGCCAGTCTGTGCAGTATATCGATAAGGAAATGAAAGTGATATTTACTTTATTTCTAATTTTTCATCTCACATACTTCATTGGTCTTTAATACTAAGAATTACTTTTTAGTGATAGAGGGAAATTATTAAAAAACTATTGATTACTGTAAGTAATCCTAATCTTCCACAAAATTCCAATAATTCCAAAAATATTACTGCATAATTTATAGAGTCCTATAGACATTGTATTAGCAAAGAATTTGTCTAAAACTATAAACAAAATGAAGCTAATCAAATCAATCTGTGGAAAGTGTATGATTTATTAAATTCATTGCTGGCGTAATTGTTGAGATGGTATAGAAAATTGGATGTGATCAAAGAAGTACGTGTGCTATCTTCCATTGTGCTATCTTCTATGTGCTAAATTCTATATCTAGAATTCAAATTCGAATTCCTTTATTTGGGAACTGGTAATGTATTAAATTCGATTTGGATACATCGAAAAGTCGAGTTTTGAAATAGCCCTGCTTTTTATTGACAGATCTAAATGTGTTCGAATATTGGAATGTGTTGTTTTCCGAATAACTTATCTTGTTTCCGAAATTTTTTTTAATGAAATCGAAAATATACATTATGTCAATCATGTTCGATAAATTTTATCCTATTTTATATATTTTTGATTATAGAAATTCAAGAATTAAACCATTCGGATTACACGTTAAAATCAGAATTAAATTCTCTAATGTTGATTCTCTAATATTCTTAATGTCATTAATTCCTATGATGAATCATCATACGATACGAATGATACGATACGATACAAATGATACAATACGATCCTATGATGAATCATCATACGAGTTTTCGAAATCATCATACGATATATTTGCTGCTATTATCATTAAAAATATTTTTTAAATACTTACTCTTTTACTTATATTGAAATAATAAAAAAAAATGAAAATGAATCATGCTATCAAAAGCAATAAATAACCCAAATCGCATCGCCCATCTTTTGCCTGCTGTAACACAAATTTGTAACTGTCCTCCTACTCACTGGCAAGAGCATCCCTCTTTGACATTCAGGAGAAATGGTCAGTAGGCCTCGAGATTCTCACCCAAGAGGAAGTATAGTTCAACCACGCTCTTCTGTTGAGAAACGCTTAGTTTACAGCCTTTCGCCAGAGAGGAAATATATTTAGCAAAACCTTGTATATTAGTTGGCCTACAGACTCTCGCCAAGAGAGGAGGTATATTTCGCTCACCCTGCGCGTAGCTGAGTATCGGGGTTTCGGCTTAGAAGTTGAATCCTTCCACGAGCCTATAATTATCCGTCTTTAAATGTGTTAAATATTGTATGTCTCTAAGTGTATGTATGTAGTGTTTGTGCATGTGTCAATACAGCTGGGAGTTCTCCAACCTGTGCCTCTAGTATCTCAACCCAACCACACCCAGTTACAATTGGGTTGCCCGACCTGCACACTACAAGAATAAATTATGTAAAAAGGCATCATAATTGACTTTATTATTTTTTAAAAACTTTAAATCTCTCACTGAATTTATGTGGAATTACACTGAATTTATGTGGAATTACACTGAATTTTAAAGAAATGCAAAATTTTAACCGTAAATGTAACTTCTCAACCCAACCACACCCACTTACTATCTAGTTGCACAATCTGCGCATTACAAATTAAATTTTTGGAAAACAGCATGAAAGCACGATGGAATATATGTTACCAGATATCACGAGTGAACTGGTGTTTAACTTATAATACAAGATAGCTCAAAATACTTTTTTAGTTCAGTACTATAAATTAATTTTCGCAAGAATAAACTTGTGGTGTTCTGAAAATTTACGAATATACTCGGATTATTCATTTAAGGGGGTTAAGTTACCCGAAATGTGACTATATTCGTGTAGGATATTTTAAATGTGGATTTGAAACGCTTACTTTTTATTCTTAAAATCCTCTAAGCATTTAATATTCTTCTGTTTCTAAAATATTTTTTGTTAAGGTCCGATATTTGAATTGTATCCAAATTATTATTGTAATGTTACATTCCAAAAAAATCCTGGAAATTTATGATAAATGGTGCACAATATACAAATTCTTTTTAAAAGACTACGAAATTCTTTCTTTAACCACTCGTAAGTTCCATTGTTACATGGTTCTTAGAACGTCAACAATATTTTATTCATAGTTTGACAGAAAGACAGTTCAGTTGATTTCTGTCAACTGAACTACCGTCATAGATGGTGTGGAAATATATGTCACCATCGTTGTATTTCCCGAGTTTTTCTTTTTTTTTTTCGTCGCGTTAAACACAAATGGGAATCAAAAGCTTTTTTTGAAGATATCTCTTTCCGTTTTTCAGTTGTGGAACTACCACATCCTTATATGTGATCAGTGACGGTCGGTTAACAAAAAAAAAAAAAAAAAAAAAAAAAAAAAAAAAAATCGAATCGTCTGGGCAGATATACAGGTTAAAAAAATAAAAATAGTTAATCCATAAAATTCAGATTTTAACGTATGAACAAAACACATAACAGCAATCTGTTCTAATGCAGCTGGCAATACAGAGACAGTGAATCTCTGTGCCATAAACAAGGGCTGAACCGCTGTTATACATTTAGCACTACCAGGGGGCACGTGTAGCTTGAAGATGTCCGTAGCATATCTGCAAGCTACAGTAACGAGTAACACTATCCCTTAACAGCAATCTTAAACAAACTAAAATGGCCTTATGGCCATGTGACTAGTGTTTTGGTGTTTGGTATAACAGGTATCGTTAGAATCCTGGCAGGGGCATGGATGGTTGTTCAAGATTCGGAATCTACGCTAAACTGCGGGTCACGATATAATTAGCCCTAATGTGTAAAAAATGACCGTAAAGCAACAAAAGGAACCACACTAAGTAAATAAAGAAAGAATAAGTATCAATAAATCATATTCAAGTAATACATTTTGTTCATTAGTTGTCGTTCAGGGGCCCTTTGGCCGAATGACTGGTACCCTGTACTTCAGGTTTCGAGTTTGAGTCCCGTCGGAGCCATGGATGTTTGTAATGGTTCGGAATGCAATTTAAACTTTAGGTGCTGGTCAAATATGGCTGTAGAGCGTTGGGCTTAGGAACCCTGTCCTGTAAAAAGAAAACATCTCATGTCTCGAAATCTGCCAGTAGGGAGACGGCCTTTCTCCACCATGGGGCTGTTCCGCCTCTGAACAAGAAGTTATAATTCGAAACTGGAAAAAGAAAACAGATTAAATAAAAATAAAAATAGAATAGAATACTAAACCTATAGAATGCCAAATGATTTTATAAAAATTGCACGTGAAAGTAATTTAAAAAACCTATGAGAATAGCGTGTGAAAGAAATTTAAATAAAGAATAAACCAATAAAAAACACTTCTATAAAGTGGTCCAGAGATTAGGCATCGCTGACCCACTCTCCCTAAATCAATACCCATATATTTTATGAAAATTACGCAAAAAAATAATTCTGAATATGAGTATAAATTTAATAAGCAACAGATGAAATCATGTCTAACTATCTTAAATATGCACTCCTATAACTTACAATTTTTGCTCATAAGGCTTACTTCGGATTAACAGAAGTTTTTGTTGTACAACAATCTTTATTGATATAAGTAAAGGAATGAAATTTATACGTTGTATGATGACTGAAAAAAAATTGACTTATTTCCAATACTAACTTGACTTATTCCTTACTAACTCTTTACTAGATATTTTACCAAACAAATACCATTTTGTGCATCGATTAAATGTAAATATTCCACTTAAATTCCCCCTACTCTAAAGTGCTTTTGTTGAATGATCTGTGTTTTCAGTTCGGACGACATTTTGAAAGGTTAAATCGATAAAGACGAATGGCTTTAAAAGTATATCGAACTACTTTCACGAGTTGGGATTAAATTGAGTCCTGGGGCCATTATTCACCGGGAAATCGACAAGAGTGCGAAAAGTACTTTTGTATCCGTCGTTGAACTGAGTCCGGTCAACGATTTTCTCAACAATTGAATAAGTTTCCAAATACTTTCACACTTTTAGTTTTCTTTTAACTTCACAGGAAAAAACTCCTCATGCGTTGGAATAGATTAAGTATTTGTTCCTGTATGACTATTGGACGAATTGTGTCTTACTTTCAGTGTCCGGCAGTACTGGACGGACATCCCATGAGTATCTACTCATGGATGGAAGGAAAATGTTCAGCTTCTGTTGTGGTGGGGTATCCGTAAGTAGAAGTCTGACTTGGCACCGTGTCGCTGAAAGTGGACTGGGCCTCCTGGAAGAATTTTAGGAGGGACTACCCCGCGTTTCCGTATCGTACAGGAGAAAACCGGAAACTCGCAAAAGAAACGAGATTCTGAACATTACAAATGCCATTGAGCCTCCTCAATTTTTGAAACAATGTTTGCAACAAAGGCAAAGCCGAAGTGAATCTCCACCTTAATGCTGTCCAACGGTGCATGTTGCAACTGAACCACTAATCGGGCTCTACTAGACAAGGTTTAATATATTCAAGTGGGCCCTGAAGGGCCAAGTGACTAGGAATCTGGCATTCGGTACCACAGGTATCGGGTTCGAATCCGGCAGTGCCATAGATATTTGTAGTGGTTCCGTAATTCAATTTAAACGGTAGGTCCCTAACTCATATGACCTGTAGAACGTTATGGAGCCCAATCAGACTTACCCACATCATTACCAAACTGTAAGGGGACAACTCAGCTCTAGGCACGGTGTTATGGTCGAGTGCAGTGGTCCGACTGAAGGAGGCAAAATGCTGAACATCACAAACGCCATCGAGTCTACTCATGTTTTGAAACAGTGTTTACAACAAATCCACCAGCCAAATTGAACCTCAACCTTAATACTCACACACGTTGCCGCTGAGCTACAAGACGGACACTATTGGACATGTTATTAATATATTCAAGTGCTACATAGATGACATATGCGTGTGACGACACTTTCATTTGCATACATATAAATCCACGTCCATAACACTACTAAATCTGAAAGCTGGAAATTCCTTCTGTCTGACTCAGAGAAGAGAATGTAAACATCCAGATGCTACGTCAGGAAGTATTCTTTCCAAATTGAGCAGACAAATTGTGAAGATAGTATAGCCCCCCCCCCCCATATCAACTAACGCTGAATTTGTCACATATATGCTGTTCAGTGTGATATGTAGATGTAGGAAATGAAGTCAAAGTGCTTAGAATGTGAAAACAGCTTATGATGTTGTTGTTGTCGTATCCTCTGAAGAATACAAGAAAATCAAATGTCGTGGCTCTCCCAAATATTATTGGCTATGTTGATTGTCAGCTCGGATTATAAGCCCTCTTCCGGTCCAGACAATGCATGGTGGCTCAAAAGCTGGTCGATCAAAGACATGATTAGGGACAAATTCGACATCAGGGCAGTAGGAACAATTTTGGTAATTTTTAACACCGACATCAGAAATTTTCATATTTTGTGGTGCTTCATCTTTAATCTTGTGAGAACATTAGCTGTTTTCCTGTCGACATTTAGTTCTGCAATTTGGTATTTAGTTTAGCAGGTTATCTTAGAAGGAATGCTAAGTTTAAATTTTGCCAAGGTATTTGCATTTGGAAGGGAAGTAGGAATGACAGTCTGATCCAGACTTTCGATGTTCTTCACCAAAGAATCTGCAATTTCAATAAATTCCAAATCCACTTAAGCAAGGAGCCATTGTAGGATACACATTCTGTGAAAGCAGTGGATTTGTTCTAAAAGAGATATAAAGTTCAGTGAGACTCGAGCTGTAAACTCGAGTCTGTAAAGACAGCAATTCCATCGATTTGCTGTGATGGTGATAGACTCGGATAGTCCTCAAGTCCCTTTTGAGTGAGACCATGAGTCAGTGAAGATAGTAATTACATTCATTACAGCCGAAGATAATCAACTAATTTATCTGCAAAATTTTGAAAAAAAGAGTAGTTTATCTACCGCCAAAGCTAACTATCACGAGGTCTACAGTGACATTGATTATATGTTTTTTCCGATGCAAAGTAGGTAAATAATGATACAAAGTAATAATATTGTAAAGAAAGTGAACGGAATGTAGAATGTGTGTTTATATGTTACATACATACATACATACATACATAAACACAAAAGCTCATATATGTGTGTTGCTAAATAACGCAAAGCTACAAAATTTAGAGATGACATTATAATGTGTTTCTTATTAACATATTCTCAATGAAAAAAAAAACAAAACATTTGCGATAAATGTTCTCAATAAATAAATGTAGTGAATAGATAAGGGGATCTGATGGCCGAGTGATTGGCGCACTGGAACTCGGTGCCACAGGGTCAAGTCCAGGCATGCGTCATGAATGTTTGTAGTGGTTCGAAATCCACTTTAAACAGTAGGTCTCAGTCTAATATGACTGTAGAGGGTTGAACGTAGGGCTGAAAATCCTACCCCTAAAAAGAAAGCATCTCATGTCTCTAAATCTATCAACAGCCAAACGGCCTTAGCCAACCATGGGGCTATTGTGTCAAAGACGAACTAACAATGGATAATAAAAAATTCCCATTTTATTTAGGAGATTAATATAATTAGGAATAAAAGGAACTTTGGCATTGTTTTAATTAAGTAGTCATAAAATTTCTGAGTCAATTAAAATTATTTTATTTCATTGAAAAATATGCTTGCAATAGATGCATTAAAAATAGATATAGATATGTTGTTGTTGTTTCTTATCTCACTTGGCTGGCCAAGCCCACGAGCCCATACGTACTCAAGATTGAAGGGGAAGAAAGCAGCTTCTGTTGTGATGGAGCACCCCGTAGGTAGAAGTCTGATTTTGGCTCCGTGACGCTCTTACAGAGATGGGAGACTGGGACCTACGGCTTAAAGTGGATTCCGAACCACTGCAAACATCCATGGCACCGCCGGGATTCGAACCCTAAACCTGTGGCACCGAGCGCCAGAGCGCTAGACACTCGGCCATTCAGGTCCCAAATTTGTGAATGCCAACGGCACGCGGTGTTCCCAGGTGATCACCCACCCAAGTACTGACCGCGTCCAATGATGCTTGACTTCGGTGATCTAACGAGAACCGCTATATTCAGCATGGTATGGCCGTTGGCAATAGATATGAAAGATATTAATGCAATAGATACGAAAGATATTAATGCAATAGATATGAAACAAAATTTATTAGTTCAAAAATATAAAGATTTGCCTCTATAGCAATAAGTTTTATTGAATATTATATTACTTTGCCATCGGGTTTTATTTTTAGCTTAGAAGAAAACTTACTTTTAGCGTTTGTCTAATAAGAGAACTCAATTCGCCAGTCATCTTGGGTATACTTCGCATTTTGTTTTCAAACATGAAGTAACTACATTATCCCCGAGCATTTCATCTTTACTTATCCTACCTGAGTTTGGTTAAGAATGCTGAAGCGGTCTTTACCCTGAGCCGTACTACTTCTTTCTCTTCTACAAATGAAATCATAATGATAACGCTTCTACAAAAAGAAAGAAGAATTCGTACTTAAATATTAAATATATTAATAGGGCCTGATGGCCGACTGAGTACCACTATAGCAGTAACACAGGTATCGGATGCGTGCTCTTGCGGTGCCATGAATGTTTGTAATGATTCGGAATCCATTTTATTCGGTCCCGATCTAATATGAACGTAAAGCTTTTGGTGTAGGCTGACAACCCTACCCGGTAAAGAAGAAATATCTCCTGCCTGAAAATCTGCCAGTAAGCAGAAGGCCTTAGCGCACCATGGGGCTGTTGAGCCAATGAAGAAGAAGAAGTAATAAATAACAACAAATCCCCATTTTATTTAGGAAAATAATATAATTAAGAATAAAAGAACTTTAGAATTGTTTTAATTAAGTGCACGTAAAGTTTCTGAAACAATTTAAATTGTTTTTAATATTTAATTGAAAAAATATGATTGCAATAGATATCACTTTGAAAGGAAACAAAAATTTATCAGATCAAAAATATACCTCTACAAAAATAAGATATACTAAATATTATATTACTTTACCATAAGGCCTTTTTTTATTTTTGGCCATTCCATCTTCACTTCTACTCTCTGAGTTTGGTTAAGAGCGCTGCAGCGGTCTTTTCTATACTCTTCCCCCCTGAGCCGTATCACTTCTTTTACTTCCACAAATAAAATCATGATGTTAATATCCTTGTGAGAAGCGTCATCTGGTTCTTGGATTGCTTGGAGAAACGGGTTGTCCTGGAACTTCTTTATCTTGCAAGAGAATCCCGGTAACATCTGTTTTCCTGTTTGGTACACACTCCGCCGGAATTGTGAAGGATGGTATTGGGACAAGAAGAGCTTAAGACACGTGTACGGAACACAAATAAGAAATCATGGCACAGATTATATTCTGGAAACCTTAGGAAATTGGATGTATTAATGTCTCAGATCGCATTGTTGATGAATAAAAAGAACTAAGGGTTATTTTTTGTTGATATTGAACATGAAAAAAGTATGTATATAATCGACGGAGAATAAGCTCTTTTTGCTGTTGTTATACATAAAATGGCCAAACTCTCTGTGCCAATGTAAATTAGAGCTATAGTATGATTATGCATAATATATAAAATTTGATATAATATATGCATTCGTTCCAGAGGTTACGAATATTCTTTAATCTTCAAGAATAAGTAAGATTCTTAATAGTAATCTGTAAGAATATTCTTAAGAATTCTTTTAATCTTTGAAACGGAAAGATTAATTTAAATGAAGAATTAATATTTAAATATTAAATATATTAAGGGGACCTGATGGCAGAGTGACTAGCACACTGGCAATCGGCGCCACAGGGTCAAGTCCAGGCAGGTGACATGAGCGTTTGTAGTGGTTCGGAATCCGCTTTAAACAGTAGGTCCCCGTTTAATATGACTGTTGGGTGCAGGGTTGACAACCCTTCTTCTTAAAAAAGAAATCTCCAATCCCGAAATCTGCCGGCAGGCAAAGGACCTTAGACCACCATGGGACTATTGCATCAATAAAAAAGATGCAGTAGATATTAACAAATTTCCATTTTATTCAGGAGTTAATTTAAATTATTTTTAAAAAATGTGATTGCAATAGATAACATCTTTTCAAAACGAAACAAAATTTATTAGGTAAAAAAATATACCTCTATAAGAATAAGTTTTACTAAATATTATATTACTTTTCCATCGGGCCTTTTTTATTTTTAGCGCATATGCTTTCTGTATCTAATAAGAAAACTCAATTCGCCAGTCATCTCGGGTTTTGTTTTCAAACATGAAGTAACTACATTATCCCCGGCCATTTCATCTTTACTTCTACTCTCTGAGTTTGGTTAAGAGCTCTGAAGCGGTCTTTTCTATCCTCTCCAACCCCCCCCCCACCTCTGAGCCGTATCGCTTCTTTTACATCTGCAAATGAAATCATGATAATAATACCCTTGCGAGAAGCGTCATCTGGTTCTTGGATTGCTTGGAGAAAACTTTATTCTTTATCTTGCAAGAGAATCCCCCGTAACATCTGTTTTGCTGTTTGGTACACACTCCGCTGGAATTGTGAAGGATGGTTTTGGGACAAGAACAGCTTAAGACACGTCTACGGAACAGAAATAATAAATCAAGGCAGAGATTATATTCTGGAAACCTTTGAAGATGAGATAGATAATGTCTTGGATCACATTGTTGATGTATGAAAGGAACTGAGGGGTATATTTTGTTGATATTTAACCGGAAGAAATTATATAAATAAGTGGGTGAGAATAAATTATCGTTGCTGTTATACATAAAACGAATCTTTCTGTGCGCATGTAAATTGGAAAGATGGTATGATTATTCATAACATATAACATTTGATATAATATGCGTGTTCGCTCTAGATGGTAAGTTTTCAAACATTAAAAGGAAAGATTATTTTCAATAAAGAAATTTAAATGAAGAATTAATTTTTAAATATTAAATATATTATGGGGGTCTGATGGCCGACTGACTAGCACTATAGCGTCGGTGCCATAGGTTTCGGATACGAGTCCTTGCATTGCCATGAATGTTTGCAATGATTCGGAATTCGGTCCCGATCTAATATGGTTCTTGGGTGTAGGCTGATAACTCTACCCCGTAAAAAAGAAACATTTCCTGCCTCGAAATCTGCCAGTAAGCAGACGGCCTTAGCCCACCACAGGGTTGTTGAGCCAATGAAGAAGAAGAAGTAATAAATAACAACAAATCCCCACTTTATTTAAGAAATTAATATAATTACGAATAAAAGAACATTGGCATTGATTTAATTAAGTACACATAAAGTTTCTGAATCAATTTAAATTATTTTTAATATTTAATTGAAAAATAGGGTTGTAATAAATAACATCTCTTTGAAAATGAACAAAAGTTATTAGATCAAAAATATACCTCTATAACAACGTCGGGCTATTTTTAGCTCATATGCTTTCTGTATGTAATAAGAAAACTCAATTCGCCAGCCGTCTCGGGTTTTGTTTTCAAACATGAAGTAACTACATTATCCCTCGCCATTTCATCTTTGCTTCCACTCCCTGAGTTTGGTTAAGAGCGCAGAAGCGATCTTTTCTATGCTCTTCCCCCCTGAGCCGTATCGCTTCTTTTACTTCTACAAATGAAATCATGATGATAACACCCTCGCGAGAAGCGTCATCTGGTTCTCGGATTGCTTGGAGAAAACTTTCTACTTTATCTTGCAAGAGAATCCCCGGTAACATCTGTTTTCTTGTTTGGTACACACTCCGTCGGAATTGTGAAGGATGGTACTCTGACAAGAAGAGCTTAAGACACGAGCACGGAACAGAAATAAGAAATCATGGCACAGATTATATTCTGGAAACCTTGGGAAATTGGATGCATAACGCCTTTGATCTCATTGTTGATGTACATAAAAATACTAGGAGGTATTTTTTTTTGTTGATATTTAACAAGAAAAAATTATGTAAATGAGTGCGAGAGAATAAGTTCTCGTTGCTGTTAGACATAAAAAGGCCAATCACTCTGTGCTTATGTAAATTAAGGAGGAGGGTATTGTAATACGTTACATATAAAATTTGATATACTATGCGCATTCGTTCTACGAAGTAAGTATTCAAAGATTGAAAGGAAAGTTTAGTTTCAAATAAAGAAATTTAAATGAAGAATTAATATTTAAATGTTAATTATATTAATAGTGCCTGATAGCATCGGTGCCGCAGATTTCGGATACGAGTCCTTGCGGAGTCATGAACATTTGTAATGATTCGGAATCCACCTTATTCGGTCCCGATAGTAAGATCGATTTTTAGTGCATTTATTTTTCCTGTATCTAATAAGAAAACTTAATTCTTATTAAACTCTTAACTTACTTAAATTCTTATTAAATTCTTATTAAATAAAAAAACTTAATTCTAGCCAACGGCCATACCATGCTGAATATACCGGTTCTCGTTAGATCACCGAAGTCAAGCATCATTGGGCGCGGTCAGTACTTCGGTGGGTGACCAACTGGGAACACCGCGTGCCGTTGGCATTCACAAATTTGGGACCTGAATGGTCGAGTGTCTACCGCTCTGGTGCTCGGTGCCACAGGTTTCGTATTCGAATCCCGGCGGTGCCAGGGACGTTTATAGTGGTTCGAATCCACTTTTAAGCCGTAGGTCCTGGTCTCCTTTGACTGTAAGAGCGTCACGGAGACAAAGTCAGACTTCTACCTACGGCGTGCTCCATCACAACAGAAGCTGCTTCCTTCCCCTTCAATCATGAGTACGTATGGGCTCGTGGGCTTGGCCAACCAAGTGGGAGAAGAAACAACAACAACAAACAAACTTAATTCTCCAGTCATCTTGTTTTTTTTCCTCAAACATGAAGTAACTACATTATCCCCGGCCATTTCATCTCCACTTCTACTCTCTGAGTTTGGTTAAGAGCTCTGAAGCGGTCTTTTCTATCTTCTTTCCCTTGAGCCGTATGGCTTCTTTTACTTCTACGAATGAAATCAAGATAATAATACCCTTGTGAGAAGCGTCATCTGGTTCTTGGATTGCTTGGAGAAAACTTGCTTCTTTATCTTGCAAGAGAATCCCCGCGACATCTGTTTTCCCGTTTGGTACACACTCTGCTGGAATTGTCAATAATGGTATTGGGATAAAAAAGAGCTGAAGACACGTGTACAGAACAGAAATAAGAAATCATGGCACAGATTATATTCTTTGAAAATGAGATAGATAATGTCTTGGATCAAATTGTTGATGTATGAAAGGAAGTAAGGGGCATTTTTTGTTGATATTTAACAGGAAGAAATTATGTAAATAAGAGGGTGAGAATAAATTATCTTTGCTGTTATACATAAAACGAATCTTTCTGTGCTTATGTAAATTAGAGAGATGGTATGATTATACATAACATATAACATTTGATATAATATGCGTGTTCGTTCTAGAAGATAAGTATTCAAAGATTAAAAAGGAAAGATGTTTCCAATAAAGAAATTTAAGTGAAGAATTAATATTTAAATATTAAATATATTAATAGTGCCTGATGGCCGACTGACTAGCACTATAGCAACGGTGCCGCAGATTTCGGATACGAGGTCTTGCGGTGCCATGGATATTTTGCAATGATTTGGAATCCACCTTATTTGGTCCCGATCTAATATGGTTGTAGTGTAGGTAATAATATGGCATTCTAATATGGCGTTGGGTGTGGGCTGACAATCCTACCCCGTAAGAAGAAACATCCCCCTGCTTCGAAATCTACCAGTAAGCAGACAACCTCAGCCATCATGGGGCTGTTGGTCCACGTTATAGATAATAACAAATTACCACTTTATTTAGGAAATTAATGTAATTAGGAATAAAAGGGTATTGTCATTGTTTGAGTTTAGTACCCATAAAATTTTTGAGACAATTTAAATTATTTCAAATACTTAATTGAAAAATACGGTTGCAATCTCATTGAAACGAAGACAAAAATTTATCAGTTCATAACTATACCTCTCTAACAATAATCTTTACTAAATATTATATTATTTTGCCATCGGGCCATTTTATTTTAGCGGCGCATTTATTTTCCTGTATCTAATAAGAAAACCCAATTCGCCAGCCATCTTGTGTTTTTTGTTTTCAAACATGGAGTAACTACATTATCCCCCGGCCATTTCATCTTTTGCTTCTACTCCCTGAGTTTGGTTAAAGAGATCAGAAATATGCCGTCTTTTCTGAAGCTCTTCCTCTGAGCTGTATCGCTTCTTTTACTTCTGCAAATGAAATCATGATGATAATAACCTTGTGAAGCGTCATCTGGTTCTTGGATTGCTTGGAGAAAACTTTCTTCTTTATCTTTGCAAGAGAATCCTGCAACATCTGTTTTCCTGGAAGGCTGGTACACGCTCCGCTGGAATTGTGAAGGATGGTATTGAGACAAGATGGGCTTAAGACACGTGTACGGAACACGAATAACTCATGGCAGAGATGATATTCTTTAAACCTTAGGAAATTGGATGTATAACGTTTTAGATCTCATTGTTGATGGATGAAAAGAACTAAGAGGTATTTTTTGGTGATATTTAAATATGTAAATGTACTCGGGAAGAATAAATAAATATAAAAAGGCGAATCTCTTTGTGCGTATGTAAATTCGAAAGAGGGTATAATTATACATAACATATAAAATGGGATATAATATGAGTGTTTGTTCTAGAAGGTGAGTATTGGGACCTAGTCACTCGGCCCTCAGGCACCATATTACACATTCATACACAGTTATGTTAAAAGCAATATGAACATGGAAAGCAGAATCAGAATTTTCAGTTTCTCATAAAGGAATAAAATTACACAGGAATTTCAGATTTGTTCACTGAAAATTATGTGTAAAAATGATTCCTTTTTTCTTATTTTTTCTTTATTTCTGCAATTTCTTGGTAATTGATAAGTTATTCATACATATACGCGTTGCCAAAGAAGCTAACGTCAAAAGCCTTCCAAAATTGCCGTAATTTTTGTGATATCAATATTAAATGATATCGCTTGAAAATTTTGGTATCGGATTTAAAATTTTTAATTTTTTGAATTTGTCATGAATATTCTATTGCGCATAATTAAGAAAAATTGACGCAAATTATAAAGCATTTCTTCTTTTTTTTTAAGATGTATAATAAAATCATAAAATACCCCTATAAATTGGATGATTTTTGCTCCTTTTTAATTGAGTCATTGCCAAATAGCATCTTAGTGTAGACGTGATTACCAACTTCCCGCAATTACGGAAAGCGTTTCCGTCATTTCTGTTGACAGTGGCATGAATTATTTGTAACATCTTAAGATTAGAGCAATATATTTTAGATATTTGCTTTCTTTAAAATTGACAGCATCATAGCTTTGTGGCTCATATTATAGGCTTCGTATTCTGTATGTTTTTTTATAAATAAAATAGAAATATTGTATGTTTTGGAAATTGTCGCACAGATATGTAAAAATAAAAATTTTAATAAAAGAATCTTATAATTTGAAAATTTATGTACGAATAAAAGACTTTGTTTAGTTTATGATAACCTACGTACTAGTATTTGGAAATAATTTCAAATTAAATTACATCAATATGACAATTGCATCCTTGCTTCCTCATCAAAGTCATTTCGTGGAACATGAGGTTCTAAAAACCGATAGTAAGTATATAATCTTTGTTATATATTTATAGATATATGATATTGTTATATATCTATGGCAGTGGCATCGCGTGGAACAGGTATAAGTGCGCAGTGCTTTCGCAGATGCTTTCATTTCTGATTCAAGTTATTCATGTGAAGAGGTTTGACGTGATGATGACCGCACGACGAGAATTAACGGACTTTGAACGCGGAATGTTGGTTGGAGCTAGACGCATGGGTCATGCCATTTCGGAAATCGTTAGGGAATTCAACATTCCCAGATCCACTGTGTCAAGAGTGTGCCGAGTATGAAATTTCAGGCATAACATCCCACCATGGACCAGCGCAGTGGTCGACCGCCTGCACTAACGACCGAGACCGGCGACGTCTGCAAAAGAGTCGTAAATTCTAACAGACAAGCAACACTGCGTCAAATAACCGCAGAAATCAATGTGGGACGTACAAGGGGACTTGTCTGTTAGAACTGTGCGGAGAAATTTGGCTTTCTTGGGCTATTCCAGCAGAAGACCGACTCGAGTGCCTTTACTGACAGAACGACATCGCTTGCAGCGACTCTCGTGGGCACGTGAGCATATCGGTTGGTCCCTAGATGAATGGAAAACCGTGGCCTGGTCCGATGAGTCACGATTTCAGTTGGTAAGAGCTGATGGTAGGGTTCGAGTGTGGCGCAGACCCCACGAAGCCATGGACCCAAACTGTCAGCAAGGCACTGTTCAAGCTGGTGGTGGCTCCGTAATGGTGTGGGCTGTTTTTTCATGGCATGGACTTGGTCCTCTGGTGCGACTGGACCGAACATTGACTGGAAATGCTTATGTTCAGCTACTTGGAGATCACTTGCAGCCATTCATGGACTTCATGTACCCAAACAACGATGGGATTTTTATGGATGACAATGCGCCATGTCACCGGGCCACAACTGTTCGCGATTGGTTTGAAGAACATTCTGGACAATTCCAACGAATGATCTGGCCACCTAGATCGCCCGACATGAATCCCATCGAGCATTTATGGGACATCATCGAGAGGTCTGTTCGTGCCCAAAATCCTGCACCATCAACGCTTTCACAATTATGGACGTCTATCGAGACAGCATGGCTCAATATTCCTGCAGAAGACTTCCAACGACTTGTTGAGTCCATGCCACGTCGAGTTGCTGCACTTCGCCGGGCGAAAGGAGGGCCGACACGATATTAAGAGGTATCCCATGACTTTGTCACTTTAAAATAGTTCTTTAAATAATCAGTAGTTTTTGTTTTCAATCTTAATATTTAGTACTTAATTCGCATGGTTACCAAAAAAAACTATCACATAAGCGTTATTTAAAGCCAAATTGATTTCAACTATCAATATGGCTTTTTAAATAACGCTTCACTTGAAGAAACCACTATTCAACCACAATTTATTCTCAGACATATTCAAAAGATCCAATCTCCAAGTTTCAATCTTCTTTTTTTCCTTTTATTGCACAGTATCTTGATATATAACCACAAAAAAGATGTAGTCGGAACCTAGTAGTAGCTTGTTCATTTTAATAATGCCTCTAGATGTTTACCAAAGAATGTCTGCTCCTGATGCAATTCGCGTACTAAAGACGTAAAGGGAACCATAAAGAACATTTTTCAGGATGTATCTTGACTGCGGTATGCGCGCAACCAGGAAAAATATCGTCTTCTGACTCTTAAAAGTTTGCCTTGGGTTTCCTGTTCCTAACGTTTTTTTGCCACGCAAGACAGCACCTGCAAACGATCTTTTTCGGGTGATTTTAGGAGAATGTGTAACTGTAACCGCGTCCTGTAGGCCATAAATTATTAAGATGGAGGCCCAACGTTTCATAATCGGTACTAAAAGAGAAACGAGTAAAAGGCATAAACGCGTGTTTATTTGGAGGTTACTTACTTTTTGCTTCGAAATCGATGGGCCAGATTTGAATTGTAGAGTGGATTTGTGTTCGGTTAGAATGTTAAATAGCAAATTGCCCGGTTCTTTTTTCGATGCTTTGCGGGTAACATGAGTCGGAGACATTCAGAAAGATTTATGGTGTAATAGATTCATTTTTCTCTTTCTGTTCGAAGTGCAATCTAATATTGTTTCAGTTTATCTGTCTGTTATGGCGAATGTAGTCGGCTTGTTAGTACAATGGATCTACTCTTTTTGCATGAAAATTTGGCTTCAAATCTTTTTTTCAGTTTCAGACATTTTACAAATTTGAAGTATTATTAATTCAAGGCAAAATAAAAAAAAAAGTAGAAATGCAGTTGAAGCTTTTCAGTAACACTGACAGAAAAAAAAATCTACTCTGCAACTTTTTTGTTAGAATTACAATGAATTTGTGAACTATTTGTTACAAAATCCCGTCACGCACAATAAAAAGGTGTTCGTCATATTGTAACACTCATCATATTGTATTCCTTGCTTTGTAAATATTGTAAAAAATAGACCTTATAGATCACTATTCCAAAAAAAATGAAATTCTGAAATGTCATGTCAATAATGGTGATGTTTAAAGATCATGGTAATAATAGTGATGCTTAAAGAACCAGATTACCCTTTATTCAGAAATCGATTGCCAGATTTGAATTGTAGAGTGGATTTGTGTTCGGTTAGAATGTTAAATAGCAAATTGCCCGGTTCTTTTTCGCTGTTTTGCGGGTAACATGAGTCGGAGACATTCAGAAAGATTTATGGTGTAATAGATTCATTTTTCTCTTTCTGTTCGAAGTGCAATATAATGTAGTTTCAGTTTATCTGTCTGTTATGGCAAAAGTAGTCATGATTCGGAGACATGTTGTTGTTTTAGGCTTGTTAGTACAATGGATCTACTCTTTTTGCATGCAAATATGGCTTTAAACTTTTTTAACATTTAAGACATTCTATAAATTTGAATTTTTACTAACTCAAGGCAAAAAAGAAAAGTAGAATTGCAGTTTAAGATCCTCAGGAACATTGACACAGACGGTGTTTTTTAAAATTATAATCTGTTTTTGAGAGCTATTTTTTTTATGAAATCCTCTTAGTACAATGACAAAGTGATCGCCGTATTGTAACACTCATCATATTTTATTCCTTGCTTTGTAAATATTGTAAGATTAAATCTTATAAGTCACTATTCTAAAAAAAATGAAATGCAAATTTTTAATTTATTTGTCTGTTATGGCAAAGGTAGTCGGCTTGTTAGTAACCGAATTTGTTAGTTTCTTTAAGTAAAGTAAGTCTTTTAATCTTGTTAGTTCTGTGGATCTGCTTTTTACATGCAAATTTGGCTTTCAACTTCTTTTCAGATTTGGGAACATTTTACAAATTTAGAACTATTGCTAATTCAGGGCAAAAAAAATAAAGTAAAAATACAGCTTAAGTTCTTCAGGAACACTGACATAGACGGATTTAAAAAAATTATAATCAATTTGAGAACTATTTTTTATGAAATCCTGTCAGGCACAATAACAAGGTGATCGTTATATTGTAACACTCATATTGTATTCTTGCTTTGTAATTATTGTAAAATTAAATCTTATAAGCTCACTATTCTGATGAAATGCAAATTTTAATTTATTCGTCTGTTATGGCAAAGGTAGTCGGCTTATTTGTACTGTGGATCGACTTTTTACAAGCAAGTTTGACTTTAATGTTCCTTTTCAGATTTGAGGCATTTCACAAATTTCACTTTTTATTAACTCAGGGTAAAAAAGTAGAAATGCTGTTTAAGTTCTTCAGGAACATTGAC